>CATIWC010002065.1:0-325633 GCA_948472305.1 Vicia faba | reverse complement strand
AGGATAATTTTCTTACTTTGCAAAAGTATGTTACAAGATAAATGTTCAAGAGAAACTCTACAAACCCTAACGGTTTGATATTGATTCAACTCATTCTCTTCTTTTGATCTTAAACAAGATTAAGACACAATAGCATACCAATTGATTTATCGAATCTTTCCACTCCTTTGCATTCTTTATCTCCAAAGCTTTCACACACGATCAATTGTACCTATTGCATGCAAGAATTCAATTCGATTCGCCAATCTCGCGCTACTTCCTTTGCATTCTTTATCTCCAAAGGGTCTTTTGCATTCTTTATCTCCAAAGGCTTTCACTAGGCTGCAATCCTCTCTTGAACGTCTTGCACAAAAGCCCCCAAATCAATCAACGATCTTGGAGGATAAATCCGTGGTTTTTCTGGATGAAGACCCTTGCAAATGTAAACCCAATATTCTCGGCTAAACAAGAACCTAGTTGGACGTTATCAAACCTCGTCTAGATGGCACCCCAACAAAAGATGATTATGTGTGATTTGTTAGTGTGTATGCATAGGTTGGAGGTTGAAGGTGAAGAGCAATTGCGAGAAATTTTTATGGTATCATCAAATTGGAATGATGCATGAATGATGTATTTATAGTTATGGAAGTTTAGATAAAAAAGGAGATTTTAGAAATTAAAAAAAATTGAAAATTTGACCCAATCAAATTGTATGTGTCGACCTGAAAATCGTATCTGTCGACACAAAATTTAAATTTAAATTGTATGTGTCAATCTGAAAAATGGATGCGTCGACCTAAGCATGGAAGTAGCTTTAAGCCTTTAAAAAAGCAGTACATGTGACGACCTAAAATTCGTATGTGTCGCACATAAAATAAGAATTTCTGCAATTTCTTAAAAGCTTCAGTATGTGTCGACTTGAAATACTTATGTGTCAACACATACAATAAAAATTTATGCAGAAAATATTTTTCATGATTTGGATCAATTTTAAACTTATTTTGAATGCTTCCTAAGATCTCTAATGCAAGGGTGCACCAAACGACACAGAGATATCATCCAATATACAAAAATATTAAATTTTCCTAGTTTTGACATCATGCAAAACATCTAATGGTGAAGTTACACTCACATCATGAAAAATCTTACTTTCAAGAAGAAATTTGGAACAACATTACCTCAATCTTGATGGAACTTAAGATGCACTCACATAATATTAAATACTCGAACAAAGGTTAGAGAAAATTTATAAAAGTGCAAACAACAAAGAAATTAAGTAATAATGGATATATCAATAATCCCTAATTCCTCATGTTTGTTGAAAAACGGTTTAGTTGCAAAAGTTTTGTGAAAATGTTGGCATGTTGATTTTCACTATCAAAATGCTCGAACACAACATCCCTTTTTTCAAAGTGACCGCGAAGGTAATTCCCCAAGGATGTGTTTCTTTCTTGAGTTACTTTGCTTGGAATCCAAGAAACCAATTCAACTCCCTATAAGACTCATTTCAAACTCTCCCTGCATAAGCTTATAAAACTCTTTGAGAAGTTGCATGTTAGTAAAACCAAATATGATATAATGTCAAACGTGTTATGCTTGATGTTTAATGAAGCTAAACATGCTTATGTGCACATAAGTGTTTATAAAATAAATACATGAAAATACAGTATGATGAGATCTTTATAAGTATATAAATTGATAACACGCCATGATTATCAATTAAGAATTATTTTGCAAATGAATACTCATAACATATATATCATACACCAAGTATGTCATATACTTAGAAAATTAAACAAGTAAAAGAGATAACTTACTAACAAATCGAAAATTGAATCGATACCACCTAACAATACAATATGGTGGAGGATGCACTTACATTTCACAAGGAACTCTCAAAATAAAATTGAACCAAATGCAAAGTATGCCACAAAGACTTTAGAAAACTACAATCTTACCACTTTTCACTTTGACAAAGTACGCAAAAGTATAACTTGTGATGAATCCAATAAGGTCATTGGTTTTATGACCATTCATTTTGATTGAATATTCATATTTATCCCTTTCATGTTAGTTATCTTTATCCTCCTCATGTTTCACCGATTCAGATTGATCAATTCCTTCTTCAGCGTAGTTAAGTATGTCTCTTGAAGATACACCTACGTCATGAAATGAAATACCTTTTCCAAGTTTTCTCGGATACAAAATTGAAAGTAATTTATGCATCTTTTACCAATTAAAAAAATACTTGTTGTTGATTTCTAGATAACATAATCCATCTTCTTGCCACATATACAATAGGACTAGAATATGTTACCCATCATATGCCTTGAGCCACCGTAAATGAGAACCCATATTCTCTTCATAGAGTCAAGACAATTTTCCTATAAAATCAATAAGACAAGCTAGGTACCCAATCTTCATTGGATCTTTGGGGTTTAGTGAAAAATTATTTGCATTTGGGAAAACACTGAAAAACACCTTTAGGAACCAAAAACTCCTAAATTTGAATTTTCCAATAGTGCAGCCTTTCTTGCAACCATAATGACAATTTAAATCTTCATCATCACTAGAATCACCATCAATATGTGTGATGTGGTGGGAGAACTGACTTGAGGTTTTGCGTTTGTGTTTTCAAATGTTGCGGTTAGCAAGAGTCGCCACCGACTTTTCTTTTATCCAAAAGGAAAGGTAAAAAAGCACAGGAAAGACCTTTGAGATTATTTCTTGAGTTAGGGGGGTAGATTATGAAAAGGAAAGGTGCTAGCACCCTTTTCATCCATGGTTTTCCATGGGCTCTTAGTTACTTGTTTAGATCACTTGCTTTGCTTTTGAAATTGTTTGAAATGGTGCTTTGTGTGGTTTTGAAAGGATTTTGAAAAGAGGCCTTTGTTTAGGCAATCTTTTTAATAATTCTCGTTCGTAAGAATGTATACAAAGATGTTTGTCTTTTGAAAAATGTTTCAATGTTTTGAAAGTTGTTTTTGTGGGAATGTTTTGAAATCTGTGTGTGTTTGTTTTTGAAAATAGCAAGGATTGTTTTGAAATGATCAAGTAACTAGAAGCATTCTACCTACTCAAAAGTCTTTCTTGTGCATTTTCATTCCTTTGACATTATTGATTTACCATTGATTTGGTAAACAACCCTATCTTTGGATGTTAAACGGGACGGGCGTGGGTCATCGTATGACCATGATAGAAATGTTGTCAAGTATCTTAGTATGTTTGAGGGACCAAGATCATTTTGTTTTAGGCAACCTTTTGATAGCGTCATCGAGGGACTATGATCTTATTTTGTTTTGTTTTTCCAAGATACTTTGCATGCATACCATGGCCATTTTGTTTTTAGGCAACCAAGTGGGTGAAACCCTAAGGGTGCTTGTGTGTAATGTGTGTCATTTTACATGCATTTTGATTGTCTTGGATTAGGTCATTCTATTTGTTTGTTTTTGGTCTTATCATGCAAAACCCTAATTTACTACACATGGTATAAATGCGATAAATTGCGTAAAAATAAACTAAGCTATTACAACAATTATTATGGGAGGGGGGGATACAAGTTTTTGAATGGGGATATTGCACAAAAATAAACCCTAATATACTATTACAACCCAATTGAATTATGTGCAAATTAAATAAATAAACAAATATTTAAATATGCAATAAAATGTATTTATGGAAGAAATGTTTTATGTTTGATTTTTTGTAAGAGAATAATGACTTATTTAAACCCTAGAAAATAAGGAAAAAATATTATTATTTTTGAAAGGGTGGAAACCCTAATTTTTTTGATTAAAGAAAATATATGTTCTATATTAATATTTTGTCCATTTTTATACAAGAAAATAATAAATAATATTATGTATAAATATTAAAAATTAAAATGTGTATGAAAATAAATATTTATGTGTAAAATAATAAAATAAATAATAAAAAAAGTATAGTATTTTTATATGTATTTATAATTTATTTAAGAAAATAAAGTTCTATGTATTCTAGTAAACTATTTTTTATGCAAAAAATAAAATAAAAATAAAATAAAAATGCAAAAAATAAAGAAAATATTTTTCATGATTTTTGTGATTCAGAAAAATAAATAAAAACAATAAATATAAAAATATAAAAAGAAAAAATGAAAAAATAAGACAAATATGCAAAGGGGGTGTGGATATCAAGTCAGGGGGTGTGAAGATCAAAAACAGAAGGCCCAAGGCGCCCAAGGCCCAGGCCAGTCGTCCCTGACCTCCAGATTCCATTTGCGCACGTATCTGCCTTCAAACCTGTAACTCTCTATTGCTTGCATAAAATCAAAAACTTGTAACATGAAAAATGTAGCATTTCATCTCACGATTCCAATGATATAAAATTTGTAAGCTAACTCTCAAAGATCAGAGAGAATTTAATCACCCCTAATTTCTGACCTAATTTTTCAGCATGTTCAACATTCAAATTCTCTTAGCTCAGTTAATATAAATGGAACGTATGCATATGTACATCTTCACCATGCTAGAGACTACATTTTTACTTCACAAATCGTGGCTTGAGGATGCCTAAATAGAGAGATAAAGTTTTGAAAAATACCTCCTTCAGCTGGATTTGGATATGGCAATGTGGGGACTTTGAGTGAGGCCTGAGGATCGTGTGAGCTTCCTTGAAGTTCCCTCAAGCTATTCCAATGCTTAGCTGGCTTTGTGAATAGTTGAAACTCCCTGTAGAAGTCAAGCTGCAACCTTCCAAAATGAAAATGGTGATGGCTGAAGCAGGGGTTACAACAATAATGTAAGGGCTTGGATAGCTTGGATATGATGTGGATGAAGTGTTTCAAGTGTCAAGAGGCAAAACGCACGAGCAAAATATGACTTGGCTAGAATTTTGCAGAAGCTGCAATGTTTGGGCAGAAATTTGTGTTTTTTGAGTTTGAGAGTGTTTGGGATCTTTTGCCTTCGTGTTCTAGCCTATAACAAGTTTATGAAGATTGTCTAGAATTATGCCAAGTCCACCCTTTATCAGCTTGTACAAGTTCTGATCTTTTGGCAACTTTTTCTTGCCTTTGAAGAAAAGTGAAGTCACTTAAGCCAACATGCTTGTACTGGCTAGTTCTAGGGCTGCCAAGGGTTGGTAAACATTGCTTGATATCTGTGGACATTGCTTGTAACAAAAGAACAAGTCCAAGACTCAAGGTTTGTAAAGTTTGCAAAAGCTTGCTTTATGAAAATGGCAATGTGCCCTTTATGCCATTTATGGATTTATTTCTTGTACAAAGCTCCAAAAGTGAAAACAAAGCCTTTATCCACTGAGTTAGCATTTAATTATGGAGTTTAGAAGGAGTTTAGGACCTGTAATGCAAGGTACAAGCATGCTTGATCAGATTTGCAACTTGACACTTTGTAAAAAATGGCATGATCAAAAGTGACAAAATGCCATTTTCTCTTCTTTGATTCTCCCTAACCACAAATGATCTTGGAGAGTTTTTTGACATTTTGGAAAGCTTGTAACATGCTCTACAATCCATATTTGAAATGAATTTTGAGATACCACTTGGAACTAGGTGAAAAATTACCATGAAGTTGGGTCAAAAACCTGCCTAAATTAGGGCAAATTTTCACTAAGTTATTTAGTTCATGGACCCCTATTCACAAATTCATAACTTGAGATCCAAGAATCTTTTGGGAAAACTTTGTGAATAAAAGTTTTAGATTTCATGGAGGACTACAACTTTCATGTTGGAAGTTTCCTTTGAATCAAATTGCATCATGGTGAAAAAGTAGTGGAAAGTTGGGAAAAAATAAGAAAATTTCCATACTTAGAAAATTTCTAAGTTATGAAATTTTTTCAAATTAAAACCCTAATTTGCAATTTTGAGTTTCTTGATCAAGTTTAAAATTTTGACATATCTTGATGAATTATGACCCTTGGCACTTGATTTTAACCAAAAAGTCAAAGTTTGACTTTTCAGTGTACAGTTGATTTTTGATCAGTTGACTAGAAAATTCATCTGTCAATCCTATGAACTTGAGGTATTTTGAACCATGTAATTAGGTCAAGATGATATAATTGAGTCCTTGAAATCATGTTTGAACCCAATTTGTCATTGGCTAGGTTAAAAATCAGAAATTGCCCTTTCTCAGTCAAAACCCTAATTTTGACCATTTTGCCCCTTTGATGATTTGATCAAATTTCTTGAGGAGTTGTGATCCAAACTTGATCAAATGGTACATATGAGTCTAAAATGTTGTTGTGGATCAAAAATTATGAAGTTTGACTGTAAATTGGCCATGATTGACTTTTTCCCCAATACAACTGATTTTTAGGTCAACTGTCCAATTGACTGAGCAAAAATGTGATTCAAGGCTTGAAACTTGTCATGGGCAATCTTAGGGGTCCAAGATGGTGTATTAAAGTCACATGAAGCATTGGTGGTCCAAAAATACTTGTGCAAACTCAAACCCTAATTTTGGGTTATCAGTGCAAGATGAGATGTCCTGAGCTGAGCAAACCCTAATCTTGTCTTGAGTCCAAAAAGTCTTGTGAGGAAAATCTTGATAAAATGAGAGGGAAAATTTTGGGGTACAACAATACGCTCACCTTTTGAGAACCTTGAAAAAAATAAGTTCTAAGAGCTTGAGACTTCATTCCTTTCTCCTTATTCGTGACTTTCTCCTTTTATTCTTCTTCTTCTCACGCTTTTTCTTATGCTTAACTAAGCAAGTAAGTTATTGCTCATGTTCTTAAAATTTATAAAAAAATGTAGTGAGATTAAGTTTTTAAAGATCATTGGTGTTGCACCCCAAAACTTTTCCTCCCATTTTCTTCAAGAGTTCTTCTCATGCTCATAGAGTTCTTAATTGCTCAAGGTTGCTCAAGAATTAATCAGACAAATTCTCCTCCTAAGCAATTGACCTACAACTAGAGTTTCACTTTTCTCAAGAAATATTGTGTTTCTAATTAATCAAGTGGGTTTCATGGTTCCTTATATGTCTCCAAGAGTTCTCATACCAAGTTTCAAGCCTTGCATCATAAGTTGGCTCAGTCAATTGCTCAGATGATTGAAAGTCAACTACATTCGGCAAAAGTCAATTATGATTAACATACAGTCAAACTTCAATATTTTTGGTCAACATCAATATTTTGAAGTCAAATTCATCATTTGATAAAGGGTTGACCATGATTCATCAAAAAAACTCTCAATTCATCAAAAGTCAAAAGTTGCCAAATTAGGGTTTTCTTAAGGAGAATTAAACTAAACTTTGACCAAGCATAACTTCCACATGCTTCATCATATTTTTCTCAACCAAATCTCATGTTTAAGGAAATCCAATTCTCTACAACTTTTTCTCTCTAAGTTCAAATCCAAAAAATACTTCATTTGAGAGATATGGGCCAAAACATTATAGGTCATTTCAAAAGTCAACAAAAAGATATCTTTTGTCAAAGAAATTTAAATCAAGATAAACTCTTCAAATTAAAAAATGATTAAAATAGAGATTGTATAGGATATCTTGAGATTTCCAAAAAGTCCAAGATCACCATCAAATGATAAAAATTGAGAGAGTTATGATTAGTGCAAGATGAAACATTTTGAGCAAATACATGAAACCTAAAGTGACCAAACTTGAATTTTTGGGCTAATGGGATATTGTTTCAAGGTCCATGCGTGTTATACATTCCATTGTGAACCTCAGAACTTACTCATACACCCCATGGATTTTTTATTCTATTTATTTTGATTTTTTATGAATTTAAAGTCAAAATTAAAAGGATAAACCAATGCTTTTTACAATGGTCCAAGCCCATTCTTTGGTTGACCTAATTATTCCCTATATATTCACATCAATTCAGACACAAAAGGGAGAATCCTTACACGAACCCTTGCAGCAAGAAATCTCTTCCAAAACACCAAAAATAACAAAGAACTAGGGTAACTTGTAAACCCTAATTGCAGCCACTCTTAAGGCAAACAAACCTTCCCATTCACTTCTAGAAGCACTGTAGGGTAAGTAGGGATCAATTTTGATGATTGATCCGCTGTCCCACATGAATCAATGACGAGTTACTTTAAAAAAATATAGTTTAGCGACAGTGACTCGAGTATCGTATCGCGAGGATTCTTGTATTGTTATTAACCAACAAAAGTGATTATGGGGAATTTAATTTAGGATCAATTTTTAAAGAGCTGAGCAAATAAGTGATTAAAATAAGTGATTATAAAAATAAGTCGATCTACTGTTTTCAGGTTCCTGCTAATCATTGGATTTTACCTTACCAATTTTCTAAGCGGCTTCGACCTCTATTCGATTTCAATACCAGTTAACAAGCGCAATAGATATAAAATAGATTGAATTCCCATTCCAAATTAAGCAAATGGATTAATACAACAGTGAATTAAGCAAACACGATATAAAACACGATTTAACGACTAAGCAACGTAAACAACGATTAAAGATTAGGAATACAATCATACAAATTTAATCAAGACAATCCATGAAATAACAGATTAAGCAAATGTAATTTCATAAAATAGAATTGAAAGAAAAACAAAATTGAATTGGTAAATTACAAACTTCAAAGCATCGAAACGCGATTACAGTAGATCAACTCTGGATGATTAGTTCTTCATTCAAGCGTACAAGTCAAAGTTTCCATCGTGAAAAGTGAATTATATCTCTTTTCTAGCACAACTCAAAACCTTATAAACAAAATAGAGTTTTTCACTACTAACTCAAACTAGGCCGGAAACATAAACCAGGTCCATAAAATGACCCGAAACAAATTATTTTCTAACATATGAAACTTCAACGAATTACTGGGAATTATGTATTCCGAATTAGCTTTCAACTCCAAAATAAAAGTTATAGATCTTTCTCTCAGCTTTCCAACGATTATTAAAACGCGCCAATCCGATTCTCGAAGCTCCAATTATGATTTTTTTCATTGAAAGCTACTAATGTTGAAAATAAATACGAAAATCAATTAAAAGGTAAAAATAAACTAAATTATAAAAACATCATAAAATAGAAAAATAAACAAAACAAACCATGGAAATGTCTAAGTACAAACGTAAAAAAATGTGCATCAATATGCACTGATCAAATTCCCCCACACTTAAAATTTTGAACTCCGAGCAAAAATAAAATCAAAACTCAAGAACGCGACAGCATCATCAGTTACTCATTCCAGGCTACAAACTCTTCTTCGTTTAATATTTCATCGATATGTACTAATCTTGAACACTAAGGATATCATAGGAACACTACACCGTAATTATGCAGCCATAAGCTTCCTGAATATACAACCCAATTCGAATCATGTTATTATGCCAAAGCCTAACTTACTCATCCTCCTTTTTGCTCTCTTTCACTCTGGCACAATCACATTAAGCCCGTTATCTCCATACACTCATAGTAAGACGACCGGTTAGTGACTCTGATCCTTTTTGCATGGGATTCTGGTACATGAGTGGTATAACCCTTTGCTTACCCAATTACAGTTGTGGGGGATCAGACCGTAATCCGCCTTACCAAGTTCAGCACCAGAAACCTCTGAACCAACCAACAACGGGTCTGATAATCAAATTTTGTAGGTTCTACAACTGTTGGATTAAGTGACCGGGTGAGGGTTACCAAACTTAGAAGGTGCACTCCCTTTTTTTCCAAATAAAACCTGGATCACTCACTTATATTTATCGACTTCCCTAAGTAGAGCATGTGTGAGATGGTGCTGACTGCTAAGATAAACTACTCAAGAGCTGTTAGAGAATGAGAATTCAAGGCTATGTCATAATAATTATTCAAATTAATTTCCATATGCAGGAGACTTACGGTATTAAGACGATACCGATCTTGCAAACTTTTCCCAAGTCTCTACAACTAACCTCAGATTAATCTTATAACCCAAAACTTACACAAAGATGCATTTTTTTTAAATAACTGAAAATAAAACAACGAACAAAAGCAAAGAAAACAAAACAAATAAATGATTCTCTCCCCCACACTTAAAACACACATTATCCTCAATGAAAAAAACAAGCATAAAATAAGAGAGATAAGAGAGAGGAAAGAACACACCCAAGGAGTCAAGGTGGATAGATGATTGCATAAGTAGCCTTTCCCAATGAGAGCTCTTCTATAGTTTCTTCTTCCAACATGGGACTCTCATGGAATAGCTTGAGGCGGTGTCCTTTGACTTTGAAATTTTTATTAGTACCTTCACTTTTTATTTCTGGATCAAAGAATGCTCTTCTAAAAGTAAAAATGTCAAATGGGAACGTGAACGTGATGTCATCTTTCACAACATCAAGGATCAAAAGGTTACTGGGCTGCCTCACTGCTTTTGCTACATCTTCAAGTGAGATCCTATGCATACACATGGATGAACTAATATCATAAATATCATCCAATATCCATCCAATTCCTTTCTTATGCTTCTTCAAAACCTGTAAAAAATTACTTTCTTGATCAAAATAAAGTTTAGAAGAAATTATAACCAGAAGTTTTTCATTCATCTCTAAATAAGCATATTTAAGATTTTCAAGAATTGGTTCCAGCTCCCGGAAAGGTGGTTATTTTATGGATGGTTTGTTTTGGGCAGCCGGAGTGTTGAGAGCTTCTTCCACATGAACAACTTCATTTGGAACCTCATTGTAGCGGTGAAAATCAGAGATCGAGCTATTAATTAACTTGACTCGCAAAAGCAAGAGTCGCCACCGCACTTTATTATTTCCAAGGGAAAAGGGAAAAGAGCGAAATAAAACCCTAAAATATGCAATGTAAAATAATGCTTGAAAGTAATGAAAGTACAATACATTTTTGAAAGATATCGAGAGTTCGGGGGTTGGTTATACAATGGGAAGGTATTATCACCCAATGCATCTGCGGTACTCCGCAGGAACCTTTTGAAATATCTGTTTTTTGGTTAAAATTGTTTGTTATATACAAGGGTGTATTTATCTACAACTATGTTTGTTTAAGGGAAAAAAATGAGTTTTTATTATTGCGTTCGTGAGGGTTTCGCGACCCTTTGCCTACGTATCTAATGAAGGAATCAAAACACCATAGTTCCTCTAGAAAAAAGTTGATTTGTTTGTGTTTTTTAGTGGGCGACATTAACGTACGCATTCTAGCAATAGGCATGGCCGATATCGCGGTAGAACGGAGATAACATTCCCTTGGGGGGTGTTTTGATTTGTTGAATGTTTTTGCATGTTTTAAAGTATGTTCACGTAATGATTAAAGAGTGTTTTTGGATTTTTGGTTTGTTTATTTGTGGATTTTATCTTGCCATACGCCTAATTACTAGCATTTGTACAAAGTAAAAAAATGCAGAAAGATAAAAATCTACGCTATTATAAACATATCAAAAGGCATAAAAAATGTGAAGGAAAAAATAAGATAAAAGTAAGAAAAGTGAGTGTATTTCGACCCAGGCAGTAGCACACTTCGACTGGCATTTTATTGGCCTCCTTCGATTGGGGCTAGCACCAGCAAAGTCATGTCTTTCGATTAGGCTTTGGCAGGGGCGAGGTCCTGTCCTTCGATTCGGCAAAGGAAGCAGCAAGTTGTCATCTTTCACAACATCAAGGATCAAAAGGTTACTGGGCTGCCTCACTGCTTTTGCTACATCTTCAAGTGAGATCCTATGCATACACATGGACGAACTAATATCATAAATATCATCCAATATCCATCCAATTCCTTTCTTATGCTTCTTCAAAACCTGTAAAAAATTACTTTCTTGATCAAAATAAAGTTTAGAAGAAATTATAACCAGAACTTTTTCATTCATCTATAAATAAGCATATTTAAGATTTTCAAGAATTGGTTCCAGCTCCCGGAAAGGTGGTTATTTTATGGATGGTTTGTTTTGGGCAGCCGGAGTGTTGAGAGCTTCTTCCACATGAACAACTTCATTTGGAACCTCATTGTAGCGGTCAAAATCGAAGATCGAGCTATTAATTAACTCGACTCGCAAAAGCAAGAGTCGCCACCGCGCTTTATTATTTCCAAGGGAAAAGGGAAAAGAGCGAAATAAAACCCTAAAATATGCAATGTAAAATAATGCTTGAAAGTAATGAAAGTACAATGCATTTTTGAAAGATATCGAGAGTTCGGGGGTTGGTTATACAATGGGAAGGTATTAGCACCCAATGCATTTGCGGTACTCCGCAAGAACCTTTTGAAATATCTGTTTTTTGGTTAAAATTGTTTGTTATATACAAGGGTGTATTTATCTACAACTATGTTTGTTTAAAGGAAAAAAAAAGAGTTTTTATTATTGCGTTCGTGAGGGTTTCGCTACCCTTTGCCTACGTATCCAATGAAGGAATCAAAACACCGTAGTTCCTCTAGAAAAAAGTTGATTTGTTTGTGTTTTTTAGTGGGTGACATTAACGTACGCATTCTAGCAATAGGCATGGCCGGTATCGCGGTAGAACGGAGATAACATGCCCTTGGGGGGTGTTTTGATTTGTTGAATGTTTTTGCATGTTTTAAAGTATGTTCAAGTAATGATTAAAGAGTGTTTTTGGATTTTTGGTTTGTTTATTTGTGGATTTTATCTTGCCATACACCTAATTACTAGCATTTGTACAAAGTAAAAAAATGCAGAAAGATAAAAACCTACGCTATTACAAACATATCAAAAGGCATAAAAAATATGAAGGAAAAAATAAGATAAAAGTGAGAAAAGTGAGTGTATTTCGACCCAGGCAGTAGCACACTTCGACTGGCATTTTATTGGCCTCCTTCGATTGGGGCTAGCACCAGCAAAGTCATGTCTTTCGATTAGGCTTTGGCAGGGGCGAGGTCCTGTCCTTCGATTGGGCAAAGGCAGCAGCAAGTTGTATCCTTCGACTGGGAGTTTGCACTAGTGAGGTTCTGTCCTTCGATTGGCCTGGCAGTCAGTGTATGGCAAAGTCTTTTGATTCTGCCTTGTTGCCTTCTTCGACTGGGGGTTGAAAGCAGTGAGGGAATGTCTTTCTATTGGACATGGTTTGCCTCCTGGTTGTCTCTTTCGTTTGACCTGGAGAAAGGGGGTAGAAGCCAGAAGCTTCCTTTCCTATTTCCTGTTTCCTGTTTCTTTCATTTCAAACATTAAATGACAACATGGCCTGAGGCCATGCTAGTATTTATCTTTCAAACAGTTTAATAATTAAAGCTAATTCAAGTAAACAGAAAGCAAAACGAAAGGGTTAACTTTTAAAAACATGTTAACAGGGTGGAAACGAAAGGAACAATGGTACATACAATGTTTCAAACGAAAAGGAATTGTATTTACATGTTATGAAATGAACAAAAAGATTATTTACATGTTATGGCATGAAATGAAAGGTTCAAGAGTAAGAGTGACTTACCTTGCTTCAGGCCTTGAATGGATGTGGGGCCTTGAGTGGTGGCTCTGGATGTTGGATTCGAAAGAGGGGTCACAGGCTGTGCTTGGAGCGCTGTATTTAAAGGAAAAGAAAAAGCAAGTGTGATACTTCTTTGATTCGAAGGAGACTGAAGTGTGGTTGTTCTTCAGAATCGAAGGGAGTAAGTGTTTGGGGATTCTGGGTTTGTTCTCACAAGTATTGAAGGGACTTGAGAGATTTTTTGTGTTTGAGGAAATTTGGTGTTTTTGAGAATTTTCTGAAGATTTGTTCGCCTGGCCAAAAGTCCTCTCCCAAAAAAATATGTTGTAGCCTATTTATTTATAGGAGAGCTTTGATATGGTTTTGGGGGGAAATCAAATAATATTTGAATTATTTGGGTATGCTGCCCCCTTGTTTTCTTCAATGCAGTTCTTGTGCACTCCGTTTTTGTGCAAGTACAGGACTGAGACAACGCAGGCTTTTCAGTATTTTGGAGCTTAGTGGCAGGTTGGTGCAGGACTGCTGCATAGCAGCATAGCTGGCTTGAGTTTGGAAGTATATAGGACTTTAGTCAACAAACTCCTTGAATACTTCCCCCTTTCGTTTTGATCACTTTGACCAACTTCATGATTACACAAAGATGTTCGTTTCCAAACAATGTGTGCTCTAAGTACGTTGCTTCGAAGGGTTTAGTGGTCCAACTTGTGGATCGAAAGAGGCCACCTTGAAGGAAATCACATGTCCAGCTTGTGGATCAAAGGGGGTCACTTCGAAGGAAACTACATGGCCAAATCGAAGCTTGTGACTGAAGGGAGATTGTGTTGCCTAATCGAAGCTTGTGACTGAAGGGAGACTGTGTTGCGTAATCGAAGCTTGTGACTGAAGGGAGACTGTGTTGCCTAATCGAAGCTTGTGACTGAAGGGAGACTGTGTTGCCTAATCGAAGCTTGTGACTGAAGGGAGACTGTATTGCCCAAACGAATCTTGGATTGAAACAAATGTATTTCCCAATCGAAAGCCCATGTTCGAAGGAAGCAATGTTGCCCAATCGAAGCATGTGGATCGAAACAAACATATTGCCCAATCGAAAGCCCGTGTTCGAAGGAAGCAATGTTGCCCAATCGAAATGTGTTTGCAGGCAGTAAACTTGTCCAGTCGAAGCAGGCTTGCAGGCAGTAAACTTGTCCAATCGAAAGAGGCATGCAGGAGCAAACTTGTCCAATCGAAAGGCTGAATCGAAGGAGACCTGTCAGCACATGAAATCAAAGAAACAAAAAACACACATTTCGTGCTTGATTAGAAGTTAGTGATACATAGGCTAAGAATGTTCAAAACACTTGACAATTTCTGCATAATTAGTGACCTTGACTTTTGTATAAAAATGCAAAAATAAAAATGGGATCTTAGGTCAAAAATTGGGGTATGACAGCTGCCCCTATTTAAGTTTCTTCTATCTGGAGATATGAAGATTGGGATCTTCATTTCGACGAGATTGAAGGGACTTAAATACAGAATACACAATTTTTGGCTTTAAGATACCGCAATTATGTTTATGATATGATATGAATGCAATGCTCTGAATTTTATGGGGAATGACGCCATATGAGACAAACTACTACTGGAGAAACCAAGCACAGTAATCACATAGGGGAAGAGATTATAACTCAGCTGGGGAAACAAGAGTCATAGGCTTCAAATGAGAGACTCTTGAATGATTTACATCAGTATTGAGACTGGAAAAGAAATGATTGACATCATCACTAAGGCTGGCAGATGATGATTGACATCAGCACTAAGACTGGAAAAGGATTGGCATCAGTACTGAGACTGGAAAAGAAACATTTCTGACATCTGAATTTTACCAAGATATCGCTTGAAAAGGATAAAATACAAATTTCCCCATGGAACTTTTCCGAAGAGGTGTCGTTTGCATTATTGTTGGGGATACACAAGCTGCTCAAATAAAGAGGTCGCCACTTGCTATCTTTCAAAGGTGTCAATAACACACAAGTTGCTCATGAAGAGACCGCCGCTTGCTATTTTTCAAGAGAACAATAACACACAAGTTGCTCATGAAGAGACCGCCGCTTGCTGTTTTCTCAAAGGTAACAATAACATACAAGTTGCTCATGAAGAGACCGCTGCTTGATGTTTTCAAAGGTGACAATAACATACAAGTTGCTCATGAAGAGACCGCCGCTTGCTGTTTTCTCAAAGGTATCAATAACATACAAGTTGCTCATGAAGAGACCGCCGCTTGCTGTTTTCAAAGGTGACAATAACATACAAGTTGCTCATGAAGAGACCGCCGCTTGATGTTTTTTCAAAGTATCAATAACATAAGTTGCTCATGAAGAGACCGCCGCTTGCTGTTTTCAAAGATGACAATAACATACAAGTTGCTCATGAAGAGACCGCCGCTTGCTGTTTTCAAAGATGACAATAACATACAAGTTGCTCATGAAGAGACCGCCACTTGCTGTTTTTCAAGGGAACAATAACATACAAGTTGCCCATGAAGAGACCATCGCTTGCTGTTTTTAAAGGTGACAATAACATAAAAGTTGCTCATGAAGAGACCGCCGCTTGCTGTTTTTCAAGAGAACAATAACACACAAGTTGCTCATGAAGAGACCGCCACTTGCTGTTTTTCTCCAAGGTAACAATAACATACAAGTTGCTCATGAAGAGACCGCCGCTTGCTGTTTTCTCAAAGGTATCAATAACACACAAGTTGCTCATGAAGAGACCGCCGCTTGCTGTTTTTCAAGAGAATAATAACACATAAGTTGCTCATGAAGAGACCGCCGCTTGCTATTTTCTCAAAGGTATCAATAACATACAAGTTGCTCATGAAGAGACCGCCGCTTGTTGTTTTCAAAGGTGACAATAACATACAAGTTGCTCATGAAGAGAACACCGCTTGCTGTTTTTCAAGAGAACAATAACACACAAGTTGCTCATGAAGAGACCGCCGCTTGCTGTTTTCTCAAAGGTATCAATAACATACAAGTTGCTCATGAAGAGGCCACTGCTTGCTGTTTTTTTTTCCAAAGATACCGACAAAATATCATGAAGATATTGCTGGAGGTGAGAATCAATAATTTCCTCGGGGATGGACAAACTGCTCATGAAGAGACCGCCATTTGTCATAACATAAAGAAATTCAGAAATAATCAAACTGCTCAAATAAAGAGTCAGTCGCTTGTTGTCCTGTCGATATTCTAGAAGAAGGTTATGATAACACTACTAGGGAATAAAGTTCATCTTCAATGGGGAACCATGAATAAATCCTTCCTGAGGAGACCAAGTATTTAAATTGCAAAATAAATGCACTCTCCATCTAGGTTTCACAGCCTAGATATATCCACAGGGTATCATTCACAAGAGACAAAGCTCAATCCAGGAATAAACTGGAGAGAAAACAGTCAAACAAGACTCCACCCAATGAGGAAACAACTCAAATGGGGATTTATCCTATCTAGAGATGGAAAAGGAAAGCTAAAGTAAGATTACGAGAGTTAACTCAGTGGGGAGTTAGAAAGGAGGCACACTTTCTGCTTAAGTTGACACTCTATTTGAGAAGAGGAAATACGATAACCAAAGTATACAGATCAAGAACATCAACAAATATCAATGTGTGTGCATGATGCAAGTGTGAATGAATAAATGAATGTCATGTATATGCTGATAAAACAAATAGAGGAGATAGATAGAAGATGATAAGACATCACGGCACAACCCGACACTCAACTAATCTCAACAAGATGGGAACATTACTGGAGATAAAAACAAAAGCCATCATTGGAGCAAAATCTTTTTACAAGGCTTAAATATCTATGGAGGGGAAGATATTTTCAGGTAGAAAACCCAAAGTCCTGTCTTCTATCGCAAACAATCCATTGAAAGGATAACAACACAAACAATGTTTCAGCTGGAAAAAGTCTTGCTTAGCTGGAGATACTGAGAACACCACCCTTTGATAATGTGTACAAAACATATCACATATCTTGACAAATCTAGATTGCCCATAGGACTAATTTTGGATGCCCCAAGTTATATGGTTGATGAGGAGAAATCGTCTCAAGAGGATTTTACAAAAGACTTGGCATTCACCATGCTCTGGTGTCTTCAAACTCTTAGAGAGATTCATCAAATCTCGATGTGATTGCCCCAGATTGACTGTAGTTGTCCCAACAAAGTCTTCATATTTTTCCCCAAAAGAGTAAACAAGTTGGGAAAACATTAACTAGGAGAAGCAACATGTTTGTGCTTAAGATCTTCATATGACATGCCCCCTGAATATGATTTTTTTGAAATGATTAGCCAATTACTCAACATAGTTTCAAGCCTTAAAAGAATAAACTCATCACTAGTGCTTATATGTGAGCTTCCTTGATATCAAACAAATGTTTTGCAGTTAGAAAAGTTTATTATGAGAATGAAAATTCTAATGCAACAATTATGTAAGTCTTGAAGGTTTTGAAAAGATATCGCATAAATTTTGCGAGTTAGAGCACCATTTATTTTTTTATAGCAAAAGCATATGATACCAACATAACTATTTAACAAACATTCATGGGAGTCAGTAACACTATCTCATTGAAGTATGCTTTCAAAATAACCTTGCTTCAATTAGGACTTTTGAAGGTTGTAACGTGGCCTGGTTCATGGTTTTTAGAAAAAAGATTTTTAAGGCTCAAAATTTATAGGTGCCCACCCATTCTTCATGATGTTCTCCAACCCTATGTTCAGTTAATTCAATATGAGTGTTCATCTCTCAAAAGGATTTTGTGACGGTTAAGGAAACGACGAGGCTTTCGGAGTAGAAACCACCCTTATGTCTTCGTGTTTGTAGTCACCAATTTGTTCTTTGCTGAGGACTTTTCTTTGTAGTCCTTTCTTTGCAATTTTTATTTTCCCTAACTTTTGCCTGAACTAATTCTTTTGAATTGATAGTCCAGCGGGATTGCCTAATTTTTGCTTAAGTCACTTGTTTTCAAGTTTTCGACTTAGCAGGCTTTTTTTCTTTTTTTCTTGATTTTTGATTTTTGAACAAAAGTGTGACATTAACTTGTATTTGCTTGTTGAGAGGATTGTGACTGCCTCATTTCTTGATGAATGAGGGATAACATCGTGGTTCCACATCTTCTGGCTTCATTATACATGAAGGATAGCCCTCGTAGTTTCTCTTCATAAATATCTTCCTTATGAATTTTGAACACTCAATCAGATTAAGTGAAAACTACCCTGCCCCAGGTTAAAATTTGAGGGTTTTTTCGTAAAGAAAAGAAACTCCTACTTCAAGGATCAAAAGGGGTTAGCAAGGGATTATCTTCCTTATATCTCCGGTGTTTAGGGATTTGAAACAATGCCTGTACATCGTCAGCAAGATTTTATCCAAAAGCATACAACCAGAGATTTTGTGTTTTTCAGATCATCATCCTCCCTTCAATCCCTGCCTAGGCAAGAGAATGAGCAACAAGTTGGTATCATAATGCAAAAGCAATTTAAAATTTGAAAAAAATATGAGTGAAACAAATGAATTTCTTCAAGACAAACATACTCATTATATTAAGATAATCATTCAGATGCAAACAAGTCCTTACATGCAAACAATGTTTTGATAAACAAGAAAATTTACAAAAGCAAAAATAAGTTAGTAATCTTGGAAGGCTTTCCATCTGGATTTGTGCTGAAGGAAACCTGTCCTAAACTTCAAGGCCAAAATCAACAGAGATTCACTTATGCTTTAGCAAAGGGGTTGACTTGGGCGGCAACCAAAATTCAGACCAAGCCAGTTAAGGGCTCCACACTAGCTTCTAAATTAGTCAACTCTCTGCAGAGTTCAGAAATCTCTTGCTTGATATTCTCCATTGTTCCCTTAGCGCGAGTGTTGTACTGGTGAGACCAAAGGAAAAATAAGACTTGGAAAAAAGACCTTTGAAAGTGAAACCAAAAATGTAGAATGATGCATATGATATGCAAAAGAGAGTTTTTATTTGACTTTCAAGGAACTCAAGATATTAAGTTGTAAACATCAAAGTATGAAGATAGAAGATGAATTTTAAATTGGATCAAAGCGTTGATCAAGTTATCATCAAGATCAATCATCCATTTTGGTGGATTAGGGTTTTCACCCTATCAACACCCAAGATCCATTGAGCTTGACGAAACTTGTGATGTTTACAAAGAAAGACCTCCAAATTCCTTGAAAATCAAGTGAAAAGGGTTTCATGGATGCATGAAGGCATGGCTATGCAACAACCACAAGCAAGGTCACAAATAAAGTCGAAAGGTTCAACGTCACGAGCATGGAGTTAAAGGTAAAAAAAATCCCTGAGGTATGTACTAAAGGTTTAATCACACCTGTAAAACAAGGTTCTAAAGGTTCCCGGAGTCTACATTCCTCCTTCGGATATTACCAACGTCTTGATTACTCAATAATTAGCAATATTCTCAAGAGAAACTCATCCGAGCGTAGCATCACGTAACAATTACTTCCGGATTACTCCGTTATAATCTCCGCGCTACACCTAAAAGGCCAAGATGGGTTAGGGTTCTACGGTTCTCAGCTTCCCTGGCTCCCAGGTCGAAAGCAATAACATCTTCCCGATTACTCGGTAAACAAATACTACGTTCAAGGGGGCTTCCACTGAGTGGGGGATTTCATGCCTCCTTCTTCGGGATTACTCCCTCAAAGTTAACATGACTATACCGCCCGTCCTATTCCTAAGTGTAACTTAGTCCGGGTATAGGACTTGTCTGTTGTACCCCAAAATTTGCCCTCTCATGTTTCCTAAAGTCTTCCCCCTCTATATAAAGAAATCACAAGTGTTGCAAAAAACATGAAAATATACAGAAAAATAGAGAACTTGGAGATACGCTGCCAAAAGTCATCAACACTTCCAGGAAGCCATACCCAATCCTTGCACAAGCCAAAGCTGCCACCCAGCGAACACCTCCACCCCCAGAACTACAGATCGAAACACCTCTGTTTTGGCAAAAAAAATCTAATCTCAAACTCATTTTTAAATTTATTTTGATTGCATATTCATATTATTACTGCTGTTTGTGAATGATTTAATATGCTACATATAAGCTACAACGCAGAGATGAGATTGTGCCATTGCTTGGGCATAATCTGAGTTTCTCCTTCGAATCCCAGGATAAAACAAACCCAGACCCAGATTCAGCAGGTGCGAATAAGGGGGAGATTCGAACCAGGGGGGTAAAATCCCCCCTGGACCTTTAACATGTGTTTCGTTTTTGCAGGAAATATATTCTCAGGATCCTGTTCAGAGTTTCGAAGCTCAGCAGCTTAGCTTCGAACTGGACCCAAGATTTCCAGATCGAAGGATGACATGTCCAGATCGAACACCCTCAGAGTGCAGCCCCTCATGCACCTTCGATCTAGCCTCTTCACTGGGTCGAAAGACAGCCTGCACCTCTTTCGACCCAGGCCTCCAGAATTATATATTTTTTTCTTGATTTGCTGCCTGGCCCATTTGTACTTTGTTTACTTTGTTTTTTTGTTTATTTCTTTTTTTTTAATCAACATAAAAATCATAGAAATAAATAACTTAGAATTAGGATTTAATTTAGTTAATTATTTTAACTTATTTTCTTCAATTTTAAAATCAGTAGACTTTGGATTTATTTGAATTCAATCCTTTTCATAAACAAAAAATGCAAAAAATATTAGGTATGTTTTAGAGTTAATTTTAATCAGTTTTTTTAATTAATTAAATTTGACTTAATTGAACATTTAGCATTTTCCCAAAAAATAAAATAAAACAACAAAAGTTCTTATTCTTAGGATTTTTCAGATTCACGCGCGTTTATTTTATTGTAACTGCTTACTGGGATGTAATAGCTTAAACTATGACCTTTTTTTACTGCTTTTATTTCCCCAATTTTTGGACATGTAAATAATCCCCCTCCCCGAAGCCTTGTAATAGCGTAGGATTTACAATTTCCGCTCTTTAAATTCCTGTACATATATTAACTGTTTAGATGTATGCAAACTAGGCTATGCATGACAAGATTAAACTTCTAACTTAAAATCAACAGTAGATCACCATGACATGCAAAGATAATATAATTGAAAATTGACACACTTGCACATGCCACTCCTAGGGTACACCTCACTTGGTTTCCTCGAGCGTGGTCATTAAGTATAGGATGTTTTAGAGGTCGTCCTTTTGTCCCAAGATCATAAGTTGCCTCGAAATGGATGCCTCGATAAAAATGATCTAAGACATTAGGATTACCACTAAAGCGTCCTAACGTTGCTTTAGTGACCACACGTCCCTAAAATCGAATTGACCCGAAAAAATCCAACGACGGTGCTACCTACTCCTCAATAGTGGGATAGCACTGTCTAAAGAACAGTTGCACAGTTTAATTCCTTTTTGAGTAGGTAGATGTTCTTAAGTACTTGCTCTCTTTTAAACAAAACAAAACATTTCACACTTACACTCTCTTCAAAACAACAAACTCTTTTCAAAACCCACAATCACAAAGAAAAGCAAACTTTTGAAAACATAGTGAACAAGTACCTAAGAGCCCGTGGATAACCACAGATAGAAAGGGTGCTAACACCTTCCCTTTCTATAATCTACCTCCCGAACCCGAGAAACAATCTCGAAAAGGAATTTTTCTGTGCTTTTGTCCTTTCCTTGTTGGATAAAATAAAAGATGGTGGCGACTCTTGCTTACCGCGACATTTTGTGAAAATAAACGCAAACGCGAACCAGCATTCCAAAACAGTCAGTTCTCGTTCCCACCGATCACAGAAGTGGCGACTCTGCTGGGGACTTATAAGTGAGGTGTACCTTATGATTAGATCACTTGTGTTTTCAATTGTATGCTTTGTATGCTTTTAATTTTGTGGGCTTGTATTGGAGTTCTATAGATCCTAACCCGGATCTGGGGTACCCTTTTTAGGTAAGTAGCAATAAACTGTGAGGGATCTGTCTGGCGTAGACCGACACGGATGAAGCAGTAGCTACATTGGTGTGGCACCTTAGTCTGTACCGATATCCCTTGTGTTGGAACGAGGAGAATATGGGTCTTCTAAGGAGTCATTAAGCACCAACTGACCTTAGAACCTTAAATTGACCAACTTGGCCATAGAACAATAGCAATATGCTACACTCATTGAGACTAAACTCTTGCGATGATTCCGGCCGCAAGAAAAGGTTGCTAAACTGGAATTATGACCGATTGAGGGTAGTCAGTGATATTGAGATCCTCTAGAACCCGATTACTATTTTTTAGGACAAGTCTTAACCAACTGAAACTGAAAGAGGGTAGTACCTGAACTTCATGCCAGCCTGAAATCTAAGGGCTCTTTTGTGTGACTTGTATGCCTTTACCATGTTTTCCTTTCGTGAATATTTGTGGTGTGCCTTTACCATGACATCATAACATCATAACATTGCATACATCTTGGATAAGGACTAACCTATTTCAAAGACAAGAGGGTTTCATCTTTGCTCTGTTTTGTAGGACATCATGATGCCCATGCGTAGGAATACTATTCGGATCAACTTTGTTAAAGTACCTACTTTGCTTAAAGAGTTGGTTGTCAGGATTCCAAACACTACTTACTTCATCAGGAGGCATGGTTCTCTTCTCAGTTTAGTCACCTCAAAATTGGACGAACAAATGATGAGCGTCTTGGTCCAGTTTTATGATCCGTTATACCATTGCTTCACCTTTCAAGACTTCCAGCTGGTCCCTACCCTGGAAGAATTCTCTGAGTTGCTTGGTATCTCTGTTTTGGAGCAGACTCCATTTACTGGTTGGGAAGAGACTCTTAGGCCTGAAGAGATTGTTGAGCCCTTCACTTGACCAAAAAGGAGGTAATGGCTAACTGGGAGACTAGAAGTGGAGCTAAGGGTTTTTTGGCTAAGTTTCTGGTTGACAAAGCTAATTACTTCTGGGATGGCTTAGACTTCAACGTGTATGAGGAAACTCTGGCTCTCTTAATCTACAGTCTGGTATTGTTTCCAAATCCTGACACTTTTGTTAATGTTAGTGCCATAAAGATCTTCATCTCTCGGAACCCTGTACCCACTCTCTTGGGTGATATCCTTCATCAACTCTATGCTCGTACTGCCCGAAAGCGGGGAACTTTGATGTGCTGTGCTCCTTTATTGTCGAGGTGGTTTATTTCGCACCTCCTTAAGTCCGTACTGAAGAACAAAGAAGGAATGGGCTGGGCTCATAGGGTAATGTCTCTTACTAATAATGACATTATCTGGACTCTCAAAGGCTTGGATGAGGTGACTATCATTGACCGTTGTGGAGAGTATCCTAATGTTCCATTGATCGGAACCCATGGAGGAATTTCTTATAACCCATGTTTAGCTCTCCGTCAGTTTGGAAGAGCCAGAAGAGAAGGGCCTCATGAGATGTTGATACCTCATATCATCTTTGATTTTCAGGGAGATAGCGACGAGCTGCGTCGTAGATTCATCAGGGCTTGGGATAGAGTTCACAAATCTGACCCACATGAGTTGGGACCAAAGACTTCTCTGCCAATGGAACCATATCTCAGATGGGTCCGCATCCGTGCCTAGAGGTTAGGTATGCCATATGAAGCGGTCAGGCCGGTTACTCTTGAAGTTGATGATAAAGACGGGGTTCCTCCAACTATTCTCCATCCTCATATGCCCACTGAAATTGGCACACTGAAGAGGTCTTGGATGCAACTGCAGGAAGAACGGGATTCTTATCGGGAGAGTTTCAATGAAAAAGAACAGAAGATCCAGAAGCTGACTAAGCAACTGGAAAATGAGCGGATCCTGAATGATTATGTCCACACTGAGAAGAAGAGACCATGGAAGCATTGATAGACCTTTGATGTTTTCTTTTACAGTTTTTATTTACTTTTCAGTATTTCCATTCTTGTAACGCCTAAGGGAAATTTGTTGAACAATTTAAATTCTGAAGATAAATCTAATAAAGTGTGTTTCCATTCTTGTTTACAAATTTGAATCCTGATTGTCTTTGAAATCATAAATCATACGCATTTCATCTCATGCACTTCATAAACAGGTACCCTTTTATAGGTCTCTTATCTTCTTCGCTGTTTATTTCAGCAATAATCATGTCTGCTGAACGTTCCACTGAGCAAGCTATCAAGGCCCTCCAGGCCCAGAATGCCCAATTCCAAGAGTTGGTCATGAACCTAGCTAAGGGTCAGCAGGACTTGAAGACCCTGATTTTGAAAGAGAGGAAGAAGAAGAAGAAGAGGACCATCCTGTTCAACACCTGACGCAGGTTTGGAAACGGGCTGCAGAATGAAATTGATCTGGCCACCCCGTCTGGAGAGAAAGACAGTCCACAAGAAAGGAGGGCTTCTAGCCCTATGGTCTCCGACAATGAGACGGACTATGATGAAGAACAATATCCTCCTACTGAGGATAAGTACAAATAGCTGGAAGACCGTTTGAATGCTATGGAAGTACAGAAGGTGCCCGGTCTGGACTTCGGAGATCTGGGTCTATAATCTGGGGTGGTGATTCCCCATAAGTTCAAGGCACCTGCCTTTGCCAAGTATGACGGAGCTTCCTGTCCAAAGCCGCACCTCCGGTCATATGTGAGGAAGATCCAACCTTACACTGCTGATAAGAACTTGTGGATCCATTTCTTTCAAGACAGTCTTTCAGGGACTCAGCTTGAGTGGTTCTATCAGTTGGATGGAGCCAGTATCTGCAACTGGGAGGATTTGGCTGCTGCGTTCTATAGGCAGTATCAATATAACTCCGACCTCGCTCTTACGCGTACCCAACTCCAGGGTATGTCAATAGGGACGGGTGAAGGATTTAAAGAATATGCTCAAAAATGGAGAGACCTGGCCGGAAGGGTGCAACCACCTTTGGCTGATCGTGAACTGGTTGATATGTTTCTGGGGACCCTGTCTGGTCCATTCTTTAACCATTTGATTGGAAGCTCTTCAGCCGGGTTTACAGACCTTATCTTGACTGGTGAGAGGATTGAAGCAGGTATTAAGGCTGGAAAAATACAGAAGGTCGCCTCATCAAGCATCAAGAAGAAACCATTTAAGAAAGAGTCCAGTGCTGTCTACAGTTCAAGAAGACAAAATAGACCTGAACACCGCCAAGCTATCAATGCGGTTGTTATTTCAAAACCTGCTGGTACTCCTCAACATCACAACCAACAAAGGGAAGAGAGACCTCGAAGGCAATTCACTCGTCTCAGCATGACTTTGTCTTAGATATTGCCACAGTTGCTGAGTACCAATCTGGTGACTCTAAAAGAAGCTCCAAGGAATCCAAATACTACATCATCGAAGTATAACCCCAACGCCCACTACGCTTATCACTCTGAGAGCCTGGTGCATAATACAGATGATTGTTGGAGCCTGAAAAACAAGGTTCAAGACCTAATCGATGCAAAGGAGATTGCGTTTGAGGCGCCCGAGAGGCCTAATGTTGTGACTGCTCCCATGCCCAAGCATGGAGTGAATGCTGTAGAGGAAGACTTGTTTGTAGTTTCTGTGGATGATGTTGTTACCCCTCTAATGACTATCAAGAAGAACCTGTTGCTAGCCGGTTTATTTCTGGGCTGTGGTGAAAGTTGCCATATGTGTTCTGCTTTACCTACTGGTTGCCCGTCCCTGAAGTTAGGTATCCAAAACCTGATGGATAGTAAAGAGATTCTTTTTGAGAAGACTGAGGTTCCACCCGTTCATTCTGAAGAAGTTTCTATCATTACCATTTTCGACAATTCTTCCAAGGCTCCCTCGAGGACGCCTGTTAGAATTACATCTGTTCCGAAGACCGCACCTATAATCATCACTGTTCCGGGGCCCATCCCCTATACATCTGACAAAGCTGTTCCTTGGCACTATGGGGCATATGTTTATGTTCTTGGAGTTAAGCAAGAGTTCGGTGCTGATACCGGCGTCAGCAACGTTACTGGGCCTGCTAAAGTCACCCGCAGTGGTAGACTTTTCCCACCTGATATTGCTCCACAAGCTGTCCGAAGACCTGTTGTCATTAAGCCTTCAAGTGTACCTGCTGCCATTCCTGATCAAGTCCCTGTTCCTACCCCTGTCGCCGAGTCATCTAACGCTCGGGGCAAAGGGATCACCACTGATATGCCTGCCCAGACGGAGGCACCGAAGACAATCACTGTTGAAGCTTCCAAACAGGAGATGGAAGAGATTCTGAAGATTATTAAGAAGAGTGATTATAATGTAGTTGAGCAACTGGGGCAAACCCCATCCAAGATTTCTATGTTATCACTACTGTTGTGTTCAGAGGCCCATGCCAAGGCTCTGATTACCTTCCTAAAGACGGCCCACGTGCCACAAGAGACATCAGCTGATCAATTTACCGATTGTGTGGCCAATTTAACTACTGATAATGGTTTGGGTTTCTCCGACGCTGATATAACTACTAAAGGGAAGAACCATAATGATGCCCTGCATGTCTCCATTGAATGCAGGGGCACCACTCTTGCACATGTGTTGGTTGACACTGGTTCCTCGTTGAACGTCTTGCCCAAGAAAGCTCTAGACATGCTGGATTGCGAAGGTTTGGAGCTAAATCCGAGTAACATTGTTGTCCGGGCCTTTGATGGGTCTAAGAGGATGGTGCATGGTGAGGTTGATATTCCAATCAAAGTTGGTTCTCATGTCTTCAATTCTACATTCTACGTGATGGACATTCGGCCATCCTATTCTTGTTTTCTGGGTCATCCGTGGATCCACAAAGCTGGAGCCGTAAACTCAACGCTCCACCAGAAGTTGAAGTACCCGGTCAGAGGGAAGATTGTGACAGTACAAGGGGAGGAGGAATACATGGTTAGCTACCTCAACTCGTTCCGGTACGTAGATATGGATGGGGAGTTCATTGAGACCCCATTTCAACACTTTGAAGAGGTTCCTCAGACATTGGCATCAGCTGAGACTGTGATGGAAGATTCTCCTATGAAGATGGCTTCCTTAAAGGATGTCCGGGCTGTTATTGAGAAGGGTGAGTATGCAAACTGGGGCCGACTTCCTGATTTCACTCAGAAGACTAACAAGTTTGGTTTGGGTTTCACTGCAGAAGCTCATAGGGCTGTTCGAAGTGCAAAGATTGGAAGACCTCCTGTGTTCATCAGCAACTCGGGAGTAAATGTCATCGAAGATGACGTAGAGGAGTCTGAATTCGACAGCTGGATCTATCCTACGACCAACGGTGGACCAAGAAACTGGACGACAAATGACTTCATCCCTATTACTTTTGTTACCCAGTAATGAACTCTTTGTTTTAAATTTGTAACAGACAATATTGTAAAACTTTATGGCCCGGTGTCTTACCCGGGGCACCGTGGCTTCACTTGTGAGGGCTTTTTGTGCCACTTTCATATATCATTAATAAAAGCATTGGACGTTTTGCATTTCAAATTTTGCGCTCCTTGTCTTTCTTTATTATATATTGCAAAACGACTATTTTACACACACTCACATATATAGGTCTCAATCCACTCTGTTTCTCACTAGTAACGATTCTGCTACTTCCAGTTATGACTTCGAAAATCCGATCAACTTAGCCGAAGACGAAGGTGAAGATGATTGCGAAGTTCCTGGTGAACTTGCAAGACTGCTACTCCAGGAAGAGAGGGCCATTCAGCCACATGAAGAGCTAGTAGAAACAATGAATCTGGGTACTGAGACAGACAAAAAGGAAGTCAAGATCGGTGCAAATCTGGAGCTTAGTGTGAAACAACGGTTGATTCAGATGCTGCATGACTATGTGGAGATCTTTGACTGGTCTTACGAAGATATGCCTGGGTTGGATACCGACATTGTGGTTCATCTCCTGCCTACCAAGGAAGACTGCCCTCCGGTAAAACAGAAGGTTCGCCGTATGCGTCCAGAGATGTCTGAGAAAATCAAAGCCGTAGTCATGAAACAGTTTGACGCCGGTTTTCTAGCAGTAACTTCTTACCCTCAGTGGGTTGCCAATGTGGTTCTGGTACCGAAGAAGGATGGTAAGGTCCGAATGTGTGTTGACTACAGGGATTTGAACAGGGCAAGCCCTAAGGATGACTTCCCTCTGCCTCACATCGACGTTCTAGTTGACAATACTGCTCAACACAAGGTATTCTCCTTTATGGATGGTTTCTCCAGTTATAATCAAATCAAGATGGCTCCTGAAGACATGGAAAAGACCACTTTCGTTACCCAGTGGGGTACCTTTTGTTACAAGGTCATTCCTTTTGGGTTGAAGAATGCTGGGGCAACATATCAGTGTGCCATGGTTGCTTTATTTCATGACATGATCCATCATGAGATTGAAGTATACTTCGACGATATGATTGCGAGGTCCCAAACTGAGGAGGAACACCTTGACCATCTACAGAAGCTGTTTGACAGGTTGAAGTTATACAAGCTGAGGTTGAACCCGAACAAGTGCACCTTCGGGGTGAGGTCTGGCAAACTACTAGGCTTCGTCGTGAGTGACAAAGGTATTCAAGTGGACCCTGCCAAGGTGAAGGCCATACAAGAGATGCCAACTCCCAAGACAGAGAAAGAGGTCAGAGGCTTTCTAGGACGTCTGAATTACATTGCCCGATTCATCTCGCACCTAACTGCTACTTATGAGCCAATCTTCAAACTGCTGAAGAAAGATCAAGTGGTACGTTGGAACGATGAATTCCAGGCCGCTTTCGAAAGAATTAAATAGTATCTCCAGGAGCCACCCATTCTGATGCCACCAGTGGAAGGGAGACCTCTAATCTTATACTTGACAACTCAATGGGGTGTGTGCTGGGGCAGCATGACGAGTCTGGACGAAAAGAGCATGCTATTTATTACCTTAGCAAAAAGTTTACCGACTGTGAGACCCGATACTCACTGCTCGAGAAAACTTGTTGCGCTTTGGTATGGGCTGCTCGCCGACTGAGACAGTATATGTTGACTCACACTACTCTGTTGATTTCAAAGATGGATCCAATCAAGTATATCTTCGAAAAGCCTGCCTTGTCCGGAAGAATAGCAAGATGGCAGATGATCTTGACTGAATATGACATCCAGTACACAACTCAAAAAGCAATCAAGGGAAGTGTATTGGCAGACCATTTGGCACATCAGGCAGTGGACGATTACCAGTCTATGAACTTTGAATTCCCAGACGAGAATATCATGTTGATAACTGATTGTGAAACACCTTGACTGGATGAAGGACCCGAGGAAGGATCCCGATGGTCTATGCATTTTGATGGAGCTTCTAACGCTTTGGGTAATGGAATTGGCGCTGTGATCATATCTCATAAAGGCTCTCATACTCCATTTACCGCCCGACTATGTTTCAACTGCACCAATAACATGGCGGAGTATGAAGCATGCATTATGGGTCTTCGAGCAGCAATTGACCTGAGAATTAAGTTTCTGAGTGTCTTCGGAGATTCTGCTCTCGTAATCAGTCAGATCAAAGGAGAGTTGGATACGAAACACCCAAATCTTATTCCTTACAAGGAATATGTATTGACGTTGCTTCCCCATTTCGAGGAGATAACCTTTGAACACTTCCCAAGAGAAGAGAATCAGTTGGCGGACGCACTAGCTACGATGTCTTCTATCTTCAAAGTCAAGTGGGACAACGAGGCTCCCCGGATCATTATTTGGAAATTGGATGAACCATCACATTGCTGTGATCTTGAGACCGAAGAGGTAACGGAAAAACCTTGGTATCATGAAGTGAAGAGGTACCTTGAAGCTCAAGAATACCCCGAGGGTGTATCTGTTAATGACAAGAAGTTTCTGAGAAGGTTCGCGGAAAAGTTCTTCATCAGCAATGGCATTCTTTACAAACGTAACCATGATTCAACCTTACTGCGTTGCATGGATAAAATTGAAGCAGAAAGGATCATGGCAGAGCTGCATGAAGGTACTTTCGGAACTCATTCCAGTGGACATACCATGGCAAAGAAAATCCTTCGGGCAGGATATTACTGGTCCACAATGGAAGCCGATTGTTATCAGCATTCTCGGACATGTCACAAGTGCCAGGTCTATGCTGATAAGGTGAACACACCTCCAGTTCCTCTGAATGTTTTGACAGCACCTTGGCCTTTTGCAATGTGGGGCATTGATATGATCGGCGAGATCAGACCTACGGCATCTAACGAGCATCGTTTCATCCTGGTAGCAATTGATTACTTTATGAAGTGGGTTAAAGCAGCTTCCTTTCCTACGGTAACCAAGAACGTCGTGGCACGGTTCATTCGGCACAACCTGATCTGTCGATATAGTGTACCAGAGAGGAATATTATGGATAATGGTACCAATCTTAACAACAAGATGATCACTGAGCTCTACGAGCAATTCAAGATACAACACTACAACTCTTCTCCCTACCAGCCGAAGATGAATGGGGCTGTCGAAGCAGCAAATAAGAACATTAAGAAGATTGTGCAGAAGATGACAGTGACATACAAAGACTGGCACGAGATGTTACCATTTGCTCTTCATGGGTACCGTACCTCAACACGAACGTCAACAGGGGCAACGCCCTATTCCTTGGTTTATGGCATGGAGGAAGTCTTTCCTATTGAAGTTCAGATACCCTCTCTTCGGATCATGAAGGATGCAGGTTTGAGCGAAGACGACTGGATTCAGACTCGGCTTGATCAACTGAACCTAATCGACGAAAAGAGACTTACTGCTATTTGTCATGGTCAGACGTACCAAAAACGAATGATCAAGGCATTTAATAAGAAAGTCAGACGACAAGAGTATCAAGTTGGGGACCTGGTAATCAAGCGCATTATTCTACCTCAAGGTGATCCCAGGGGCAAATGGACCCCTACTTACGAAGGGCCATTTGTGGTTAAGAACATCTTCTCAGGAGGAGCGATGATTCTAACCACCATGGATGGTGACGACCTTCCTCACCCCGTCAATGCAGACATAGTAAAAAGATACTACGTATAATCAAAGACCCGCTAGGTCGACTGGCCTAGGAAAAAATAAGGGCTTCCCAGTGAACCAAAAGGGTTCGGGCAAAAATAAGGGATGAAAATAAAAAAAAATCTGTACACCCGGCAAGTCGAAAACCTGAAAAGGCGGCTTGGGCAAAAATGGGTATCCCGGTGGACTGAAAACCCGAAAGGGCGGTCCAGGAAAAAGTTAGGGATAAGCGTAACACTATGTCTCATTGGATCACCCTGCATCCAGACTTCGGTATCAACTATCAGGCTCGGACGGCACCAATCAATCAGATTTATCTCCAACTAAGTAGCAAAGTGATGAGACGCTTGAAGATATAAAGGCAATAGCAGAGTTGGAACCCAGTGGGACTATTCACATAGCTGTTTTGTTTTCTTTTCACAAAGTGTAAAAATTCTATTTGTTCGGCGGCGTTCTCTTACTAGGACGTCAGCCTCTTGTACAAAACGCCTATTTACAGGCCAAACTTCAAAAATCAATACAAATTCATTTTCAGACAAATTTCAAACTGTTTTCCCTTTATCTGTTTTGTTTTGCAAAGAACGTCCAATGTTTATTTTTGATATATGCATTTGACATTAATTGCTGCTCATAAATATTTACATGCGAAACAAAGGACTAATTACGGGTGATATCAGAAACAGGGGCAATAAGATTTGTCCGAGCTGTCTAGTTGCTCTGTCCACCAAGGTACCGAGATATATTCAGCTGAAGAATATGGCTAAGATACCTTCACTCCCCGCAGAATAAAAATAGTAATGGTAGCTCTCCCCACTGAGACTTGCAACCATGAACAAATCAGCAAGACTCTTCCCAAGCAGAGTTGATCTACCATCAGCCCGAAAAGGTTTGGTATCCCCAGAAGGTCTTAATATTCCTCAGCGGAGTATAAGAATGTTCCCCAGCGGAATACAAGATACCCCCATTGGGTTCATTTCCCCAGCGCAGTCTAAAAAAGCTTCCCCGCCAGGATTAAGTCATCTTACCCAGTAGATTCTGGAAGCTCATCCCCTGCAGAGTACAAAATAAATCTCCCTAGCCAAATTCAGAAGGTTATCCTCACAAGAGTCTAACTGGGTTATCCTTAGCAAGTTGCAACTGAAAGATCTTCCCCAGCGAAGTTCTTTCTTTCCCCAAGCAGGACTTCTATCCTCAACAGATTCAATATCGCCAGCAACGGTAATCCATCCCCAGCGGAGTTCATCATTGAAACCCCCAACAGAGCTTATCAACGGAATCCCCAGCGGAGTTATCGTTAAAATCATCAGCAAAACATCTCTCCCCCACAGAGTAATTCCCCAACAGAGTCATCCTCTCCTACAGGTTTATTCTTGCAATCATCTTCGTTCGTCATCCCCAGCGGAACCGAAGAATTCAACTCTATTCTCCAGCAAGTTATCCGGGATTTATTTCCCCCAGCTAAAACATTACATTTCCATACATCATAATACATGCATAAACGCATCATACCACACAATCTCATTTATGTTGAGAACATCATTGCTTGATCCATATCATGCATTGCATATGACTGACCTTTACCTTTCAGGAAGGACATAGTTAAATTCTCAGCCATATCAAAGGCCTTCTCTGGTCCAGTTAAATCGATTCCTAAAGATTTTCCTGATGCCGATCCAGTTGAAGAATCCAAGGCCTTCTCTGGTCCAGTTAAATCGATTCCTAAATATTTTCCTGATGCCGATCCAGTTGAAGATTCCAAGGCCTTCTCTGGTCCAGTTAAATCGATTCCTAAAGATTTTCCTGATGCCGATCCAGTTGAAGATTCCAAGACCTTGCCTGGTCTAGTTAAATCGATTCCTAAAGATTTTTCTGAGGCGAAGCCAGTCAATGGAGACAAGGTCAGTTAAATCGATTCCTAAAGATTTTTCTGAGGTGAAGCCAGTCAATGGAGACAAAATCAGTTAAATCGATTCCTAAAGATTTTTCTGAGGCGAAGCCAGTCAATGGAGACAAGATCAATTAAATTGATTCCTAAAGATTTTTCTGAGGCGAAGCCAGTCAATAGAGACAAGGTCAGTTAAATCGATTCCTAAAGATTTTTCTGAGGTGAAGCCAGTCAATGGAGACAAGGTCAGTTAAATCGATTCCTAAAGATTTTTCTGAGGAGAAGCCAGTCAATGGAGACAAGATCAGTTAAATCAATTCCTAAAGATTTTTCCGAGGTGAAGCCAGTCAATAGAGACAAGGTCAGTTAAATCGATTCCTAAAGATTTTTCTGAGGCGAAGCCAATCAATGGAGACAAGATCAGTTAAATCGATTCCTAAAGATTTTTCTGAGGCGAAGCCAATCAATGGAGACAAGGTCAGTTAAATCGATTCCTAAAGATTTTTCTGAGGCGAAGCCAGTCAATGGAGACAAAGTCAGTTAAATCGATTCCTGAAGATTTTTCTGTGGCCAAACCCGTCAATAGAGACAACCTGTCAATAAAGACAACCTGTAAATGGAGACAACTCGTCAAAGGAGACACCCCGTCAATAGAGATAACCCGTCAACGAGGATAGAACCACCTACCAACAATCTCCAAATGGCATCTGTAAGCCCATTCCCGATATCACAATGCTGATACTACACCATGCGAGTGCAAATTTCTGGGCACTCTAGTGTTCAATCATCTTCCACCTTCGGATCACGAAAGGCACGCAAGCTAATCTACCTCCTCAGGTTTAAGAAGATTGAACAGGGGCAACTGTTGTACCCCAAAATTTTCCCTCTCATGTTTCCCAAAGTCTTCCCCCTCTATATAAAGAAATCAGAAGTGTTGCAAAAGACACGAAAATATACAAAAAAATAGAGAACTTGGAGATACGCCGCCAAAAGTCATCAGCACTTTCAGGAAGCCATACCCAATCCTTGCACAAGCCAAAGCTGCCACCCAGTGAACACCTCCACCCCCAGAACTACAGATCGAAGCACCTCTGTTTTGGTAAAAAAAAATCTAATCTCAAACTCATTTTTAAATTCATTTTGATTGCATATTCATATTATTACTGCTGTTTGTGAATGATTTAATGTGCTACATATAAGCTACAGCGCAGAGATGAGATTGTGCCATTCCTTGGGCACAATCTGAGTTTCTCCTTCGAATCCCAGGATAAAACAAACCCAGACCCAGATTCAGCAGGTGCGAATAAGGGGGAGATTCGAACCAGGGGGGTAAAATCCCCCCTGGACCTTTAACATGTGTTTCATTTTTGCAGGAAATATATTCTCAGGATCCTGTTCAGAGTTTCGAAGCTCAGCAGCTTAGCTTCGAACTGGACCCAGGATTTCCAGATCGAAGGATGACATGTCCAGATCGAACACCCTCAGAGTGCAGCCCCTCATGCACCTTCGATCCAGCCTCTTCACTGGGTCGAAAGACAGTCTGCACCTCTTTCGACCCAGGCCTCCAGAATTATATTCTTTTCTTGATTTGCTGCCTGGCCCATTTGTACTTTGTTTACTTTGTTTTTTTGTTTATTTCTTTTAGTTTGTTTTTTTAATCAACATAAAAATCATAGAAATAAATAACTTAGAATTAGGATTTAGTTTAGTTAATTATTTTAACTTATTTTCTTCAATTTTAAAATCAGTAGACTTAGGATTTATTTGAATTCACTCCTTTTCATAAACAAAAAATGCAAAAAATATTAGGTATGTTTTAGAGTTAATTTTAATCAGTTTTTTTAATTAATTAAATTTGACTTAATTGAACATTTAACATTTTCCCAAAAAATAAAATAAAACAACAAAAGTTCTTATTCTTAGGATTTTTCAGATTCACGCACGTTTATTTTATTGTAACTGCTTACTGGGATGTAATAGCTTAAACTAAGACCTTTTTTTACTGCTTTTATTTCCCCAATTTTTGGACATGTAAATAATCCCCCTCCCCGAAGCCTTGTAATAGCGTAGGATTTGCAATTTTCGCTCTTTAAATTCCTGTACATATATTAATTGTTTAGATGTATGCTAACTAGGCTATGCATGACAAGATTAAACTCCTAACTTAAAATCAACAGTATCTCACCATGACATGCAAAGATAATATAATTGGAAATTGACACACTTGCACATGCCACTCCTAGGGTACACCTCACTTGGTTTCCTCGAGCATGGTCATTAAGTATAGGATGTTTTAGAGGTCGTCCTTTTGTCCCAAGATCACAAGTTGCCTCGAAATGGCTGCCTCGATAAAAATGATCTAAGACATTAGGATTACCACTAAAGCGTCCTAACGTTGCTTTAGTGACCACACGTCCCTAAAATCGAATTGACCCGAAAAACTCCAACGACGGTGCTACCTACTCCTCAATAGTGGGATAGCACTGTCTAAAGGACAGTTGCACAATTTAATTCCTTTTTGAGTAGGTAGATGTTCTTAAGTACTTGCTCTCTTTTAAACAAAATAAAACTTTTCGCACTTACACTCTCTTCAAAACAACAAACTCTTTTCAAAACCCACAATCACAAAGAAAAGCAAACTTTTGAAAACATAGTGAGCAAGTACCTAAGAGCCCGTGGATAACCACGGATAGAAAGGGTGCTAACACCTTCCTTTTCTATAATCTACCTCCCGAACCCGAGAAACAATCTCGAAAAGGAATTTTTCTGTGCTTTTGTCCTTTCCTTGTTGGATAAAATAAAAGACGGTGGCGACTCTTGCTTACCGCGACATTTTGCAAAAACAAACGCAAACGCGAACCAGCATTCCAAAACAGTCAATTCTCGTTCCCACCGATCACATTGTCCTTTGTAATCAACACCCCAAATAACCACAATATATACATATAATCAAACAAACAAACAAATAATAATAAAACAGATAAGACAAATTAGGCTTAACCCACATAGGGATGGACCAGCAAGAGGTCAATCTATCCCCAGCAGAGTCGCCAATTCTGTAGCGGTGAAAATCGGAGATCGAGCTATTAATTAACTCGACTCACAAAAGCAAGAGTCGCCAGCGCACTTTATTATTTCCAAGAGAAAAGGGAAAAGAGCGAAATAAAACCCTAAAATATGCAATGTAAAATAATGCTTGAAAGTAATGAAAGTACAATGCATTTTTGAAAGAGATCGAGAGTTCGGGGGTTGGTTATACAATGGGAAGGTATTAGCACCCAATGCATCTGCGGTACTCCGTAGGAAACTTTTGAAATATCTGTTTTTTGGTTAAAATTGTTTGTTATATACAAGGGTGTATTTATCTACAACTATGTTTGTTTAAGGGGAAACAGTGAGTTTTTATTATTGCGTTCGTGAGGGTTTCGCGACCCTTTGCCTACGTATCCAATGAAGGAATCAAAACACCGTAGTTCCTCTAGAAAAAAGTTGATTTGTTTGTGTTTTTTAGTGGGCGACATTAACGTACGCATTCTAGCAATAGGCATGGCCGATATCGCGGTAGAACAGAGATAACATGCCCTTGGGGGGTGTTTTGATTTGTTGAATGTTTTTGCATGTTTTAAAGTATGTTCAAGTAATGATTAAAGAGTGTTTTTGGATTTTTGGTTTGTTTATTTGTGGATTTTATCTTGCCATACGCCTAATTACTAGCATTTGTACAAAGTAAAAAAATGCAGAAAGATAAAAACCTACGCTATTACAAACATATCAAAAGGCATAAAAAATATGAAGGAAAAAATAAGATAAAAGTAAGAAAAGTGAGTGTATTTCGACCCAGGCAGTAGCACACTTCGACTGGCATTTTATTGGCCTACTTCGATTGGGGCTAGCACCAGCAAAGTCATGTCTTTCGATTAGGCTTTGGCAGGGGCGAGGTCCTGTCCTTCGATTGGGCAAAGGCAGCAGCAAGTTGTATCCTTCGACTGAGAGTTCGCACCAGTGAGGTTCTGTCCTTCAATTGGCCTGGCAGTCAGTGTATGGAGAAGTCTTTTGATTCTGCCTTGTTGCCTTCTTCGACTGGGGGTTGAAAGCAGTGAGGGAATGTCTTTCAATTGGACATGGTTTGCCTCCTGGTTGTCTCTTTCGTTCGACCTGGAGAAAGGGGGTAGAAGCCAGAAGCTTCGTTTCCTATTTCCTGTTTCCTGTTTCTTTCATTTCAAACATTAAATGACAACATGGCCTGAGGCCATGCTAGTATTTATCTTTCAAACAGTTTAATAATTAAAGCTAGTTCAGGTAAACAGAAAGCAAAACAAAAGGGTTAACTTTTAAAAACATGTTAGCAGGGTGGAAACGAAAGGAACAATGGTATATACAATGTTTCAAACGAAAAGGAATTGTATTTACATGTTATGAAACGAACAAAAAGATTATTTACATGTTATGGCATGAAATGAAAGGTTCAAGAGTAAGAGTGACTTACCTTGCTTCAGGCCTTGAATGGCTGTGGGGCCTTGAGTGGTGGCTCTGGATTCTGGATTCGAAAGAGGGGTCACAGGCTGTGCTTGGAGCGCTGTATTTAAAGGAAAAGAAAAAGCAAGTGTGATGCTTCTTTGATTCGGAGGAGACTGAAGTGTGGTTGTTCTTCAGAATCGAAGGGAGTAAGTCTTTGGGGATTCTGGGTTTGTTCTCACAAGTATTGAAGGTACTTGAGATATTTTTTGTGTTTGAGAAAATTTGGTGTTTTTGAGAATTTTCTGAAGATTTGTTCGCTTGGCCAAAAGTCCTCTCCCAAAAAAATGTGTTGTAGCCTCTTTATTTATAGGCGAGCTTTGATATGGTTTTTGGGGGAAATCAAATAATATTTGAATTATTTGGGTATGCTGCCCCCTTGTTTTCTTTTATGCAGTTCTTGTGCACTCCGTTTTTGTGCAAGTACAGGACTGAGACAACACAGGCTTTTCATTATTTTGGAGCTTAGTGGCAGGTTGGTGCAGGACTGCTGCATAGCAGCACAACTGGCTTGAGTTTGGCAGTATATGGGACTTTAGTCAACAAACTCCTTGAATACTTCCCCCTTTCGTTTTGATCACTTCGACCATCTTCATGATTACACAAAGATGTTCGTTTCTAAATAATGTGTGCTCTAAGTACGTTGCTTCGAAGGGTTTAGTGGTCCAACTTGTGGATCGAAGGAGGCCACCTTGAAGGAAATCACATGTCCAGCTTGTGGATCAAAGGGGGTCACTTCGAAGGAAACTACATGGCCAAATCGAAGCTTGTGACTGAAGGGAGATTGTGTTGCCTAATCGAAGCTTGTGACTGAAGGGAGACTGTGTTGCCTAATTGAAGCTTGTGACTGAAGGGAGACTGTGTTGCCTAATCGAAGCTTGTGACTGAAGGGAGACTGTGTTGCCTAATCGAAGCTTGTGACTGAAGGGAGACTGTATTGCCCAAACGAATCTTGGATCGAAACAAATGTATTTCCCAATCAAAAGCCCGTGTTCGAAGGAAGCAATGTTTCCAAATCGAAGCATATGGATCGAAACAAACATATTTCCCAATCGAAAGCCCGTGTTCGAAGGAAGCAATGTTGCCCAATCGAAATGTGTTTGTAGGCAGTAAACTTGTCCAGTCAAAGCAGGCTTACAGGCAGTAAACTTGTCCAATCGAAAGAGGCATGCAGGAGCAAACTTGTCCAATCGAAAGGCTGAATCGAAGGAGACCTGTCAGCATATGAAATCAAAGAAACAAAAAACACACATTTCGTGCTTGATTAGAAGTTAGTGATACATAGGCTAAGAATGTTCAAAACACTTGACAATTTCTGCATAATTAGTGACCTTGACTTTTGTATAAAAATGCAAAAATAAAAATGGGATCTTAGGTCAAAAATTGGGGTATGACACTCATCTGCAGTAAGAATATCAACTTGTAAGGCGGCCTCAATTTCAGCACAAACAGAGCAAATTTTAATATCAGTACAAACATCACAAGAGTAAACATCATCAAAATCAGATAATAATGGAAAATCAGCTCTAAATAAATCAATACAAGTATCATCAACAATCTCAGAAAGCAACTCTATTGGAAAAACATAATTCTCTTCTAAGGGTTGTTGGTTAGATCCTTGAGCTTGTTGTATGATATTCATCAAAGAGACAAGTTGTTCAATCTGTGTTTACAAAGTTTGGAGAGTAGAATCTATTTGTTGTTCAAATTGGAGATTATTTGCAGCAATTTGTTTGACAATGTCCACTAGTGAAGGCTTAGAAGGTGCAGAGCACACAATCTGAAATTCCTTCAGATTCTTATGTGGATCCTCATTTACAAGACCATTAAACTTTGGCAACAAGTGTATTAAATCAAATTTCAATTCAGTAGGTACATCGGCTATAGAATAGTCAATACATACACCATTATAGTTCACATCAGGGGCAACCAACAGCCTCAAAGTTCTTTGTTCAACCATGTTATCAACAAACACAAATATCAATTATGTCTCAAACAGGAAGAAACAAATAGAAAGAGGGAAAATGATGAAAATAAATTCAGAAAAATATAAAAACATCGAAATTAATCTAATGAAGTAAAATAAGAATTTTGAGATTTTTTTTGAATTTTTTTGACAATGTGAAAACAATAAAAAATTAATTAAAAATAGAAAAAAGAGGAATTTGCGATTTTGAGGACCAAAATATTTTAGAATTTTATTCTAAAGGAATACTGTTCGTCGATTTTTTTCTGAACTTCTGGAAAAAATTCGGAGCAAATCGAAACAGTAGGTTTCAAACTTACCTGGTAGGCTGAAAAACTGTACTGCAACCGAAATTGCAACCCTGAAAATCAACAAACACAACAAAAAAAACAAGAAAAAAAATAGCAAGAACACTATACCTATGACTAAAATATTAATTAATAACAACAAGAATCCCTGGCAACGACGCCAATTTTGATCCGCTGTCGCGTACGAATCAATAACAAGTTTAAAAAAATGTAGTTTAGCGATAGTGACTCGAGTATCGTATCGCGAGGATTCTTGTATTGTTATTAACCAACAAAAGTGATTATAGGGAATTTAATTCAGGATCAATTTTTAAAGAGCTGAGCAAATAAGTGATTAAAATAAGTGATTATAAAAATAAGTCGATCTACTGTTTTCAGGTTCCTGCTAATCATTGGTTTTTACCTTACCAATTCCCTAAGCGGCTTCGACCTCTATTCTATTTCAATACCAATTGACAAGCGAAATAGATGTAAAATAGATTGAATTCCCATTTCGAATTAAGCAAACGGATTAATACAATCGTGAATTAAGCAAACACGATATAGAATACGACTTAACGACTAAGCGATGTAAACAGCGGTTAAAGATTAGGAATACAATCATACGAATTTAATCAAGACATTCCATTAAATAACAGAATAAGCAAATTCAATTTCATAAAATAGAATTGAAAGAGAAACAAAATTGAATTGGTAAATTAAAAACCTAAAAGCATCAGAACACGATCATAGTAGATCAACTCAGGATGATTAGTTCTTCATTCAAGCGTACAAGTCAAAGTTTCCATCGTGAAAAGTGAATTATATATCTTTTCTAGAATGGCTCAAAACCTTATAAACAAAATAGAGTTTTTCACTACTAACTCAAACTGGGCCGGAAACATAAACCAGGCCCATAAAATGACCTGCAACAAATTATTTTCTAATGTCTGAAACTTCAACGAATTACTAGGAATTATGTATTTCTAATTAGCTTCCGACTCCAAAATAAAAGTTGTATATCTTTCTCTAAGCTTTCTAACCATTATTAGAACGCGCCGATCTGATTACCGAAGCTCCAGTTATGATTTTTTTATTGAAAACTGCTAATGCTGAAAATAAATACGAAAAATCAATTAAAGGTAAAAATAAAATAAATTATAAAAACATCATAAAATAGAAAAATAAACAAAACAAATCATGGAAATTCCTAAGTAAAAACATAAGAAAATGTGCATCAATATGCACTGATCAATGATCCAAGAGGCCTGAAACACATGAACATGCATCATTGGTTTTACATCCTTGCATGAATTTGAATTTGAATTTTCTTTATGTTTTAATGTATACTAACATCACTAATGTGTTTCTGAGGTTCAATAAGGCAGGAAAAACCCATCGTGGGAGCCCCATGATGATCGAATCATGAACTGCCATGTCCACACCGTTTTGAATGATTTTCATCGTATCTCTTTTTACAGCGTGATTCAGCCCAAAATAACACTTCCATTGAACTCGCAAGGCCTGATTTAGGGGGGTAGGGTACCCTTGGATCACTAACTATGTTTGTTTTGCAGGAACGAAAAAAGAGCCACCGGAGCTAGGGCTCCGGCGCTTCTCCGGTCCATGCCATACTATTTATTATATAATTATTTTGTTTCAGGAATATTACCGGATGTATAGCCACCTCAGTGGCAAGCGAGCGTGCGTTAAGGCATTTATACAATTTGTACAATAAGGCGTGAGTTCGATCCCTGCTTTTGACACTTATTTTTTTCATATTTTTTCTAATCCTTGCAGGTTGTTTACATATTGAATGGCATATGTTTTGCTAACACCAAAGCGTGCCTGGTGCAATGGTGAAGCGTATGGTTGAGGAAGCTAAGGGCATGGGTTCAACACCCACCCCTGACATTTTATGATTTTTTTTCCTATTTTCTTACCTTTTTTCTCTTTTCCCTTAAAAATCCTAAATTCATTTAACCATAAACCGTAAACCTTTTTTTTACATACCCTAAAATTAATTAGGTTTTAGGTTTTTACTATTAACTTTTTTTAATTAACTTTTTTCTTAAATAAAACTAATTAATTTTTACGTTTGTCATCATTAACCTTTTTTAATTAATTTAATTAATTAATTTTTTTAACTAATTAAAATCAATTAGTATTAGGTTTCTTTAATCACCATAAAAAAAAAACCTTTTTTCATAAAAAAAACCTTCAAAAACATTTTCTTTTTTCATCTTTCTTATTCTTATTTTATTTTTGCAATTGTAAATAGTGTAGTTTACTTTTGTCGCTTTTTCATTATTATATAACTGTTTACGGGTTGTAATAGCTTAGGATTTTTCTTTTCTGTTCTACTATTATGTAACTGCCCCAAGGTCATGTAATAGTGTAGGAACTTTATTTTTCGCACTTTACTTTTCCTGCTATTATCTACTATATTGTTGTTAGTAATTAGGGTTTGTATGGAAAGATAAAAACCTGATGATAGAAAACCCTAATCTCAAAGACTAAATAACTGAAAACAACACACGTCACACACTCACACCTCTAGGGTAACCTCCCTTGTTGCCTTCGGAAAACGGTCATGTACCTCGAACGTAGGGACGCCTTAGCAAAGACCCTCAGTAAAGTCATCATACAAAAAGATCACAGTCCCTCGATGACCCTTTCAATGTTGCCTTTTGGAAATGATCTAGTCCCTCGAGTTGCCTACGAATAAAATAATGACAATCCCTTACGAAAATTGCTAAAGCGTCCTTACTAGTTTCCTTCGATGACCGTACGATGAACCTTGCCTGTCCCTTCACATCTAACGATAGGGCTTCCTACTAACTAATGGTATAGATAAAACTATCTAAAGGAGGAGGAAAATTACAAAAATGACCTTGAGTAGGTAGAATGTTGTTAATCGCTTGCTCACAAAAAACAAAAACATTTCACAATCACACCTTTCAAAATATTTTCAAAATAAACGCTTTGTATACACTCTTACCAATACAAAAGTCATTACAAAGTTCGCCTTACATTGGCATTTCTTCAAAATATTTTCAAACACACACACAAAGCAATTTTCAAAAAGTAAGCTAAGCGATTAAGAGCCCGTAGATAACTACAAATGAAAATGGTGCTTACACCTTCCCTTTTCATAACCTACCCCCCGAACTCAAAATCTATCGAGGTATTTTCTATTATTTTCACCCTTTCCTTATTGGATAAAAGAAAAGTCGGTGGTGACTCTTGCTATCCGCAACATTTGTGATAAAACGCAAAAATAAGTTAATTCTCCCATCGTATTGTAGAACTGGAGACTCTGTTGGGGAAGAAACTTAAAAGAGGGGTTACCTTAGAGTTTAGATCACCTTTAATTGCTTTAAATTGCTTGCATCATTTGCTTTATCTTTAATGGGTTGCTCGGGTTTAAATTCTTACAAACATCCTACACTCAGATCTAGGGACCTTAGGTAAGTAACAATAGATTATAGAAACTGTACGACGTAGACCGATATGGTTGAAGTGATGGCTACATTAGTGTGACACATTGATTTGTACTGGTGTTCCTTGAGCCAGCCGAGGATAACACTGGGCTACTGCATGGTGTCATAAGCACTAACTGACTTTTAGAATCCTAATTGACCCAACTTGGCCATTATAAGGTAATGAGATAGCCGACTTTATTGCAGTCCAGAGTTGGTTGATACTCGATACTATGCTCATTGAGATTCGACTCGCGGGATATTTTGGTGGCAAGTCAGTTGCTCTGCTGAAATAAAGCTTGCGAGAAAGATCGTGGATATGAGACTCCTAGAACCCGGTTACTTCTTAGGACAGGTTGAGCCAACTTAACTTCAAAAGGGTACTTACCTATGAACCTCATGCAAGAATTTAAACCTAAGGCTCTTGTTTGATTTATTTGTGTTTGTTATCTGTTCAAACATGACATCATGACATCATACCATATCATTTTCACTGGTCATTTCAAGGATCTCAAGGGGTTGTGATGCATGTTTATCATGAACCAGACGTCTAGCAAGGGGCAATGGGATTTATTTTCCTCTAATAAGATGCCGTCGAAGACCAAAGTACGTTCCCTTGAGTTAAAGGCTAGGACCCACTTGACATGGTAAGCTTGATTCTCATAGAAGGATTTCAAAGATGCAAAGTTCTTCAGTCAAAGCTGCATCCAGTTCAACTTATAACATTTCATTTTTGTTTATCCCGCGAGATCCTTGAAAACATTGCATCTACATATCATGCACATCATACCATAAACGGTATTTTCCAAGACAAGTTTTCTCATCTTCTTGTTGTTTATTTCAGTAAAAGATGGCTCTTGAAAAAACCGTGAAAGAACTTCAAGCTCAAAACGCTCAGTTTCAACAAATGTTCCTGGACATAGCCAAAGGGCAGGAAGACTTGAAAGCACTCATCATCAAAGATAGAAAGAAGAAGACTAGAAAACCGGTCTCCATCCTTAACATGGGAAGAAGATTCAAAGGTCCTCCCAAACAAGCTCAAAATTGTGATATTACCTCTGATAAAGACGACCATCAGGGTGAAGAAGACAAGAGTATGAAGGCTGAGAGAGGAAGAAACTTTGGTTCTGGCCAAGATGCTGATGAAGAAGATTATTCTGCTGAACAATATCCTCCCGCTGATGAAAAGTACAAACAACTGGAAGATCGACTTAATGCTATGGAGATCTAGAGAGTGTTTGGGCTGGATTTTGAAGAGTCGGGTCTTATTTCGGGAGTTGTTATTCCCCACAAGTTCAAGGTCCCTGCTTTTGCAAAGTATGATTATGTTTCCTATCCAAAACTTCATTTGAGGTCTTATGTCCAGAAGATCCAACCTCATACTGCTGATAGAAAGTTACGGGTTACACTTCTTTCAAGAAAGCTTGTCAGGGACACAATTAGAATGGTTCTATCAACTGGAAGGAATCAACATTCGCACTTGGGAAGACTTGGCTACTGCCTTTTACAAAAAATACCAATACAATACTGATCTTGCATCGACCCAGGTGCAATTACAAAGTATGATTATGGGCTCTCACCAAAGCTTTAAGGAGTATGCCCAGAAAAGGAGAGATTTAGCAGGAAGAGTTCAGCCTCCTTTGTCTGACAGGGAGCTGGTGGACATGTTTATGGGAACTTTGACAGGTCCTTTCTTTAATCATCTGATCAGAATCTCTTCATTTGGTTTTACCGAGTTGATATTAACCAGGGAACGTGTCGAAGGTGGAATTAAAAGTGGAAAGATTCAAGTGGTTGCGTCTCCAAGTACCGTAAATAAGACATTCAACAGTAAGAAGGAAACTAATGCTATGTATGGCCAGAAGGGTTATTCTAGAAGTGATCGCAACCCATCTGTGAGGGAGGTGCTAATTTCTAATCCTGCACCTGTGCAATAACAACCACTGGGCAATCATCATAGGCCAGACACATCGACAAGACAGTTTACCAAGATCAACATGCCATTATCTCAGGAATTGCAGCATCTTTTGAAGGCGGAGTTTATAAATTTAAGGGATCCTCCTCAGAATCCCAACACCTCCTCCCCTCATTATAATCCTAATGTGAAATGTGCCTACCATTCCAATAGCCCCGAGCACGACACCCGTAGCTGTGGGGCTTTGAAAAATAAAATTTAAGATATGATTAACAGTAAAGAAATTGAGTTTGATCCACCTGAGTCTCTCAATGTAATTACTGCACCCATGCCTAAGCACGACAAGGGTGTAAATGCTATTGATGTTGTTTCTTGTATAGAAGATGCTGATGGTGACTACGACCTAAACAGCTGGATTTTTCCTACCATTGGCAGCGAGCTCAATAATTGAATGACGGGAGACGTTATACCAATCTCCTTTAGTCAAGAGTAAATGCTATTTTTTGTTTCTTTTTGCTTTCAAAATTTTGGTTATGTATTTTTAATATAATAACTTTAAGCCTTGTGCCTTACCCGGGGCACAACGGTCCATTTGTTATTCGCAAATTTTCATTCAATAAAGCATTGGACGTTTGCATTCAAATTTTGCGCTCTTTGTTCTTTCTTTTACTTTATCATTTTCAAAATAGCTATGTGTTATCCCACACACCCACACAACAAATTGCAGATCCACATCCACTCTGGATCTCGTTGATAACAAATATGCTATTTCCACTTTTGACTTTGAAAATCCGATCTACCAAGCCGAGGACGGAGGTGAGGAAGATTATGAAACACCTAGAGAACTTTCTAGACTGTTAGTGCAAAAGGAAAAGGATATACAACCGCATGAAGAGCCAGTTGAGGTTGTAAACTTGGGTACTGAAGAAGACAAGAAAGAAGTCAAGATAGGTGTCAACCTAGAGGACAATATCAAGAACATGTTAATTCAGATGTTGCATGATTACATTGAGATCTTTGCCTGGTCGTACCAAGATATCCTAGGACTCGATATTTATATTATGGTTTACCGTCTTCCAATGAAAGAAGGTTATTCTCCAATAAAGCAGAAGGTTCATCGTATGCGTTCCGAGATGTCAGAAAAGATCAAGGCAGAGGTTATAAAGCAATTCAATGCAGGTTTCTTGGTTGTTGCATCCTATCCTCAGTGGGTTGCAAATGTGGTTCAAGTACCAAAGAAAGATGGCAAAGTGAGTATGTGTGTAGACTACAGGGATCTGGACAGGGAAAGCCCCAAAGATGACTTTCTGTTGCTGTATATTGATGTTCTGGTTGACAACATTGCTCAGCACAAAGTGTTCTCCTTCATGGATTGTTTCTCTGGGTATAATAAAATAAAGACGGTTCCTAAAGACATGGAGAAGACTACCTTTGTCACACAGTGGGGAACTTTCTGTTACAAGGTTATGCCTTTTGGCTTGAAGAATGCCAGTGTAACATATCAGTGTGCCATGGTAGCTTTGTTCTATGATATGATCCATCACGAGATAGAGTTTTATGTTGACGACATGATAGCCAGGTGTCAGACTGAAGAAGAACATCTTGACCATCTACACAAGCTATTTGAGAGACTGAAGAAGTACAAGCTGAGGTTGAATCCGAACAAGTGCACATTTAGGGTGAGATCCGGTAAGCTCTTGGGCTTCATTATCAGTGGAAAATGTATTGAAGTTGATCCCTACAAGGTCAAATCCATTCAAGAAATTCCCGCTCCCCGTACTGAGAATAAAGTCAGAGGTTTCTTGGGACGATTGAACTACATCAGCAAATTTATTTCCATCTGACTGCTACTTGTAAGCTGATTTTCAAGTTGCTGAAGAAAGATCAGATAGTAAAGTGGAACAATGATTTATAGGTAGCCTTTGAAAAAATCAAGGAGTACCTCCAAGAACCTCCAATTCTAATGCCACCGGTTGAAGGAAGACCTCTGATCATATACCTAACAGTGTTAGAGAACTCAATGGGGTATGTACTGGGGCAGCATGACAAGTCTGGTCGAAAAGAGCATGCAATATACTACCTTAGCAAAAAGTTTACCGACTGTGAAACAAGATACTCACTGCTCGAAAAAACTTGTTGCACTTTGGCATTGGCTGCTCGCCGACTAAGACAATATATGTTGACATATACTACTTTGTTAATCTCTAAAATGGATCCCGTAAAGTATATATTCTAGAAGTCTGCCCTCTCTGAAAGAATTTCCAGATGGCAAATGGTCTTAACAGAGTACGAAATTCAGTACACCACCCAGAAAGCAATCAATGGAAGTTTATTGGCAGATCATTTGGCCCATCAAGCGGTAGAAGCCTATCAGTCTATGAATTTCGAGTTCCCGAATGAGAACATTATGCTAGTTATAGATTATGAAGAACCTGGACCGTATGAAGGACCTGAGCCAGGATCCCGATGGACTATGGTTTTTGATGGATCTTCCAACGCACTTGGCAATGGAATTGGTGTTGTAATAATCTCTCCCAAGGGTTGCCATGCGCCCTTCACTGCCAGATTATGTTTTGACTATACCAATTGTTATACCCCAAAATTTTCCTTCCCTTTTTACTCAACACATGCCCATTGAGGTCCCCAACTTGCCCAAGGATGACCAATAATTGAACAGTCAAATTCTCCTTCTAAGGTAATGAACCTCTAACTAGGGTTTCAATTTTTATCAAGATGTGCGAGCTCCAATGTTCTCAAATGTTTGCCATGGTCCTAATATATCCTCAAGATTATCCATGCTAAATTTCATGCCTTGCACAATAAGTTTGCTCAGTCAACTGCTCAAATGCCTAAAAATCAACTATATTTGGTCAAAAGTCAATTGTGGCCTATATAAATTCAAACTTAAAGATTTTTGGTCAACATCAAAATTTTAAAGTGATATCCATCATTTTATCAAGGGTTGATCATGATTCCTCAAGAAGTGCTCCTAATTCATCAAAAGTCAAAAATTGTTGATTATGGTTTCTATAGGAAAAGTCATCCAAACTTTTACCAGGAATAACTTTCTCACACTTTATCATAAATTTTTGCATCAAAGCTCATTTTTAAGAGAATCCAATTCCCTACAACTTCTATTCAGCCCTCAAGTTCAAGAAATTCACCAATTGAAAGATACAAGCTTATACATTATGGGTTCTTTCAAAAAGTCAACAAAAACACCTTTTGGGTCAAAGATAGGTACATGAACGTGGAAGATTCAATTGAGATGAAACTAAAAGGGTTGTTTAGAGGACATCCTAAGCTCTCTAAAAAGTCCAAGAACAACCTCATAGGGTTAAAATTGAGAGAGATATGCATTGATAAAGTTGACCAATTTTTAGAAAAGTGCATTAAGCAAATATTGAGCTAACTTGGAATTTTTCCAAATGGGCCTATATTTTTATGTTTGAAACTTATTTCTAACATGGTCCACAACCTATAAGCCCACCCATGCATTATTCTATTATTTATGCTATTTATTTTGATATTTTATTCATTAAAATTCAAAATAAAATAAATAAATAATGGAAATAATATAAGATTTGATTTGAAATCATTTTCCTATTAAATGATGGACAAATAGGCTGATTATATCAAGGGAATTTATTTGAGAGAGGAAAAAGATTTGATTTGGTCCAAAAAAGTCAAAAATCCACATAATTGGAAAGCAAACATTTTTTCATGAAAGCATTGATATCCCTCCATATTTGTTAACCTAATGTGGCCTAATATATATGCTCAAGCATTCAGAAGCAAAATAACATGCACATATAGTCTCAAAGAGAAGCCTAAATTTTCAAAAAAAAATTCAAATAAGTGCAACCTTGCTTCACACGATCCAGCCTCCCTCAGTCTGTCCCAAGCACTCCATCATCATCCTGAGATTCACAGGAGTGCACACCTATCACTCTTGAGTCCCATTGCATCTCAAATCACCATATCCAAACAGCCCCGGTCAAGCAAGGTTTGATAGATTTGAAACTGAAAATTTATACATTGTTGAATGTTTTAAAATGTGTGCATGTGTTCATATGCATCCTTAGAACAGGTATAATGCATCGTTGGTAAGCTTGAACGCCCCAATAAGGATCCACCATTGTTATACAGTGTTGTTTTGTTTTCACCATATCTCGTTGCACATGTCACGTTAGCCAAACGGGAGGCCACTATTGAACTCGCCATGCTCGATTTAGGGGGATAGGCCTTTTCTTTCGTTTTGATTTTGACTCTTGTGTAGGTTCAGAGGTTAGGGTTTTCGGAGAAGGCGCATGAATCTAGGGCTCTGACGCTTCTCCGGTGAGTAAAGGGTTGAGGTTTGTGTTGGCTGCAAGCGTGGTAATATCATATAATTTAATTGGCCCATGTGAATTGCTGACGCGTGCGTTTTTTTATGACCTGGAATCCACCTTTGCTTCACATATAATATTATTAAGTGATTATATACATGAATGAATTGACAGCGCAGATGGTAAGGGTGAAAATGTTTGAGGGAAGGGACCTGTGTTCGATCCCAGGTCCAACAATTTTGCATTTTTCCTAATGTTTCTTGCAGGTTCCAGTATATGGCATCTCAATACGTCTATCATGCATATCCAGATCTCAATCATTGGATCATACACAATTCAAATCCAGCGCACAACAATCAATCCCCATGGTGGACCCTCAAACACATCCCCCATTAGATCTCAAACAAGGGCGTTGGGCTTGTGTTGACCCGGGCCTAGCATTTTTTCAACTTGCACCCTCAAACTGCTTTCACTATCAGGCCCATTCTCTCATTTTCGTTTTTTTCAATTTATTTATTTTAATTCTAATTATTTTAAAATCAGTTTTATTTTTTATTTTTCATAAAATCAATAAAAATCACAAAAATAGAATTAGGTTTTTCATAATTAAAATTATTTTTTTGAAAATTAATTAATTTAATTACTTTAACATGTTTTCTTTAAATTAAAATAAATTAGAAATTAGGTTAAAATTTCAAATCTTTTTCTCAATAAGATACCAAAAATGTTTTATTAAACAATTAGATTTTATGGGACTTTTCAACTTGTTCCCGTCTTGATCTTCGCGCGTCTATCTTTTTTCCATTTTATCTTTATTTTCCAATTATGTAACTGTTTCCCGGTTTGTAATAATTTTAATTAGGTTTAAAATTATGCATTTTATGTTCTTGTGCTATTTATGTAATTGCCCCAAGGCCTTGTAATAACTTAGGAATTTTATTTTCTGCAATTTAATTTCTTGCACTATTATTAACTGCTTAGGTTAATAGGATTGCATGAAAAAGACTGAAAAGAAAATGATTAGATAACCCTAATGCGCGAGATAAATGAACTAAATCAATACACTTGCACATGCTCACGCCTAGGGTATCTCCCACTCCAGTTGCCTTTGAAAATGACCACAATTCTCGAAACGTGAGAATCTTTAGTGGTTGTCCTTTAGTTCAAGAGATCACAAGTCCCTCGATGACCATTTCGATGTCGCCTTGGTTAAAAGGTGATCTTAGAACTTTAGGACAATTACTAAAAGTTCTTGCCCAGTTGCCTTAGTGACCGTAAACGTCCCTTCGATAATCCCTCAACATCCAACGATAGGGCTACCTACTCACTAATAGTAGGATAGCACTATCTAAAGGAAAGGAGGAAAAGAACACATTTTTTGAGTAGGTAGATAGCTGTTAGGTACTTGCTCAAAAACCATTTTCAAAAAACGCTTTATCAACACTCTTGAGGACTGATACAAGAGTTAGCATAAAGCAAACAAACTTTTCAAAACACACAAACACGAAAGCAATTTTCAAAATGAGCAAGTACCTAAGAGCCCGTAGAAAAATACAGATGGAAAGGGTGCTAACACCTTTCCTTTCCATAATCTACCCCCTTACTCAGAAAACTCTCGAAAAAGGTCTTTTTCTGTTCTTTTCACCCTTTCCTTTGTTGGATGAAAGAAAAGTCAGTGGCGACTCTTGCTTATCGCATATTTGCGAATACAAAATGTAAACCAGTATAACAGTCGGTTCTGCCACCGTATCCCAGAACTGGAGACTCTGCTAGGTAATATGTATAACAAGTGGGGTTACCTTAGAGTTAGTTCATTATTTAACTGCTTTTGTATGCTTTGTTTACTTTACTTTTGAGGGCTTTTTTTGGGTTACTATAGATCCTACACCCGAATCTAGGGCACCTTATTAGGTAAGTAGCAATAAATCATGGAAGTTGTACGGCATATGTGATACGGTGGCATAATTGACTGTTATACTAGTTTGCATTTTGTATTTGCAAATGTCGCGGTAAGCAAGAGTCGCCACCGACTTTTATTTCATCCAACAAAGGAAAAGGAAAAAGAATAGAAAAAACTTTTTTTTGAGATATTTCTGAGTATGGGGGGTAGATTATAGAAAGGGAAGGTGTTAGCACCCTTTCTATCCGTGGTTTTCCACGGGCTCTTAGGTACTTGCTCATTTTTAAATTGCTTGTGCGTGCTTGTTTTGAAAAGTTTTGTTTACTTTGTGATAACCCTAGTATCAGTCCTCAAGAGTGTGGCGAAGTTGTTTTGAAAAAACTATTTTTTTGAAAAGTGTTTGTGTGAAAAGTTTTTGTTTTAAGCAAGTACTTAAGAGTTTTCTACCTACTCGAAAAGGTATGTTCATTTTCGTTTCCTTTAGACAGCGCTATCCTACTATTAAGGAGTAGGTAGCTCCATCGTTGGATTTATGAAGGGACGTTCAAAGGGACGAAATGGTCTCTGAAGGCAACAAGTAAAGATACCTTAGCGTTTAGAAGGGACTATCGTCATAAGATCAATTCGTAGGCAACTCGAGGGACAAGTAGGGACTATGATCTTTTATGACGATTTTGAATCGCAGGTCATTGCTAAAGTATCCGTACATTCGAGGGACACAACCGTTATTTCCGAGGCAACCAAGTGGGGCAAACCCTAGGAGTGAGCATGTTAATGTGTTTGATTTCAGTTATTTAGTCTTTGCACAATTAGGGTTGTCTACCATTTTAATTTGATTTATCTTTCGCATGCAATCCTAATGTCCATACATTTAACAGTTTAATAGTTGTGGAAATTAAAAGCGGAAAAGAAAATCTATGCTATTACAAGGCTTTTGGACAGATACACAAATATTTGACTGAAAATAAAGAAGCAGAAATTCGAAATCCTAATTAATCTATTACAAACCCAAAGCAGATACAATAATTTGAAATAAAAGAAAGTAAAGGCGCGCACGACAAAATAAATACGAGAGTGAAGTCTAAGTCCTAAAAAATCTAATCAATTAAAGAGAAAATATTTTTTGTATTTTATTATTGAGAAAAATATTTGAAATCTTAACCTAAATCTAATTAATTAAAAAAACTTTTTTTTTTGGTATTCTATTGAAAAAAATTGAATATTTATGAATTAAACCTAACTTGTCTAATTAATTTTAATTATGAAAACAATCAAATCAAAATTAATTAATTTCCAAACAAACTAATTTTAAGAAAAAAACCTAATTCTACATTTTTTTTTGTGATTTTCTGATTTAATTTAAAAAGGATTTTTATGGTGAAAGTAATTAAAATACTAAATTAAAAGAATAAAAAAAATAAGTAAAAGAAAAAAGTAGGAATGGACCTGCTGTAGTTAGAAAAATTGGGAGTGTGACTGAAATTGTGTTAGGCCCAAGTCCTTTGGCCCAAAGGTCTTGCGCCTGATCTAGTGGAATCATCTTCTGAGGGTCTACCATGAGCTTGCGCATGCTGAGCGTTGGATCTGGCTGGAGATGGATCCAATAATGAGGCGCTGAGGTGTATGGTGGACATGCTTGGTAGTGAGACATCAGATTTGCAATTAAATGTTGAGAAAAATGCAAAAGCAGCGCGCCTGGGATCGAACCCAGGACGCTTGCTTCAAATCTTTCGCCCTTAACCATTTGTGCTGCATTACTCAATTGTTAATATAATAAGATAAATACAATATAAGGCAAGCCAAGTGGTTTCCCCCACAAAACGCGCGAATTTCAACTCATCCATTCAGGCAGTGACACGTCTTCATCCTCTTTCCCAAGGACTGTTGTCTTAGAGGGAACTTTTACCTACAGACAAACTCGTCACTATAGGCTATAGTGATGATTTTTATGCGTGGCTACAAACCTACAAGCATAAAAAATACAATCCAAGCAATATAAATCCCATCCAAAGCTATGGATCGATTGCAAATCAATCCCTGCACATGAAGAGGTCCTTAATTTGGCCTAATTTTTCTTCTAACTAGGGTTCCCCAAATTGGAGCTCTGGAACCCTAGCCATGGAAAATGTCTATTCCTGCACTCAAGATTCAATAAAACCAATCCAATAAATTACAAATACGATAATAAGCACAGACATATAATTAAAACATGTTTATGATACATGAATCATGATAATCGATTTTGGAAATAAAGACAAACCGTGATGATCGTACAACATGTTTATGGGCTTGTGGAGACTCAGTGATGCTTGCAATCGCTTTAGAGGATGCCCATGGATCTATTTTTCCCCTTTTAATGACTGGAAATGGCTTGTAGAAAGGGATCCAGTCTGCAATTCTTTGACAAAAAATGGAACTTTGTTCTTGCTCTAGCAGGGCAGGCTGCGTGTGAAAAATCTCTCCTCTAGGGTTAGAATGATCTTGTATATATGTGAGAATCAAATTAGGTCCATAAAATTGGAATGAACCCAAAGAATAATGATTTTCAATTCTTGCATCCAATATTTCCAAATATAAAGATCTCTACTCTTTTCAATCTTGCACGTTTTTCTTGGCTATTGACAGCATATAAGATCTCCATTCAATACAAAAATCATTCCTAAAACAAAATATATGATTTATTTGGATTTATTTGGTTTTATTTGATTTTTAAATGAATAAAAATCAAAATAAATTAAATAAATAAATAAATCATGGAGGGTCCTCTGGGTCGTGGAATGCTAGGACTGAGATTCAATCTTGAAAAGATGGGCCCATGTGGAAAAAATGCAATTTTGGGCATTGTTGTCTTTGTGCAAATTTCCAAAAATGGACAACTTTGACAATGCATATCTTTCTGAATTTTGACCCTAGAAGGATGTTTTTGGACTTTTTAGAAAGCTTAGGATGTCACCTAAGCAACCTCTTTGATTTCATCTCAATTGGGTCTTCTATGTTCATGTAAGAAGCTTTGACCCAAAAGGTGTTTTTGTTGACTTTTTGGAATAACCTATAATGTCTGAGTTCATATCATTCCATGAGTGTATCTTTTGAACTTGAGGGATGAAGTTGAGTTGTAGGTAATTGGATTCTCTTAAAAATGAGCCTTGGATGAGAAATTTATGATAAAGTATGAGAAAGTTATGCTTGGTCAAAGTTAGGTTGACTTTTCCTGAGAAACCCTAATTTAGCAACTTTTGAGTTTTGATGAATTAGGAGCATTTCTTGAGGAATCATGATCAACTTTTGATCAAATGATGAATATCACTTCAAAATGTTGATGTTGACCAAAAATCTTGAAGTTTGACTGTATGTGGGCCACATTTGACTTTTGACCTAATACAATTGATTATCAAGCATCTGAGCAGTTGACTGAGCAAACCTCTTGTGCAAGGAATGATACTTGACATGGATGATCTTGAGAACATATTAGGGAAATGGAAATCATTTGGGAACCTTGGAACTCAAACATATTGATAAAAATGGAAACCTTAGTTTGAGGCTCATTGTCTTAGGAGGAGGATTTGTCTGGGCAATCCTTAGGCATCCTTGAGCAAGTTGAGGATCTTAATGAACATATATTGAGTAAAATGGGAGGGAAATTTTTTGGGTACAACAGCATAGACCGATATGGACAAAGTGATAGCTATATTAGCATAATACTTTGGTTTGTACTAATGTTCCCTGAGTCAGTCAAGGATAACATTAGGCTTCCTTAGTGTCATTAAGCGCTAACTGACCTTTAGAACCTTTAATTGACTCATCCTAAGACATTAGAAAGTAGTGAGATGGCCGACTTTGGTTCCGACTGAAGATTGGTTGATACTAGATACTACACTCATTGAGACTAGACTTTTGGGATATTCTGGCCGCAATACTTCGGTTCTTGAGCTAGAACAATGCCTAAAAGAAAGGTCAGTGATATAAGACTCCTTAGAACCCGATTACTATTAATAGGACCGGTTGAGCCAACTGAAACTTCAAGAGGGTACTTAGCTACAAACCCCATGCAAGCCTAAACCTAAGGCTGCTTGTGTGACTGGTTTTCTTTCAACTTGAACTACTTGCAGGGTTTTTTTATTATCTAACAACATGATTTCCTTGCAGGATTTGTTTACAGTCATTATCCAATAACCTGGATTTCTAGCAAGACATACTTGTCTTCATCACCATACACTTTTTCTTAATGCATATCATACACATCATAACATCATCCCATATCATCTCCTTAACCATTTCAAGGATCTCAAGGGTCTGCGATGCAGGTTATGATGAACTAGACGTCTAACAAAGGGCAAGGGGATTTGTTTTCCTCTAGACAATGCCGTCAAAAGGACCATAACCCAATAACTTAAGTCAGGGGCGATGACCCACTCGACATGGTGAGCTTGACTCTTTTAAAAGGACCTTCAAACGATATGAAGTTCTTTAATCAAAGCTATAAAATTTAACTTCTGACATTTTCTTGTTTTACCCGTGAGATCCTTGAAAACATTTACATATCATACATGTCATTGCATAACAAGTATTCTCTGGACAAGCTTCTTATCCCTTCGCTGTTTATTTCAGCAAAAGAAATGGCTCTCGAACAAATAGTGAAGGATCTCTAAGCTCAAAACGCTCAGTTTCAGCAAATGTTCCTGGCTCTGGCTAAGGGGCAGGAGGATCTGAAAACCTTGATCATCAAAGAGAAGACCAAGAAGCCAAAGAAATAGGCTGGCATCTTGAATATGGGATGAAGACTCAGAGGACCAGTCAAGAGAGCTTTAGATCTTTCAACTCCATCAAATGAGGGGATAATCATGAAGAAGATAACAACTTGGGACTGATGAAGACGAAGATGACTACTCTGAGGAACAATATCCTCCTGTTGATGATAAATACAAACAGCTGGAGGATCGCCTCAATGCTATGGAGATTCAGCAGATACCTGGCTTGGACTTTGAAGAATTAGGGTTAGTTTCTGGGGTGGTCATCCCATAAAAATTCAAGGTTCCCACATTCGCTAAATATGACGGGGTATCTTGTCCTAAACTTGACTTGAGATCATACGTTAGAAAGATCTAGCCTCACACTACTGACTGGAAGTTATGGGTCTACTTCTTCCAAGACAGTCTATCCGGGACTCAGCTTGAATGGTTCTATCAACTGGAGGGAACCAATATCCGTAACTAGGAAGACCTGGCTGCTGCTTTCTATAAGTGGTACCAATATAATGCAGACCTTGCTCCGACCCGTACACAACTCCAAAGTATGTCCATGGGTTCAAGTGAGGGCTTTAAAGACTACACCTAGAAGTGGAGAAACCTAGCAGGAAGAGTCCAACCCCCTCTGTCTGATAGGGAGTTGGTGGATATGTTTTTATGTACTCTATCTGGTCCGTTTTTCAACCATCTGATTGGAAGCTCCTCAACTGGTTTTACTGAGCTGATCCTAATCGGAGAAAGAGTGGAAACTGGTATTAGAAGTGGCAAGATTCAAAAAGACACCTCTTCAAGTGCAGGAAAGTGACCTTTCATGGGAAAGAAGGAGGTTAGTGCTGCTTACAGTCAAAGAAATCAGGGCAGAACTGAATTCCATCCAACGGTAGGCACTATAATGATATCCAAGCCTGCAATTACTCAACAATGGAGCAATTTGCCCATGGCAGAAAGGCCTATGAGACAATTTACCTGGATTAATATGACTTTATCTCAAGTTTTACCACACTTATTGAAATCCAATCTAGTAACTTTGAGGGAAGATCCGAAGAATCCTAATACTACCTCTCCTCACTATAATCCAAAGGCTCGGTGCACCTATCATTTTGAAAGTCCAGGCCATGATACAAACAACTGATGGGCTTTAAAGAACAAGGTGTATGATCTAATTGAGGCAAAGGAGATTGAATTTGATGCTCTGGAAACTCATAATGTTATAACTTCTCTCATGCCCAAGCACATACATATTGTTAATGCTATTGATGATGATATGTTTGTTGCTTCCGTTGAGGAACTTGTTACTCCTCTCATGACTGTTAAAAGGAATATGTTGCAAGCCGGTTTATTTCTGGGCTGTGGTGAAGGTTTCCACTTATGTTTATCTCTACCAATTGGTTGCTATTTGTTGAAAGCAGGTGTTCAACGCATGATGGATGATAAAGATATTCTATTTGAGAAGACTCCCGTCACAACTGTTTCATGTAAAGATATTTCTATTATAACCATTTCTGTCAATCCTCCCAGGGTCTCCACCAAAAGACGCGTCAGGATTACATCGGCTCCAAAGTTGGCTTCCCTGATCATCACTATGCCAAGACCAATACCATATTCCTCAGACAAAGCTATTCCCTGGAATTATGGGGCTGACGTCTATTACCATGGCGTCAAGCAAGACTTGTTGGCTGCTGAAGACAAAGTTAATGGAAGTACTGATCCTGACATCGAAAATATCGTTGGGACCAGTAAAATAACAAGAAGCTGAAGAGTGTTCTCTCCCAAGATCTCTCCTCCTAAAGCCGTTACTACTCCTGTGATTATCCCTGCTACCACCCCTATCATCGAGTCGGCCAAGACTCGGGGCAAAGAGATATTGGTTGAGCCTATCCAAACGAAGGCGCATTCAGAATCCAATCCGGAGGTTTCTAAGAAGGAAATGGAAGAAATATTGAAAGTAATTAAAAAGAGCGACTACAATATGGTCGAACAACCAGGGTAGACCCCTTCCAAGATTTCAATGTTGGCCCTACTGTTGTGCTCTGAAGCTCATGCAAAGGCTTTGGTAAAATTCCTCAAGACTGCTCATGTGCCACAGGAACCCTCCGCTGACCAATTCGAAGATTGTGTGGCTAGTTTGACCGCTGATAATGGATTGAGTTTTTCTGATACTTATTTGAAACCCAGAGGAAGAAAACACAATGATGTGATGCATGTCTCCATCGAATGCATGGGCACGACTTTGGCCCATGTTCTAGTAGATACAGGTTCATCGCTAAATGTTCTGCCCAAGAAGGCTCTTGACAGATTAGATTGTGAAGGTTTGACTCTGAAGCCCAACAACATTGTGCTGAGGGCTTTCGATGGTTCGAAAAGAATGGTGCACGGGGAGGTGGACATCCCTATCAAAGTTGGTTCCTAAACCTTTGACTCCACCTTCTACGTGATGGATATCCATCCATCTTACTCCTGTTTGTTGGGACGCCCTTGGATCCATGGGGCTGGAGATGTTACTTCTACTCTGCATTAGATGTTGAAGCACCCAGTGAAGGGAAAAATTGTCACAGTGCATGGTGAGGAGGAATACATGGTAAGCCACCTGAACTCTTTCAGATATGTGGAAATGGATGGAGAATTCATCGAGACACCTTGTCAGAACTTTGAAGAGGTGCCTCAAACCATGGCTGCAACCGAGACTGTTACCAGTATGCCGAAGATTACCCAACCTCCATTGAAAATTGCTTCACTCAAGGATGCCAAGGCAGTCATTGAAGAAGGTGGGTACCATTTGGGGCTAGCTCCCTGGTGTTCCATACAAATCTGATAAGTTTGGTTTGGATTTCACTTCAGGGGCTCAAAGGGCTGTTCTTCGTGCTCGCGTCGGAGGACCTCCCATACGCATCAATAATCATGGGATCAACTCTTTAGAAGACAATGATGGTGACTTTTACATGGACATCTAGATCTTCCCTACTACCAACGGTGGACCCAGTAACTGGACAACTAAAGACTGTGCCGATTACTTTTATTCAGGAGTAATTGTTTTTCTTATTTTCGGATATGTAAAAAATGAACAATATAAACTCTATGGCCTTGTGTCTTACCTGAGGCACAATGTTTTATTTGTGAGGGTTATCATTCTTCAATGTCATATGTCATTAATAAAGCATTGGACATTTTTGCATACAAATTTTGCGCTCCATGTCTTTCTTTTCTGCTTTTTACTTTATCAATACAACTATACTCTTACACACACCCACGTATCAAAATGCAGATCCATATCCACTCTGGATCCCATTGATAACGATTCTTCTATTTCCAGTTATGACTTTGAAAATCTGATCAACCAAGCTGAGGACGAAGGTGAGGAAGATTTTGAGGTACCCGGAGAACTTGCCAGACTGTTACAACAGGAGGAAAAGGGCTATACAGCCTCATGAAGAGCCAGTTGATACAGTGAACCTGGGTACAGAAGAGGACAAAAAAGAAGTCAAGATAGGTGCAAATTTAGAGCTTAGCATCAAACAATGATTGATTCAGATGTTGTATGATTATGTCGAGATCTTTGCATGGTCATACGAAGACATGCCAGGACTTGACACTGATATTGTGGTTCATCGTCTGCCAACTAAGGAAGATTGCCCTCCAGTAAAACAAAAGGTTCATCAGATGCGTCCTGAGATATCAGAAAAGATCAAGGCAGGAGTCATGAAGCAGTTCAACACTGGGTTCTTAGCTGTCACCTCCTATCCACAACGGGTTGCTAACGTAGTTCTGGTGCCTAAGAAGGACGGCAAGGTACGTATGTGCATGGACTACAGCGAATTGAACAGGGCAAGCCCCAAGGATGACTTTCCACTTCCCCACATTGATGTTCTAGTTTACAACACCGCACACCATAAGGTATTCTCCTTCATGGACGAATTCTCTAGTTACAATCAGATCAAGATGGAACCCAAAGACATGGAGAAGACAACCTTTGTCACATAATGGGGCACTTTCTGTTACAAAGTGATGCCATTTGGATTGAAGAATGCTGGGGAAACTTATCAGCTAGCCATGGTAGCTTTGTTCCATGACATGATCCACCATGAGATAGAGGTCTAGGTTGACGACACGATAGCCATATCTCAAACGGAAGAAGAACACCTTGATCATCTACAAAAATTATTTGATAGGTTGAAAACATACAAGTTGATATTGAATCCGAATAAGTGCACCATTGGGGTAAGGGTTGGTAAACTCCTAGGTTTAATTGTCAGTCACAAGGGTATTTAGGTAGACCCTACAAAGGTAAAAGCTATACAAGAGATACCGACTCCTCGCACTGAGAAGGAAGTTAGAGGTTTCTTGGGACGCCTAAATTACATTTCCAGGTTCATTTCCAATCTAACTGATACTTGTGAGCCAATCTTTAAACTCCTGAAGAAAGATCAAGTGGTAAAGTGGAATGACGAATGCTAAACTGCCTTTGACAGAATCAAGGAATACCTACAAGAGCCTCCAATTATGATGCCTCCGATTGAAGTAAGACCTTTGATAATGTACTTAACAGTGTTATATAATTCAATGGGGTGTGTGTTGAGGCAGCATGACGAGTCTGTTCGAAAAGAGCATGCAATATACTACCTTGGCAAAAAGTTTACTAACTGTGAAACAAGATACCCACTACTCGAGAAAACTTGCTGCACCTTGGCATGGCCTGCTTTCCGACTAAGACAATATATGTTGACTCACACTCCTTGTTGATATCTAATATGGATCTTATCAAGTACATCTTCAAGAAGCCCACTCTCTCTGGAAGGATAGCAAGATGGAAAATGGTACTGACTGAATACGATATTCAACACATAACCCATAAAGCAATCAAGGGAAGTGTATTAGCTGAACAATTGGCTCATCAGGCTATGGACGAATACCAATCCATGAACTTTGAATTCCTGGATGAGAATATTATGTTAGTGACTGATTGTGAAGAACCTGGACCAGATGAAGGATCCCGATGGACTATGATTTTTGATGGAGCTTCCAACGCACTTGGCAATGGTATCGGTGCTATAATCATATTTCCTGAAGGCTGTTATACCCCTTTCATTTCTAGGCTATGCTTCAACTGTACCAACAATATGGCTGAGTATGAAGCATGTATCATGGGTCTCAAAGCTGCTATTGACCTAAGAATCAAGTTCTTGAGTGTTTTCGGAGATTAGCCTTGGTAATAAGTCAAATCAAAGGAGAGTGGGACACGAATCACTCTAATATCATCCCGTAGAAAGAGCATGTGTTGACATTAACCCCATGCTTTGAAGAAGTCACCTTTGAACATTTTCCACGAGAAGAGAATCAGTTAGCAGACACGCTAGCTACTATGTCATCCATGTTCAAGGTCAGGTGGGATAATGAGGCTCCTCAGATCACTATTGAGAGATTGGATGAACCAGCTTACTGCTATGAGATCGATACTGAAGGGGTAACGGACAAACCTTGGTTCCATGAAATGAAAAGGTATCTCGAAGCTCAAGAATACCCTGAGGGGGCATCTGCCAATGATAATAAGTTTCTGAGAAGGTTCTCTGCTAAGTTCTTCCTCAGTAATGGAACCCTTTACAAGCGAAACTAGATTCCAGTTTTCTTCGGTGTGTAGACAAGAATGAAGAGGAAAAGATTATGGCTGATTTACATGAAGGTACCTTTGGAACCCATTCTAGTGGACACACCATGGCTAAAAAGATTCTACGGGCATGATACTATTGGTCCACTATGAAAGCAGACTGTTATTAGCATTCACGGACTTGTCACAAATGCCAGATCTACGTTGACAAAGTACATGTGCCTCCAGTTCCCTTGAATATCTTGACTGCTCCTTGGTCCTTTGCAACGTGGGGAATTAACATGATCAGAGAAATCATACCTACCGCTTCGAGAGGACATCGCTTTATCCTAGTCGCTATTGATTACTTCACGAAGTGGGTTGAGGCTGCCTCATTTGCTTCTGTTACCAAGAATGTTGTGGCGTGGTTCATCAATCATAACCTTATCTTTCGATATGGTATCCCTGAAAGAATCACTACAGATAATAGTACAAATCTCAACAACACTGTGATCACCGAACTCTGTAAGCAATTCAAGATCCAACATCATAACTCTTCTCCTTACCGGCCGAAGATGAATGGCATTGTGGAAGCTGCTAATAAGAATATTAAGAATATCATCCAGAAGATGACGGTGACATACAAAGACTGACATGAGATGTTACCATTTTCTCTTCATGGTTACCGCACCTCATCACGTACATCAAAAGGAGAAACACATTTCTCTCTGGTGTATGGTATATAGGCTGTCCTACCTATTGAGGTCCAGATCCCTTCTTTGAGAATCATGAAGGATGCATGCTTGAATGAAGATGAATGCATCCAGACCCGACTTAACCAACTGAACCTAATTGATGAAAAAAGGTTAGCGGTTGTTTGTCATGGTCAGATGTACCAGAAGCGTATGACCAAGGCTTTTAACAAGAAGGTCAGACGTCAGGTATATCAAGTTGGTGATCTGGTAATCAAGCGCATCATTCTGCCGCAAGGTGATCCCAGGGGCAAATGGAATCCCACATACGAAGGGCCATTTGTAATCAAGAACATATTTTTTGGTGGAGCCATGATCTTGACCACTATGGCGGTGACGACCTACCACACCCTGTAAACGCGAACATAGTTAAAAGATACTACGCATGAATAAATACCCACTAGGTTGACTGGCCTAGGAAAAAATAAGGGTATCCCGGCGAACCAAAAGGGTTCAGGCAAAAATTAGGGATAAATACAAAAAAAATCTATACACCCGACAAGTCGAAAACCCGAAAAGGCGGCTTGGGAAAAAAAGGGTATCCCGGTGGACTGAAAACCCGAAAGGGCGGTCCAGGAAAAAGTTAGGTATTTAAAGCATATAACTATGTCCCGTTGGATCACCTTGCAACCATACTTCAGTATCAACTATCAAGCTCAAACGGTACCAATCAATCCAGTCAACTTCAGACAAGTAGAAAAGTGATGAGACGCTCAAGGACATAAGGGCAATAACAGAATTGAAACTCAATGGGATTATTACACATAGTTGTTTTCCTTTTGTACACTATTTTGTATAGTTTTCATTTTCACGACGGTATTCTCCTACTAGAATGTCAGTCTCTTTGTATAAAAAACACCTATTATAGGCAAAAATTCAAAAATCAATACAAATCATTTCTTTGAAATTACAAAACTTTTCGTTTTTATGTTTTTTTTTTTGCAAAAAACGTCCAGTGATTATTTTTGACATATGAATTTGAATATGGTTACTGTTTACAAATACTTGCATACAAAACAGAAAGATAGTTGCTAATGACTTTAAGAAACGGGACAAAGTCCAAAAAGCCATTTGTAGTCCCCGTAGTTATGTTCTCCAGCAGGTACAAAGGCAGAGTCATCCTAATGCAAAGTCACCACTACATCTTCAGCATACGTCTTAATGATGTCTATGTCCCCACAGAGTAAAAACAACCAAAGTTTTGACCTCTTCTTCCCCAAGCAGGAATCACCTCCTCTAGCAAAGTTCCCTCAGAGAACTGAAATCCATGTTCCCCAGCTAAGTTTTATAATCTCAAATAGTTTATAAAGTCTCACCCCCGGTAGAGTTTATTTCCCTAGTTGCAGAAGTTCATCCCCCAACAGAGTTTATTTCTCTATATTGGTAAGCTTTTCCAACAGATCATCTTCTCCCCAGTGGAGCATTCTCAAGCAGAAGTCAAAGATTCCCGATAGAGTATCCCCAAACGGAAAGAGGAAATCCCCGGAAAATCATCTCCATTCATCATTCCCAGTGGAAATAAAAGAATCATTTTCCTCATCTACCAAACAACAGTCAGGGATTTATTTTCCCAGACTAGGAATTGTCGCAACAACATTCCATGTTCATACATCATGGCATGCGCATATATATTGCATACAACATAACCTCATTTATTTTGAGAACATTATTACACAAGGAATTCCAAACATCATGGCATTGCATACGAGTAAATATTTACTTTTTCAGGAAAGATCAATCAACAAACATCACAAACTACTTAAATGACCTGACAGTCTTTTCAAAGGATAACTCTGACGAAAGGCTATTCCATCATTTTCTTGAGAAAATCATATTCAAGACCTCTACTGGTTCAGTTTAAATCGGCCAATGATTTATTCTGATTCATTTCTAGTGGATACTTTCTCCGGTTCAGTTAAATCGACCCTAAGATTTTTTTGATTCTTGTCCAGTCAAAGACAATTAAAGACCTCCACTGGTTCAGTTTAAATCGACCAATGATTTATTCTGATTCATTTCTAGTAGATACTTTCTCTGGTTCAGTCAAATAAACCCTAAGATTTCTCCGATTCTATTCCAGTTGAAGATAATTCAAGACCTCTACTGGTTCAGTTTAAATCGACCAATGATTTATTCTGATTCTTTTCCGGTAGATACTTTCTCTGGTTCAGTCAAATCGAACCTTAGATTTCTATGATTCTATTCCAGTTGAAGATAATTCAAGACCTCTACTTGTTCAGTTTAAATCGACCAATGATTTATTCTGATTCTTTTATGGTAGATACATTCTCTGGTTCAGTCAAATCGACCCTAAGGTTTCTCTGATTCTATTCCTATTAAAGATAACTCAAGACCTCTACTTGTTCAGTTTAAATCGACCAATGATTTTTTCGGATTCTTTTCTGGTAGATATTTTCTATGGTTCAGTCAAGTCGACCCTAAGATTTATCTGATTCTATTCCTATTAAAGGTAACTCAAGACCTCTACTGGTTCAGTTCAAATCGACCAATGATTTATTCTGATTCATTTTCGGTGGATACTTTCTCTGGTTCAGTCAAATCGGCCCTAAGATTTCTCTAATTCTTATCCAATTAAAGATACTGTAAATCCTAGAGTCTGACCAAATAGCAGTTTATTAATTACTATGAAGCCTGGACCCGACTGGATGATAGTATAACCTATGACACCAAAGCCTGGACCCGTCCAAATATTGGTATACCTTAGATTTAAGCTGAAGCCTAGATACGACCAGATAATAGTTCAATGTCTACAATTACTGTGAAGCCTGGAACCGACCAGATAGCAGTTAATTTCATATCCCCTGATAAGTCACTATGAAGCCTGGAATGCGACCAGATAATAATCAGCCTCATTATCCTCAGCAAGCCACTGTGAAGCCTGGATCCCGACCAGATAATAGCTCGCTTTCGTCTCTCCAGTCAAGAGATAACTCCCCAGTAGCGTAATGAACAACCGAAGCTCCTAGACTCTATTCCCCTAAAACATTCCCCAGCGGACTCCTCCTTAAACAGCAGGAACATGAATCCCTATAAAGAGACTTCTTATGAAGTCAATATCTACTTTGAATGGCATCTCTAAGCCCATCTCCGACGACTCTCCGTCATATTCCTTGGATGACATCTTTAAGCCCATCTCCGACAGTCCTCTGTGATCCTTTCCAAATGGCATCTGTAAGCCCATTCCCAATATTATCCACCAACAATATCACTTCAGACGAGTGAAAAGTTTCTGGGCACTATAGTGTTTAATCATCTTCCACCTCCAGATCATGAAAGGAAGACAAGCCAATCTAAATACTCAGGTTTAAGAAGATTGAACAGGGGCAGCTGTTGTACCCCAAAATTTTCCCTCCCTTTTTTCTCAACATATGCCCATTGAGGTCTCCAACTTGCCCAAGGATGACCAAGAATTGAACAGTCAAATTCTCCTCCTAAGGTAATGAACCTCTAACTAGGGTTTCAATTTTTATCAAGATGTGTGAGCTCTAATGGTCTCAAATGTTTTCCATGGTCCTAATATATCCTCTAGATTATCCATGCTAAATTTCATGCCTTGCACAATAAGTTTGCTCAGTCAACTGCTCAAATGCCTGAAAATCAACTGTATTAGGTCAAAAGTCAACTATGGCCTATATAGAGTGAAACTTCAATATTTTTGGTCAACATCAACATTTTTAAGTGATATCCATCATTTTATCAAGGGTTGATCATGATTCCTCAAGAAGTGTTCCTAATTCATCAAAAGTCAAAAATTGTTGATCAGGGTTTCTATAGGAAAAGTCAACCAAACTTTTACCAGGCATAACATTCTATTACTTTATCAGAAATTTTTCCATCAAAGCTCATTTTAAAGATAACCTGTTGTACCCCAACATTTTCCCTCTCATTTATCAAGATTTTTCTCACAAGACTTCTTGGACTCAAGACAAGATTATGGTTTGGTCAACTCAAGACATCTCATCTCGCACTGATACCCCAAAATTAGGGTTTAAGTTTTCACAAGGATTTTTGGACCATAAATGCTTCATGTGAATTTCATACACCATCTTGAACCCCTAAGATTACTCATGTTAAGTTTCAAGCCTTGAATCACATTTTTGATCAATCAATTGGACAATTGACCTAAAAATCAGTTGTATTGGGGAAAAAGTCAACCATGGCCAATTTACAGTCAAAATTCATAATTTTTGATCCACAACAACATTTTAGACTCATATGTACCATTTTATTAAGTTTGTATCACAACTCCTCAAGAAATTTGATCAAATCATCAAAAGGGCAAAATGGTCAAAATTAGGGTTTTGACTGAGGAAGGGTAATTTCTGATTTTTAACCTAGCCAATGGCCAATTGGGTTAAAACATGATTTCAAGGGTTAAATGGAATCATATTGACCTAATCATATGGTTCAAAATATCTCAAGTTCATTGGATTGACAGATGAATTTTGCAGTCAACTGATCAAAAGTCAACTGTACATTGAAAAGTCAAACTTTGACTTTTTTGTCAAAATCAAGTGCCAAGGGTCATAATTCATCAAGATATGTCAAAACATGAAACTTGTTCACCAAGAAAACCAATTTTGAAAATTAGGGTTTTGAATTTGAAAATTTTCATAACTTATAATTTTTCTAAGTATGGAAATTTTCTTATTTTTCCCCAAATTTTCACCACTTTTTCACCATGATGCAATTTGATTCAAAGAAAACTCCCAACATGAAAGTTGTAGTCCTCCATGAAATCTACAACTTTTCTTCACAAAATTTTCCCAAAAGATGCTTGGATCTCAAGTTATGAATTTGTGAAAATAGGTCCATGAACTAACTAACTTAGTGAAAATTTGCCCTAATTTAGGCAGGTTTTTGACCCAACTTCATGGACATTTTTCACCTAGTTCCAAGAGGTATCTCAAAATTCATTTCAAATATGGATTATAGATAACATTTCAAGCTTTCTAAAATGTCCAAGAAATCTCCAAGATCATTTGTGGTTAGGGAGAATCGAAGAAGAGAAATTGGCATTTTATCACTTTTGTTCATGCAATTTTCACAAAGTATCAAGTTGAAAATTAGATCCATGATGCTTGTACCTTCCATTACAGGTCCTAAACTCATTCTAAACTCCATAATTAAATGCAAACTCAGAGGTTAAAGGCTTTATTTTCACTTTTGAAGCATTGTACAAAGTTACATTTCCATTTTAAGCATAAAGGTTACAATGCCATTTTCATAAAGTGAGCTTTTGTAACTTTATCAACCTTGAGCGTTGGACCTATTCCTTTGGTACAAACAACTTCCAAAAGTCTTAAGCAATTTGTACAAGCCCTTTGCATCCCTCAAGCTAGCCAGTACAAGCATGTTGCATAAGTCATGTCACTTTGCTTCAAAAGCAAGAAAGTTGGTGAAAAGGAAAAAGCTTGCACATCTGTTGAGGAGTGGACTTTGTATCCATTCTATATAAGTATACAAACTTGTCACAATGCAAAGACACGAGGGTTTAGCATCCAAAACACTCTAAAACTGAAAAACTTCATTTTTCTACCAAACATACAGATTTATGTAAAACCATAGCCATTTCATTTTTGGCTCGTGCGTTTTTTGTTTCAATACTTCAAACACCTTCCATATATCCTACCAAAGCTATCCAAGCCCTTGCCCTGCTTCTATAAGCTCTGTTTCAGCCATTTCCATTTTCAAATTTGGAGCTTGCAACTTGACTTGTGCAGAAACTTCTGGCCATCCACAAAGCAAACTAGGCATTGGAATAGCTTAAAGGAAGTTTAAGGAAGCTCACACGATCCTCAGGCCTCCATCAAAGTTCCTACATTGTCATATCCAAATCCAACTGAAGGAGGTATTTTTCAAAATTCAATCTCTCTATTTAGGCATCCTCAAGCCACAATTTGTGAAGAAAAGATGTAGTCTATAACATGGTGAAGCTGTACATATGCATACTTTCCATTTATATTAACTATGCTGTGAAAATTTGAAACTTGAAGTTCATAAAAAAATTAGGTCACGAATTAGGGATGACAAAATTCTCTCTGATCTTTGAGAGTTAGGTTAAAAATTTTATATGGTTGAAATCGTGAGATTAAATGCCACAAGTTTCATGTTATGGGTTTTTGTTTTTGTGCAAGCATTAGCAAGTTACAAATTTGAAGAAAATGCGCATGTATGACATGGCTGGAGGACAGGGATGACTGGCTTGGGCTTTTTGGCGCGCCTGGCCTTTTTGTTTATGATTTTCACACCCCCTGGATTACTTTTGCACCCCCTGACTATTTTCTTATATTTTTGCATTTTCTTGCATATTTTTATATTTATTACTTGCATTTATTTTTTCTAATGATAAAAAATACCCAAAAATAATTAATTTATTTTCACATTTTTATTTTATTTTATTTATTATTTTTTGAATAAAAAATAGTTTATTTAATGGAATAGATCTTATTTTCTTAAAATAATTTGTAAATATTTAAAAATACTTAATATTTTATTCTATTATTTATACACATAAAATATTTATTTTCCATACATATTTAATTTTTAATATTTGCACATAATATTATTTATTATTTTCTTGTACAAAAATGGACAAAATATTAATTTGAAATATGTATTTTCTTTTAATTAAAAATTAGGGTTTCCCCCTTTCAAAAATAATAATATTTTTTAGGGCTTAAATAAATCATTTTTCTCATACAAAAAAAAAAACAAATACAAAACATTTTACATAAATACATTTTTATTGCATTTTAAATATTTGTACATTTATTTAACTCACACAATATTCAATTGGGTTGTAATAGTATTTTTAGGGTTTATTTTGTGCAATATCCCCATTCAAAAACTTGTATCCCTCCTCCCATAATAATTGTTGTAATAGCTTAGTTTACATTTACGCAATTTATCGCATTTATACCATGTTTAGTAAACTAGGGTTTGTACGACAAGACCAAAGACAAAACAAATAAACAAGACCTAATCCAAGACAAATCAAAAGCATGTAAAATGACATACATCACACACAAGCACCCTTAGGGTTTCTCCCACTTGGTTTCCTAAATAAAAATGGCCATGTTACGCATGCAAAGTATCTTGGCAAAACAAAACAAATATAAGATCATAGTCCCTCGATGACGCTATACAAAGGTTGCCTAAAACAAAATGATCTTGGTCCCTCCAAGTTTCTAAGATACTTGGAAATATTGCTATCATGGTCATACGATGACCCACGCCCATCCCGTTTACATCCAAAGATAGGGTTGTTTACCAAATCAATTGTAAATCAACAATGTCAAAGGAATAAAAATGCACAAGAAAGACATTTGAGTAGGTAGATAGCTTCTAGTTACTTGTCCCATTTCAAAACAATCCTTGCTATTTTCAAAAACAAACACACGTGCATTTGAAAACATTTTACAAAACATTGAATCATTTTTCAAAAGAAAAACATCTTTGTATACATTCTTACGAACGAGAATCATTACAAAGATTGCCTAAACAAATGGCCTATTTTCAAAATACTTTCAAAACCACACCAAGCACCATTTCAAACAATTTAAAAGCAAAGCAAGTGATCTAAACAAGTAACTAAGAGCCCATGGAAAACCATGGATGAAAAGGGTGCTAGCACCTTCTCTTTTCATAATCTACCCCCCGAACTCAAGAAAACATCTCAAAGGTCTTTCCTGTGCTTTTTTACCTTTCCTTTTGGATAAAAGAAAAGTCGGTGGCAACTCTTGCTAACCGTAAGATTTGAAAACACAAACGCAAAACCTCAAGTGAGTTCTCCCACCGCATCACAGAACTGGCGACTCTGCTGGGGACAATTCTAAAAGTGGGGTTACCTTAGGGTTTAGATCACCTTTATTTGCTTACAATTGTTTGACTTGTTTGCTTTACAATTATGGTTCTTTGTTTGGGTTTGAATCCTCCACCCGGATTTGGGAAACATTATAGGTAAATAGCAATACGTTGTGGAAACTGTGCGGGGTATACCGACATGGTCTAAGCAATAACTATATTAGTGTGACATATTTGTGGGTACCAGTAGCCTTTGAGACAATCAAAGAGAATACGGGGCCGCTGAGTGATGTCATGAAGCACTAATGAACTTCTAGAACCTTTACTTGACCAACTTGGCCTTTTAGGATGTAGTGAGATGACCGGCTTTGGTGCAGTCCAAAGTTGGTAGATACTTGATACTACACTCATTGAGGGTTGGGTCCTTGGAATATTTTGGTCACCAGTAAAGAGGCTTGAATTGAAACAATGAACAAGGAAACAATCCAGTGATATTGAGCTCCTTAGAACCCGGTTACTATTTCAAGGACAGGTTGAGCCAACTAAACTTCAAGAGGGTACTTACCTATAAACCCCATGCAAGCCTAAACTAAGAACTTGTGTGATTTTCTTGTACATATATACCTGTGCATAACATCATGGACATCATGAACATCATATGCATCCTCTAACCATTTCAAGGATTTTGGAGATTCATCTTTGTTCTTGTTTTGTAGGTTATGGATTCACTTCGCAGGAAAACTATCCAGATCAACCTTGTAAGAATTCCTCCGCAACTCAAGGATCTAGCTTCAAGGATTCCTGAGAATTCTCCATTCACCGAAAGACATGGTCGTCTACTCAACTTGGTCACTTCCAACACATAGGAGGATATGCTGAAAGTTCTCTTCCAGTTCTTTGACCCTTTGCATCAATGCTTCACATTTCCTGACTACCAGCTTGTGCCCACTTTGGAGGAATTCTCTCAACTCTTGAGGATCCCTATTCTCAATCAACTACCCTTCAACGGTACGGAAAGAGATCCAAAGCCAGAAGAGATTGCTCAAGCCCTACACTTGAACTCATCTGATGTCACAACTCATTGGGAAACTACAAGTGATGTAAAAGGCTTCTTGGCAAAGTTTCTATTTGAGAAAGCCCAAAGCTGTTGGAATTCCCTAGACTTGCAAGCTTTTGAGGAGATTGTAGATCTTCTCATCTATGGGATGGTCTTGTTCCCTAATCCTGACCAACTCATAGATGTAAGCGCTGTCAAAATCTTCATGACTCGTAACCCGGTGCCTACATTGCTTGGGGATATCCTCCACTCTTTTCACACTCGTACAATGAGGAAAAGAGGTGTTCTTATGTGTTGCACTCCTCTCCTGGAAAGATGGTTTATTTCTCATCTTCCCCAATCAATCTTGAAGAATGAGCAAGGTTTGAGGTGGTCACAAAGGTTAATGACACTTAACCATTCAGATATTCATTGGTGTTCTCGATCCAAAGAGAATGTCATCATTGTTGACCATTGTGGGGAATTATCTAATGTCCCTCTACTTGGCATTAGGGGAGGCATCACCTACAACCCTTGCTTATCTCTAAGACAGTTTGGTTATGCCCGAAGGGATGGCCCACATGACATGCTGATTCAAGGATTGGTTTTCGACTACGATAACGACAACCAAGGACTCCGCCAGAGATTCATCCGAGCTTGGAGGATGCTAAACAAGGTGGATAGCAAGACTCTGGGACACAAGAATTCCATCCCTCTTGAGCCTTACCTCAAGTGGGTACGAACCCGCACTCAAAGTCTTATGATGCCTTATCCCTCCATTCTCCCAGTGATTATAGAGCCTGTTAAGGAAGGAGAGGTTCCATACACCATCCTACATCCTGACATGCCAACATCACTCGAAGACCTACAAAGGAGTCGGATACAACTCAAGGGAGAGCGCGATACTTTCGAAACCCAATTCTACGCAAGCGAGAAGAAGGTTTTGGAACTCACTCGGCTACTTCATGAAGAGCAGACTCTCAACACCTACATTGCACCAAAGAGGAGGCGCAACATATTTTTACCTTAGAGTTTTGTATTATTTTTCCCAAGGGGCATTGATGTACTCACAATTCTATCTTATTAATATGACGTGTGTTTCTTTTTTGTTTAAAACAAATTTGAATTTCTGAATCCTTGAAAACATTGCATGAATACATATCATTCATCATAAGCATAAACATGTCTTCACACCAAGTTTCCTCATGTCTCTACTGTTTATTTCAGTAAGATGGATATCGAACAAACGGTCAAAGATCTGTAAGCTTAGAATTCACAATTTCAACAGTTACTCATGACCTTAGCCAAGGGGCAGGAGGAGCTTAAGACTCTGCTAGAGAAAGAGAAAGAGAAAAAGAAGAAGAAGCCAACTGGTGTGGTTATCATGGGCAGAAGATTTCAGGGACAAGCCAGAAGGACCTTAGAATTTCCAACAACATCTGATGAAGGGGGAAGAAAAGGAAAAGAAACGGCAGTACCATCAGATTCTGAAGGAGAAGAAGAAGAGGAAGAGGAAGACTACTCTGAACAACAATACCCTCCGGCTGATGACAAGTACAAACACCTTGAAGAGCGACTAAGCGCTATGGAAATCCAGAGGGTACCGGGGCTAGATTTTGAGGAGTTAGGGCTGGTGTCAGGAATCGTAATCCCTCCAAAGTTTAAAGTGCCACTATTTGCCAAGTATGATGGGGTGTCTTGCCCTAAAATGCACCTCAGATCCTATGTCCGGAAGATTCAACCACATTCTGCCGACAAAGACCTGTGGGTCCACTTTTTCCAAGACAGTTTATCAGGAACGCAACTTGATTGGTTCTACCAGTTGGAGAGGGCTGATGTCCACAATTGGGAAGACCTAGCAACAGCTTTCTATAAACAGTATCAATACAACACCAACTTGGAGCCAACCCGTACTCAGTTACAAAGTATGGCTATGGCTTCCAATGAGGGATTTAAAGATTACGCGCAAAAGTGGAGAGACCTAGCCGGAAGGGTTCAACCCCCTCTATCTGAGAGGGAGTTGGTGGACATGTTCTTGGGAACTATATCAGGTCCTTTCTTCAATCATCTGATTGGGAGTTCCTCTGCAGGGTTTACCGAATTGATTCTAACTGGCAAAAGAGTGGAGGCTGGTATAAGAAATGGGAAAATTCAAAAAGACGCGTCTGCCTCAACAACTATAAAAAAGCCCTTCACGGGAAGAAATGAAGTATCTGCTGTCTATTGACAGAGGAATCAGGGAAGAACCGAGCGCCGACCAGCAGTGGGGGCCGTTATAATTCCGAAGCCTGCATCAGACCAGGCAAGAAATAACTGGCAAAGGGTAGAAATGCCAGTTCGGCAATTTACCAAGATTAATATGACTCCAGCCCAAGTTCTACCACATCTCTTGAAGTTGAATCTGGCCACTTTAAAAGAGGCCCAAAAAAATCCTAATACTACTTCTCCATATTACCATGCCAACGCCAGATGCGCGTACCATTCTGAAAGTTCAGGGCACGACACCAACAACTGTTGGGCTCTGAAGAACAAAATCCAAGACCTGATAGATGCGAAGGAAGTTGAGTTTGAAGTGCCTGAGAAACCGAATGTTATTTCCGCTCCAATGCCGAGGCATGGTCATAATGCCAATGTTATTGAAGAAGATATGTTTGTCGCTACCGAGGATGAACTGTTAACTCCACTCCTAACCATCAAGTTGAATTTGTTAAAAGCTGGCATCTTCCCAGGTTGTGACAAAGACTGCCATGTTTTCCTGTCCTCATCATTTGACTACCCTCTGTTGAAAAAAGGAATCCAACAACTGATGATAACCAAGAAATTTTGTTTGAGAATGCTCCTGTTTCACCCATTCCAGTGAAAGAAGCTTCAATAATAACCATCTACGCCAATCCTTCCAGGGCCCCTAAAAGACCCGTTAGGATTACACCTGCTCCGCTTAAGAGTACAATGCCCGGGCCTGCCCCATACAAATCAGATAAATCAGTACCATGGAATTATGGTGGAGAAATCTACTACCATGGTATTAAACAAATTAAACTAACTGCCGAAGAAGAAAGCTCCGAAGAGGACAGTCCCGACATTAGGAATATTTTTGGAACTAGCAAGATCACCCACAATGGTAGGATCTTCTCTCCAGAGATTGCTCCTCCAACAACAGTCTTTGGACCCGTGGCCATTCCAAAGATTACCTCTACACCAGTGATTGTACCTGCAAGCATACCCACCAACAAAGACAATACAATTCCTATCCCTGTTTCCACTGCTGAGAATAAAGGAAAGAATGTTCAAGAGGAGCCTGTCCAGACGAAGGCTCAATCACTAGCTATTCCTGAAACATCCAAGAAGGAGATGGAAGAAATCTTGAGGATCATTAAGAAAAGTGATTATGATGTGGTTGAACAATTGGGGCAGACCCCTTCCAAGATCTCTATGCTAGCCCTGCTGTTGTGCTCTGAAGCACATGCCAAAGCACTGGTAAAATTTCTGAAGACAGCTCATGTGCCGCAAGAGACGTCTGTTGACCAGTTCGAGGACTGTGTGGCCAGTTTGACAGCTGATAATGGCCTGGGCTTCTCCGATGCTGACTTAACACCCCGAGGGAGAAAACACAATGATGCATTACATGTCTCAGTGGAGTGCAGAGGAACAACCCTAGATCATGTCTTGGTTGATACTGGATCGTCTTTAAACGTCTTGCCAAAGAAAGCCCTTGATAAGTTGGATTGTGAGGGGCTGACTTTAAAACCCAGTAATATAGTGGTGAGAGCTTTTAATGGATCGAAGAGGATGGTCCATGGGGAGGTGGACATCCCAATCAAGGTGGGAACTCAAGTTTTCAACTCGACCTTCTATGTGATGGACATCCGTCCTTCTTATTCCTGTCTGTTGGGACGCCCCTGGATTCACAATGCTGGTGCTGTCACTTCCACTTTGCATCAGATGCTCAAGTACCTCGTCCAAGGGAAGATCATAACTGTCCATGGGAAGGAGGAGTATATGATTAGTCATCTGAATTCCTTCCGTTATATGGAGTTAGATGGCGAGTTCATAGAGACCCCTTTCCAACATTTTGAAGAAGTCTCTCCAGAAGTAGCAGCGACCAAGGCAGTATCTTCAATTCCTAAAATCATAAGACCTCCGCCTCGGATGTCATCTCTAAAGGATGCAAGAGCAGTAGTGGAAGAAGGGGGATGCATAATCTGGGGTCAGCTTCCAGACATTTCTTACAAATCAGACAAATTTGGCTTGGGGTTTACTTCCGCTGGTCAGAAGGCTGTGCGCCGTGCCCGTGCTGGGGGTCCACCTGTGAAGATTACCAACCAAGGGGTTAATGCAGTAGAAGACAATGAAGAGGATGGCAGCTTGGAAGATTGGATATTTCCTACTGTCAGCGGAGGACTATGCAACTGGGAAGCCAAAGACTTTGTTCCAATAACTTTCATATCTCAGTAATTTATCTTTTACATTTCTGTTGGGCTGTAATAATTCACAAACAATTTGAAATTTAAAAACCTTGTGTCTTACCCGAGGCACAATGGTCCATTTGTAAGGGTTTTTATTTCATCTACATATGTCATTCAATGAATCATGGACGCTTTTTCACATATAAACCTTTTATGCTCATTGTCTTTCTTTTACATTTTGTTGTTTTAAGATGGCTATATCCTTACACACACCCACACTCACAAATGCAGGTACCCTTCCATTATGGATCCCATGGGTAACAATACTGCTATAGCCTTCATTGACTCTGAAGATCTGATCTACCATGCCGAATTCGAAGGTGAGGAAGATTGTGAGGTGCCAGGGGAATTGGCCAGACTACTACAACAAGAGGAAAGAGCAATTCAGCCTCATGAGGAGTTGTTAGACACAATCAACTTGGGAACCGAGGAAGATAAAAAGGAAATCAAAATAGGTTCCAATCTAGAGCCGAGTGTCAAGGAGCGCCTAATTCAGTTATTGCATGATTATGTTGAGATCTTTGCCTGGTCATATGAAGACATGCCGGGACTCGATACAGACATTATGGTACACCGTCTACCCAAAAGAGAAGACTGTCCACCAGTGAAACAAAAAATCCGCTGCATGAGACCTGACATGTCAGAGAAGATTAAAGCGGAGGTTACGAAACAGTTCAATGCTGGATTTCTGGCTGTTACTTCCTATCCTCAATGGGTGGCCAACATTGTCCCCGTGCCTAAAAAGGACAACAAAGTGAGAATGTGCGTGGATTATAGAGATTTAAACAGGGCCAGCCCTAAAGATGATTTTCCACTTCCACACATTGACATCCTGGTCGATAATATAGTCCAGCACAAAGTATTTTCTTTCATGGACGGATTATCAGGCTATAACCAGATCAAAATGGCACCTGAGGACATGGAGAAAACTACATTTGTAACGCAGTGGGGTACGTTCTGCTATAAAGTGATGCCATTTGGACTGAAGAATGTCGGGGCAACCTATCAACGCACCATGGTAGCTTTGTTTCATGATATGATACATCATGAGATAGAGGTCTACGTAGATGACATGATAGCCCGATCACAAACGGAAGAAGAACACCTTGATCACCTGCAAAAGCTGTTTGTCAGATTGAAGGAGTACACGCTAAGATTGAACCCAAACAAGTGTACATTCGGAGTCCGGTCTGGTAAACTTTTAGGTTTCATTGTCAGCAACAAAGGCATTGAGGTTGTTCCTGCCAAAGTCAAAGCTATACAAGAAATGCCTGCTCCTCGCATTGAGAAGGAAGTCAGAGGTTTTTTGGGACGCCTAAACTACATTGCCAGGTTCATATCTCACCTAACGTCTACTTGTGAACCAATCTTCAAGCTGTTGAAGAAAGATCAAGCAGTCAGATGGAATGATGAATGTCAGATTGCTTTCGATAAAATTAAGGAGTATTTGCTAGAACCTCCTATACTGATGCCACCTGTCGAGGGAAGACCACTAATCATGTATCTGACCGTCTTAGAGAATTCAATGGGGTACGTACTGGGGCAGCATGACGAGTCTGGCCGAAAAGAGCATGCCATTTACTACCTAAGCAAAAAGTTTACCGACTGCGAAACCAGATATTCACTGCTAGAGAAAACTTGCTGCGCTTTGGTATGGGCTGGTCTCCGGCTAAGGCAATATATGTTGACTCATACCACTTTGCTGATATCTAAGATGGATCCGATAAAGTACATCTTTGAGAAGCCTGCTTTGTCTGGGAGGATAGCTAGATGGCAGATGATCCTAACAGAATACGACATACAGTACACGACCCAAAATCTATAAAGGGTAGTGTGCTAGCTGATCATCTGGCTCATCAAGCTGTAGAAGATTACCAGTCCATGAAGTTTGACTTCCCTAACGAAGACATCATGACATTGGACAACAATGAAGAGATCATACCATATGACGAACCTGAACAAGGATCCCGATGGACCCTGTACTTTTATGGGGCATCCAATGCACTTGGTAACGGTATCGGCGCTGTGCTCATATCTCTGGAAGGATGCCATACTCCTTTCACTGCCAAACTTTGCTTTAATTGTACGAACAACATGACAGAGTACGAAGCATGCATCTTTGGACTCAAGGCTGCCATAGACTTGGGAATCAAATCTTTAGATGTGTTTGGGAAATCAACTTTAGTCATCATCCAGATCAAAGGAGAGTGGGAAACTAAACATCCAAACCTCATCCCTTACAAAGAACATGTTTTGACATTGTTACCACATTTCGAGCAGATTACCTTCGAGCATTTCCCGTGAGAAGAAAATCAGCTAGAAGATGCTCTAGCTATAATGTCATCTATGTTTAAACTTGATTGGGATAATGAGGCTCCCCAAATCACCATTGAACGGATGGACGAACCAGCATACTGTCACGAGATTAATACCGAAGAAGTAGTGGACTAGGCGTGGTTTCATGAAGTCAAAAGGTATCTCGTGGCTCAAGAATACCCAGAAGGAGCTTCAGTCAATGACAAAAAGTTCTTAAGGAGATTCTCAGCTAAGTTCTTCCTAAGTAATGGCATCCTGTACAAGCGTAATCATGATTCTATTATGCTCCGTTGTGTGGACAAGATTGAAGCTGAAAAGATCATGGCTGAATTACATGAAGGTACCTTTGGCACTCACTCTAGTGGGCATACGATGGCAAAGAAGATCCTACGGGCAGGATATTACTGGTCTACCATGGAAGCTGACTGCTATCAACACTCCCGGACCTGCCATAAGTGTCGAATCTATGCAGATAAGGTGCACGTGCCTCCTGTTCCTCTAAATGTCTTAACAGATCCTTGGCCCTTCATTATGTGGGGAATTGACATGATTGGAGAGATCAAGTCTACAACCTCTAATGGACACCGCTTCATTCTTGTGGCCATTGATTATTTCACCAAGTGGGTCGAAGCAGCTTCCTTCGCATCCGTTACTAAGAATGTGGTTGCCCGCTTCATCAAGCAGAATCTTATTTGCCAGTACGGTATCCCCGAAAGGATCATCACTGATAACGGTACAAACCTTAACAATATTATAATCATTGCTTTGTGCGAGCAGTTCAAGATTCAACATCACAATTCATCCCCATACCGGCCAAAGATGAATGGTGCAGTCGAAGCTGCTAACAAAAATATCAAAAAGATCATACAAAAGATGACAGTCACCTACAAGGACTGACATGAGATGCTACTGTTTTCTCTTCACGGGTACCGTACCACGACTCGCACATCAACTGGGGCAACACCCTATTCTTTGGTTTATGGAATGGAGGCTGTTTTACCTATCGAGGTTCAGATTCCCTCTTTGAGAATAATGAAGGATGCATGTTTGAGTGAAGACGGTTGGATCCAGACCCGACTTGATCAGCTAAACTTAATTGGCGAAAAGAGACTTACTGCTATTTTCCATGGTCAGACGTATAAAAAACGGATGATCAAAGATTTCAACAAGAAAGTCAGACGCCAAGTATATCAAGTTGGGGATCTAGTGATCAAGCGCATCATCTTGCCACAAAGTGATCCCAAGGGCAAATGGACTCCTACCTATGAAGGACCATTTGTAATCAAGAACATCTTTTCTGGTGGGGCAATGATCTTAACCACCATGGACAATGACGACTTGCCACACCCTGCGAACGCAGACATAGTCAAAAGATACTATGCATAAGATACCCGCTAGGTTGACACACCTATGCAAAACAAGGGCATCCCAGCGAACCAAAAGGTTCAGGCAAAAATTAGGGATAAAATAAAAAAAATTTGTACACCCGGCAAGTTGAAAACCCGAAAGGGAGACTTGGGAAAAAAGGGTTTCCCGGTGGACTGAAAACCCGAAAGGGCGGTCCAGGCAAAAGTTAGGGAATTAAAGCGTATGCCTATGTCTCTTCAGATCACTTTAAGGACAATCTCTTCACTGACAAACCTGGAACTTCTGATCAATTCAATCATCTTCGGACGAAGCAACGGATGGACAAGATATTCAGAGATACGAAGGCTATAGCGGAATGGGAACCCCATGGGATTTTTTACACATAGCTATCTTTCGTTGTATAAATTTTTCTTACTTTTATGACACCATCCTAATACTAGGATGTCTGTCTTCTTTGTACAAAATACTTATTCAAAGTAAATACAAAGATGTCTCTTTCAAAGTACAAAAAACCATTTGTCTTTTTTCTTTACACTTGTGTTTTTATTTGCAAAAACGTCCAATGATTGATTGATGAACATATGCATTTGAACATAATTACTGTTTGCAAATAAACAGGATGGAAAAGAACAATTACTGACAGACCGAAAGGATAGGAAAACGTCTTTAGGCTATTCCATGAGCAATCCCTACAGTACATCATCTAGATCCCCAATGGAGCTAAAATTTCGAACCCTTAATCCCCATCAGAGTTAAAACTTCAAACTCCTAATCCCCAGCGGAGCCAAAACTTTAAACTACTGATCCCCAGTGGAGACCATCCAGTTTCTCCATATTCACCAGCAAGTTATCTTGAAGCCTAAAAACCAGACAACAAGCTCTGATAACTCCCCAGTAGAATGGCAGACAACCCAAATTCCTGGACCTACTCCCTAGCAGTAAGCCTTATTCCCCACAAAGCTTTCATTTCGCCCCAACAGAATGAAGATTCTCTTTATTATTTCCCCACAGAAGTCATCAGAGTTTTCTTTATTCCCCAGTAGAATAAGGGTTTCCCATTGTGTAATCCCCAGTAGAAGTCATCAAATTCTCCGGACTCCCCAAGCAGACTACTCAGGCAATATATGACATTGTTCGCAACAGAATTTTTTGGTCAATATTCCAATTTCAAGACATGAAGGATCCCTATATCCCCAGAGAAGTCGCCAAGGATTTCTTATCCTCAGCAATCAAGGATTTTTTAATCCCCAACAGTCTCCAAGGATTTCTTATCCTCAGTAATCAAGGATTTTTTAATCCCCAACAGTCGCCAAGGATTTCTTATCCTCAGTAGTCAAGGATTTATTTTCCCCGGAAGTAGTCAAGGATTTATTTTCCTCGACAGCAGTCAAGGATTTATTTTCCTCAGCAATACAGCACATCAACTTACATGCACATACATTACATCCATATATCATAAACATTGATAAAGTACATATATTGCATCATACATTTCATGCATCATAACTTCGTGTTTCAGCTAACATTTTACCCTTTTCAGAATAAGATTAACAGCTACCATTGACAATGTTCAAAGATTTCAGATACAGTACAGATACACTCCAGACGCGGAAGTCATTCTGTTACTCATTCAGATTTCAACATTCAGATACAGTCCAGATACGCTCCGGACACGGTTGCCATTCTGTTACTTATTCAGATTCCAGTTCAGATACGCTCCAGACACGGATGCCATTCTGGCCCTTATTCAGATTTCAAATTCTAGATACAAGACAGATACACTCCAGACACAGAAGTCATTCTGTTGCTCATTCAGATTCAACTATCAGATATAATCCAAATACGCTCCAGACACGAAAGTTATTATGTTACTCATTCAGATTCAGATCTCAGATATAGTTTATATATGCTTCAGACGCAGAACCTATTTTACACTCATTCAGATTCAAGTACATACACAATACGGATACGCTCCAGAAACGGATGTTATTCTGTTACTTATTCAGATTTCAAGTCTCCAGATACAACTCAGATACGTTCCAGACGCGGACACCATTCTGATACTTATTCTTTCGACTTACAACTTACAACTCAACAAACAATTTTGGATGGCATCTAAAAGCCCATCTCCAACAAGATTCTATCACCTCTCCAAATGGCATCTTTAAGCCCATTCCCTCACCTACATTTTGTCGAGTGCAAATTTATGGGTACTCTAGTGTCCAATCATCTTTTACCTTCGAGTCACGAACGACAAAACTCGCCAATCTAACTCTTCAGGTTCAAGAAGATTGAACAGGGGCAACTGTTGTACCCCAACATTTTCCCTCTCATTTATCAAGATTTTTCTCACAAGACTTCTTGGACTCAAGACAAGATTAGGGTTTGGTCAGCTCAAGACATCTCATCTCGCACTAATACCCCAAAATTAGGGTTTGAGTTTGCACAAGGATTTTTGGACCATCAATGCTTCATGTGACTTTCATACACCATATTTAACCCCTAAGATTACTCATGTTAAGTTTCAAGCCTTGAATCACATTTTTGATCAGTCAATTGGACAGTTGACCTAAAAATCAGCTGTATTGGGGAAAAAGTCAACCATGGCCAATTTACAGTCAAACTTCATAATTTTTGATCCACAACAACATTTTAGACTCATATGTACCATTTTATTAAGTTTGTATCACAACTCCTCAAGAAATTTGATCAAATCATCAAAAGGGCAAAATGGTCAAAATTAGGGTTTTCACTGAGGAAGGGCAATTTCTGATTTTTAACCTAGCCAATGGCCAATCCGGTTCAAACATGATTTCAAGGGTTCAATGGTATCATCTTGACCTAATCACATGGTTCAAAAGATCTCAAGTTCATTGGATTGACAGATGAATTTTGCAGTCAACTGATCAAAAGTCAACTGTACACTGAAAAGTCAAACTTTGACTTTTTGGTCAAAATCAAGTGCCAAGGGTCATAATTCATCAAGATATGTCAAAACATGAAACTTGTTCACCAAGAAAACCAATTTTGAAAATTAGGGTTTTGAATTTGAAAATTTTCATAACTTAGAATTTTTCTAAGTATGGAAATTTTCTTATTTTTTCCCAATTTTTCACCACTTTTTCACCATGATGCAATTTGATTCAAAGAAAACTTCCAACATGAAAGTTGTAGTCCCTCCATGAAGTCTACAACTTTGCTTCACAAACTTTTCCCAAAAGATTCTTGGATCTCAAGTTATGAATTTGTGAACATAGGTCCATGAACTAACTAACAGTGAAAATTTGCCCTAATTTAGGCAGGTTTTTGACCCAACTTCATGGACATTTTTCACCTAGTTCCAAGAGGTATCTCAAAATGCATTTCAAATATGGATTATATAGCACATTTCAAGATTTCTAAAATGTCCAAGAACTCTCCAAGATCATTTGTGGTTAGGGAGAATCGAAGAAGAGAAATTGGCATTTTTATCACTTTTGTTCATGCCATTTTCACAAAGTATCAAGTTGCAAATCAGATCCATGATGCTTGTACCTTGCATTACAGTTCCTAAACTCATTCTACACTCCATAATTAAATGCAAACTCAGAGGTTAAAGACTTTATTTTAACTTTTGAAGCATTGTACAAAGTTACATTTCCATTTTAAGCATAAAGTTACAATGCCATTTTCATAAAGTGAGCTTTTGTAACTTTATCAACCTTGAGCCTTGGACCTGTTCCTTTGGTACAAACAACTTCCACAAGTCTTAAGAAATTTTTACAAGCCCTTTTCAGCCCTCAAGTTAGCCAGTACAAGCATGTTGCATAAGTCATGTCACTTTGCTTCAAAAGCAAGAAAGTTGGTGAAAAGGAAAAAGCTTGCACATCTGTTGAGGAGTGGACTTTGTATCCATTCTATACAAGTATACAAACTTGTCACAATGCAAAGACACGAGAGTTTAGTATCCAAAACACTCTAAAACTAAAAAAACTTCATTTTTCTGCCAAACATACAGATTTCTGCAAAACCATAGCCATTTCATTTTTGGCTCGTGCGTTTTTTGTTTCAATACTTTAAACCCTTCCATATATCCTACCAAAGTTATCCAAGCCCTTGCCCTACTTCTGTAAGCTCTGTTTCAGCCATTTCCATTTTCAAATTTGGAGCTTGCAACTTGACTTGTGCAGAAACTTCTGGACATCCACAAAGCAAACTAGGCATTGGTATAGCTTGAAGGAAGTTTAAGGAAGCTCACACGATCCTCAGGCCTCCATCAAAGTCCCTACATTGTCATATCCAAATCCAACTGAAGGAGGTATTTTTCAAAACTCTATCTCTCTATTTAGGCATCCTCAAGCCACGATTTGTGAAGAAAAGATGTAGTCTATAACATGGTGAAGCTGTACATATGCATACTTTCCATTTATATTAACTATGCTGTGAGAATTTGAAACTTAAAATTCATAAAAAAATTAGGTCACGAATTAGGGATGACAAAATTCTCTCTAATCTTTGAGAGTTAGGTTACAAATTTTATATGGTTGAAATCGTGAGATTAAATGCCACAAGTTTCATGTTATGGGTTTTTGTTTTTGTGCAAGCATTAGCAAGTTACAGATTTGAAGAAAACTCGCGCGCAGGACATGGCTGGAGGACATGGATGACTGGCTTGGGCTTTTTGGCGCGCCTGGCCTTTTTGTTTCTGATTTTCACACCCCCTGGATTACGTTTGCACCCCTGACTATTTTCTTATATTTTTGCATTTTCTTGCATATTTTTATATTTATTACTTGCATTTATTTTTTCTAATGATAAAAAATACCCAAAAATAATTTATTTATTTTCACATTTTTATTTTATTTTTTTATTATTTTTTGCATAAAAAATAGTTTATTTAATGAAATAGATCTTATTTTCTTAAAATAATTTGTAAATATTTAAAAACTCTTAATATTTTTATTCTATTATTTATACACATAAAATATTTATTTTCCATACATATTTAATTTTTAATATTTGCACATAATATTATTTATTATTTTCTTGTACAAAAATGGACAAAATCTTAATTTGAAATATGTATTTTCTTTTAATTAAAAATTAGGGTTTCCCCCTTTCAAAAATAATAATATTTTTTAGGGCTTAAATAAATCATTTTTCTCATACAAAAAAAAAACAAATACAAAACATTTTACATAAATACATTTTTATTGCATTTTAAATATTTGTACATTTATTTAATTCGCACAATATTCAATTGGGTTGTAATAGTATTTTTAGGGTTTATTTTGTGCAATATCCCCATTCAAAAACTTGTATCCCCCCTCCTATAATAATTGTTGTAATAGCTTAGTTTACATTTACGCAATTTATCGCATTTATACCATGTTTAGTAAACTAGGATTTGTACGACAAGACCAAAGACAAAATAAATAGACAAGACCTAATCCAAGACAAATCAAAAGCATGTAAAATGACATACATTGCACACAAGCACCCTTAGGGTTTCTCCCACTTGGTTGCCTAAATAAAAATGGCCATGTTACGCATGTAAAGTATCTTGGCAAAACAAACCAAATATAAGATCATAGTCCCTCGATGACGCTATACAAAGGTTGCCTAAAGCAAAATGATCTTGGTCCCTCCAAATTGCTAAGATACTTGGCAATATTGCTATCATGGTCATACGATGACCCACACCCGTCCCGTTTACATCCAAAGATAGTGTTGTTTACCAAATCAATGGTAAATCAACAATGTCAAAGGAATAAAAATGCACAAGAAAGACATTTGAGTAGGTAGATAGCTTGTAGTTACTTGTCCCATTTCAAAACAATCCTTGCTATTTTCAAAAACAAACACACATGCATTTCAAAATATTTTACAAAACATTGAAACATTTTTCAAAAGACAAACATCTTTGTATACATTCTTACGAACGAGAATCATTACAAAGATTGCCTAAACAAATGGCCTCTTTTCAAAATACTTTCAAAACCACACCAAGCACCATTTCAAACAATTTCAAAGAAAAGCAAGTGATCTAAACAAGTAAATAAGAGCCCATGGAAAACCATGGATGAAAAGGGTGCTAACACCTTCCCTTTTCATAATATACCCCCTGAACTCAAGAAAACATCTCAAAGGTCTTTCCTGTGCTATTTTACCTTTCCTTTTGGATAAAAGAAAATTCGGTGGCGACTCTTGCTAACCGCAACATTTGCGAACACAAACGAAAAACCTCAAGTCAGTTCTTCCACCGTATCACAGAACCCAATTCCCTACAACTTCTCCCTCAGTCTATCCCAGGCACTCCATCATCATACTGAGATTCACAGGAATCCACACCTATCACTCTTGAGTCCTGTTGCATCTCAAATCACCATATCCAAACATCCCCGGTCAAGCAAGGTTTGATAGATTCGAAACTGAAAAATTTATACATTGTTGAATGGTTTAACATGTGTGCATGTGTTCATATGCATCCTTAGAACAAGTATAACGCATCGTTGGTAAGCTTGAACGTCCAAATAAGGATCCACTATTGTTATGCCGTATTGTTTTCTTTTCACCATATCTCGTTGTACATGTCACATTAGCCAAAAGGGAGGCCACCATTGAACTTGCCATGGTCGATTTAGGGGGATAGGCCCTTTCTTTCATTTTGATTTTGACTCTTGTGCAGGTTCGGAGGTTAGGGTTACCGGAGAAGGCGACCGGAGCCAGGGCTCCGACGCTTCTCCGGTGAGTCAAGGGATGCGATTTTCATTGACTGCAGGTGTGACAATATCATATAATTTGATTGGCCCATGTGAATTGGTGACGTGCACATTTTTTTATGACCTAGAATCCACCTTTGCTTCACATATAATATTATTAAGTGATTATATACATGAATGAATTGACAGCGCATATGGTAAGGGTGTAAATGTTTGAGGGAAGGGACCTGGGTTCGATCCCAGGTCCAACAATTTTGCATTTTTCCTAACGTTTCTTGTAGGTTCCAGTACATGGCATCTCAATACGTCCGTCATGCATATCCAGATCTCAATCATTGGATCATACACAATTCAGATCCAGTGCCAAGCAATCAATCCCCATGGTGGACCCTCAAACACATCCCCCACTGGATCTCAGACAAGGGTGTTGGGCTTGTGTTGACCTGGGCCTAGCATTTTTTCAACTTGCACCCCCAAACTGCTTTCACTATCAGGCCCATTCTCTCATTTTCGTTTTTTTCAATTTCTTTATTTTAATTTTTATTGTTTTAAAATCAGTTTTTTTTATAAATGTTCATAAAAAATCACAAAAAATAGAATTCGTTTTTTTATAATTTAAATTAATTTTTTGAAAATTAATTAATTTAATTACTTTAACATGTTTTATTTAAATTAAAATAAATTAGAAATTAGGTTAAAATTTCAAATCTTTTTCTCAATAAGATACCAAAAATGTTTTATTAAACAATTAGATTTTATGGGACTTTTCAACTTGTTCCCGTCTTGATCTTTGCGCGTTTATAATTTTTCCACTTTATCTTTATTTTCCAATTATGTAATTGTTTCCCGGTTTGTAATAATTTTAATTAGGTTTAAAATTCCGCATTTTATGTTCTTGTGCTATTTATGTAATTGCCCCAAGGCCTTGTAATAGTTTAGGAGTTTGATTTTCTACAATTTAATTTCTTGCACTATTATTAACTGCTTAGATTAATAGGATTGCATAAAAAAGATTGAAAAGAAAACGATTAGATAACCCTAATGCGCAAGATAAATGAACTAAATCAATACACTTGCATATGCTCACCCCTAGGGTATCTCCCACTTCGGTTGCCTTCGAAAATGGTCACAATTCTCGAAATGTGAGAATCTTTAGTGGCTGTCCTTTAGTTCAAGAGATCACAAGTCCCTCGATGACACTTTTGATGCCGCCTCAGTTAAAAAGTGATCTTAGACCTTTAGGACAATTACTAAAAGTTCTTGCCCAGTTGCCTTAGTGACCGTAAACGTCCCTTCGATAGTCCCTCAACATCCAACGATAGGGCTACCTACTCACTAATAATAGGATAACACTATCTAAAGGAAAGGAGGAAAAGAACATCTTTTTCGAGTAAGTAGATAGTTGGTAGGTACTTTCTCAAAAACCATTTTTCACCTTACACTTTCAAAACCATTTTCAAAAAACGCTTTATCAACACTCTTGAGGGCAGATACAAGAGTTAGCATAAAACAAGCAAACTTTTCAAAACACACAAACACGAAAGAAATTTTCAAAATGAGCAAGTACCTAAGAGCCCATAGAAAACTACGGATGGAAAGGGTGCTAACACCTTCCCTTTCCATAATCTACCCCCTTACTCAGAAATCTCTCGAAAAAGGTCTTTTTCTGGTCTTTTCACCCTTTCCTTTGTTGGATAAAAGAAATCGATTACGACTCTTGCTTACTGCATATTTGCGAATACAAAACGCAAATCAGTATAACGGTCAGTTCTGCCAACATATCACACCAATAACATGGCAGAATACGAAGCGTGCGTCATGGGTATCAAAGCTGCTATCAACCTGAGAATCAAGTTCTTGAATGTATATGGGGACTCAGCCTTAGTGATCAGTCATATTAAAGGAGAATGAGATACGAAGCAGCTGAATCTCATTCCTTCTCGGGAGCATGTGTTGACGTTAATTCCGTACTTCGAGGAAATTACTTTTGAACATATCTCACGGGAAGAGAATTAATTGGAAGATGCATTAGCTACCATGTCATCTACGTTCAAAGTCAGATGGGACAACGAAGCTCCTTAAATTACCATTGAGAGACTAGATGAACCGAAACATTGCCATGAAGTTGATTCTGTTGGAGTAGAAGAGAAGCCTTGGTTTCATGAAGTAAAAAGATACCTCGAAGATCAAGAGTATCCTAAAGGAGCATCTATCAATGACAAGAAGTTTCTACGGAGATTCTCTGCCAAGTTCTTTCTGAGCAACAAAATTTTGTATATGCATAACCACAATTCAACTCTGCTTTGTTGTGTAGACAAGAAGGAGGAAAAGAAGATTATAAAGGATATGCATAAATGTATCTTTGGTACTCACTCCATTGGGAATACGATGGCTAAGAAGATTGTGAGAGCGGGTTATTATTGGTCAACCATGGAAACTTATTTCCATCATCATTCCAGAACCTGTCACAAATGCCTCCGGTTCCTTTAAATGTCCCAACTTCTCCTTGTACATTTGTAATGCAGGGCATTGATATGATTGATTAAGCCTACTTCTTCTAATGGGAATCACTTCATCCTCGTCGCCATTGATTACTTCCCAAAGTGGGTTGAAGCAGCCTCATTTGCCTCTGTCACCAAGAACATTATGGCTCGGTTCATTAAACACAACCTTATCTTTCGGTATGGCATCCCCAAAAGGATCATCACGGACAACGGTACCAATCTTAACAACACTATGATCACGAAACTTTGCACGTAGTTCAAGATCAAGCACCAAAATTCTTCTCCGTATCAACCGAAGATGAATAGCACAATGGAAGCCGCCTATAAGAACATCAATAAGATTATACAAAAGATGATGGTAACATACAAATATTGTCATGAGATGTTACCATTTTCTCTTCATGGTTATCACACTTCAATACGTACATCAATTAGGGAAACCCCATTCTCTCTAGTCTACGGTATAGGAGTTATCCTACTTGTTAAAGTCTAGATTTCTTCTCTAAGGATCATGAAAGACGCAAATTTAGACGAAGACGAATGGATTCAGACTATACTGGACCAAATAAATTTGATTGACGAAAAGAGGCTTGCAGCTGTCTGTCACGGTCAAATGTATCAAAAGCGCATGATCAAAGCCTTCAACAAGAAAGTCAAACTTCGGGTATATCAGGCATGTTACTTGGTAATAAAGCGCATCATCCTACCACAAGGCGATCCCAGTGGAAAATGGACTCCCACCTACAAAGGGCCATTTGTAACCAAGAAGATATTTTCTAGCGGTGCTTTGATGCTTACCACCATGGACGGTGAAGATTTTCCGCACCCTGTGAACACGGACATAGTAAAAAAAATACTACGCATGAAAGAGACTCTCTAGGTTGACCGACCTAGGCAAAAATAAGGGCATCCCGATGAATCAAAAGGGTTCAGGAAAAAATTAGAGATATATATAAAAACTTGTACATCCGGCAAGTCGAAAACCTGAAAAGAAGGCTCGAGAAAAAAAGGGTATCCCAGTGGACTGAAAACCCGAAAGGGCGGTCCGGGAAAAATTCATAGATTAAAGCATACGACTATGTCCTGTTGGATCATCTACCTACATCAAGCTTTGTTACCAACATCAAGTTCGAATGGTACGAATCAATTCAGTCAACTTCTTCCGACAACAAGGGATGAGATGCTCGAAGACATAGGGGCAATAACAAAGTTAAAACTTGATAGGATCATTTGTTCATAGCTATATTTCTTTGTTTCACTATGCACTCTTTTCATTTTTATGATGATTTCCTCTTACCAGGATTTCTGTCTCTTTATACAAAACCGCCTGTTTATTGGAAAATTAATACAAGTCAAATTCAAAATTCAAAATTGTTTTACTTTCTCTGCTTTGTTTGCAAAAACGTCCAATGACTAAATTGAATGAACATATGCATATGAATATGATTAATGTTAACAAATATATGCATAAAAATAGAATAAGCATTTGCTAAAGACTCTAGGAGTTAGGATAATGTTCAAGTTATCCATAAATCCCCACAGAGAAATCCCCGCAGGGCTACCTTCACAAGCTCATCCCTGACAGAGATACATTCCCCAACAAGTCTAATATGCCTTTAGACAGGAATTAGAGCATCTTCCAGAAGTTCACATGATCATCTCTCATAGTAAGTCCCCTAGCGGATAAGGAAGTTTGACCATTTCTCGAGCATATGGTGGAAACTTCCTCCGCACAACCTATGAAATCAGAAATGATTCCTTCAGCATAGTTTACAGGAATTTAATCCTCCAACAAAGTTTATTTCTCCAACATTATAAAATCCCCTACATAATTATCTTCTCCAGCAGGGTTTATTTCCCTAACAAAGTTCATTTCTCTGATTACTGCAAATCCCCGACAAAATTCTCTTCTCCAACAAAGTGTAGTCAAGGTTGCTATCTTCGTAGAGTTGCTACAATATCTGAAACTTGGTCAGTTATCGCGTCAGAAGAATATCCATTTCTTTTATCCCCAGTCAGGGTATATAAGAACTAAATTCCCAGTAAAGCGATGAACGACCAATTTTCCTGGAATTCTTCTATCCCTAAGTAGAAGTCGAACATCCCCAGTGGAGTATCCTCAAACAGAAAGAAGGAATCCCTAGTGAACACATTCTAAACAAGATTGTAGATTCATATTCTTCATCCCCAACAGAGTCGCCAGTTCTGTAATATGGTGGGAGAACTGACTTGGTTTTATGTTTTATCATAAATGTTGCGGATATCAAGAGTCACCACCGACTTTTCTTAAATCAAATAAGGAAAGGAGGAAAATTACAAGAATGACCTTGAGTAGGTAGAATGTTGTTAATCTCTTGCTCACTAAAAAACAAAAACATTTCAAAATCACACCTTTCAAAATATTTTCAAAACAAACGCTTTGTATACACTCTTACCGATACAAGAGTCATTACAAAGTTTGCCTTACATTGGCATTTCTTCAAAATATTTCCAAACACACACACAAAGAAATTTTCAAAAAGTGAGCTAAGCGATTAAGAGCCCGTAGATAACTATGGATGGAAAGGGTGCTAACACCTTCCCTTTTCATAACCTACCCCCAAACTCAAAATCTATCAAGGTCTTTCCTGTTCTTTTCACCCTTTCCTTATTGGATAAAAGAAAATTCGGTGGTGACTCTTGCTATCCGAAACATTTGTGATAAAATGCAAAACCAAGTCAGTTCTCCCACCGTATTACAATTGGTTTCCTTGATCGCGGTGAATTTCAGTTACCAATTCCTAGTAAGACATTTCATAACTTTGTTGGTAGAAATTGCATTGGAAATAAGATAACCAAGTGCATTCAAACAATTAATGAGATTTAATGTATTTTTCTTATCATCTTTATTCCATAGTGCTTCCGGCTTAGGTGTGACATAGCCATTAACATCACTTTGAGTAATAGAATAATACATACCCTTGTCATATGAATTAACATGAATATGCATACAAGATTTACAATATCTATAGTTTTCCCTAGAAAAGATTAGGGTTACTCTGGAACCCCCTTTAGGTTCGTATGCCACTTTCAAATAACAGTTTCGAAGCACGAAATTAACTAAGGCTCTAATACCACTTGTTAGACTATGGAGACTTATCTATAGAGGGGTGAATAGATCCCCAATTAAAAATCACTTTTCAAAAACGGTTATTTGAAAAACAATGTTGAGCGGAAGTGTTGTACCCCAAAATTTTCCCTCTCAATTCTCAAGGGTTTTCTCACAAAGATTCTCAGGATTCAAGCTTGCACAAGTGCATTGGGATTTTCCCGTACCAAAATTAAAAGGAAACTGTCAAAAAGGGAGAAAACAGATAAAAATAACATTTTGACAAAATTGGAGAAAAATAGGCTTCCTTCGACTCAACACCCTTCGATTGACTTTTGGCCTCTTTCGATTGCTCAAAATGGCTGCTAGCGTACCTCTTTCGTCTGGGCATGTGACTTCTTGTTGCAAGCTTCGTTTATGTCTTCCACTGCCTGCATGTTTTCTTTGAATCCCAAGTTTTCTAGCCACAAGTGCCCCCTGCAAGGCAAACCATTCGATTCACCAAGCATGTTGCCTGCATGCTTGCTTTGAGTACCAAATTTGCTGCCACAAGTGCCCACTAGAAGACAAACCCTTCGTTTAAACACAAGTGCCCCTACAAGACAAACCCTTCGATTGGACAAGTATGCTTCCTACATGCTTGCAATCGAAGGACATGACATGCTGGCCATACGTGCCCCCTGGAAGGCAAGCCTTTTGATTGGACAAAAGTACCTACTTACAAAGCTTCGATTGAAATGTTGATTCCCTTTGAATCAGTTTACTTCGAATCCAAGCTGAATCATTCGAAGCAAGTTTCGTTTGAAACAAATATGAGGAAATCTCATAGCCTTACCCTACTTGACAGGATATGTTGCTTCCAAATCTTTGTATAATCAGAGGGCCAGAAGCATAAGTCACATATTCTGCAACCCAACTTCCAAAAGGCCCCCCACTTGTACTTTCACGTTACATATATTTTATTATTCTTTGCAAGGCTGTCTTTGGACAACATGTCAGTTGTAACCCAAAATTTGCTCTCTCATTTTACTCAATACATACTCCTAGAGATCATCAATTTGCTCAAGCTTGCCCAAGAGTTGACCAGACAAACTCTCTCCTAAGGCAGTGTGTCTCAAATTAGGGTTTCCATTTTCATCAAGATATGTGGACTCAAAAAGGCCTCATATTCTCTCCATGGTCTTAATATGTTCTCAAGACCCTACATGTCAAGTTTCATGCCTTGCACAAGAGGTTTGCTCAGTCAACTGCTCAGATGCTTGAGAATCGACTATATTAGGTCAGAAGTCAACTGTGACCCACATACAGTCAAACTTCAATATTTTTGGTCAACATTAACATTTTGAAGTGACTTTCATCATTTTATCAAGGGTTGATCATGATTCCTCAAGGAATGCTCCAAATTCATCAAAACCCAAAAGTTGTTAAATTAGGGTTTCTTAGGGAAAGTCAACCAAACTTTGACCAAGCATAACTTCCACATGCTTTATTAGAAATTTTCCATCCAAAGCTTATTTTGAAGCGGATGTAATTCCCTACAATTAATCTTCAGCCCACAAGTTCAAAATATGCACTCACAAAAAGATATGAATTTCTACATTATGGGTCCTTTTGAAAAGTCAACAAAAACACCTTTTGGGTCAAAGCTTCTTACATGAACATGGAAGACTCAATTGAGATGATACCAAAAGGGTTGCTTAGGGGACATCCTAAGCTTTCTAAAAAGTCCAATAACACCTCTCTAGGGTTAAAATTGGAGGAGATATGCCTTGTCAAAGTTGACATTTTTTTGCAAAATTGCCAAAAGTCAAATAGGCTCAAAATTGCATTTTTGCCAAACAAGCCTAACTTTTTATGCTTGCACCTCACTTATAATATGATCCACGACCCAAATATTCACCCACACATTATTTTCTTCATTTTTCAATTTATTTTGATTTTTTATTAATTAAAAAATTGAATTAAATCAAAAAATTGATGAATAATAGCAAAGATATGATTTGATTTGGTTTTTGGACAGGTTGGCAATCAAAATATGCTGAGTTATCAAGGCCAAAATGAATCAAGCATAATTGGTACAAGAAAGGGATGATTTGACTCAAAATAGCAAGTTTACATATATCATGAAAATCAAATCAAATCTCTCATAATTGCAAAGATTCAATCCAATTTTACAACCCTAATTCATTCCTAGATATATATTGGACAAGAACAAAGCATGAGACAAGGTTTTGCAGTCGTGAAAAGCATCAAATAAAACGTGGATTTCTTGCAAAAAGTGTGATTTGGTTTTTAGAGTATAGGAAGATTCAAGGCAATTTGAAGCTAACAATCTCTTCCTGAGCGTGCATTGAAGCTATTCCAATCATTCCCAAGTCATCAAACCACCAGAATCGCCAGCTATACATCACGGTTTGCATCCTCTGAACTCAAACTTGTTCCTCTATTTTTACGCATTTGTAATCCAATTTGCTTGCATATACATATCTAAGATCATGCTAGGAAGCTTTTGATAGCCTGGATTTAAGTTTTGATGCAGGAATAGCTACTTGCCATAGTTAGGGTTCGTGAGCTCCAAATTGGGGAACCCTAGCTAGAAGCAAAATTGGGCCAAATTAAGGGCCTCTTCATGTTCAGGGGATGAAGTACATTTGATTCATGCCCTTGAATGGAATTTATATTGCTTGGATTTTGTTTTAAGATTTTTGCAGGTTTTAGCCACGCATAAGAAACCGTCACTATAGCCTATAGTGACGAGTTTGTCCGTAGGTAAAGGGTTAATGTCAAAAGCGACAGTCCTGGGGAAGGAGACAATCACGTGGCAACCATCTATTTGTCCATTAAAATTTCACGCCCGTTTTGATTCCAGTCACTTGGTTTTATATATTATATTTTGTTGTGATTATATTAACAAATAGAAACAGCGACACAACTGGCAAGGGAGTGTGTTGGTAAGCGAGAGGACCTGGGTTCTATCCCAGGTCCCAGCAAAACTTTATTTTCTTATTTTCCTTTACAGATTATGTACATCACCTGCCCAGACATCCACCATGTACCACACCATACAGCTAATGGATTATCACCAATCCAGATCAAACGCTCAGTCGAAAGGGAGTCCATGGTACACCCTCCAGGCGTGACTACACAAGATCAGGCGTGGGTATTGGGCTCAACTTCATGGGCCTAGAGAATTTCAACATGCACCCCCATTCAGCATAACACAAGCCCAATTCTTCTTTTTTCTATTCTTTTTATTTTTAATTCTTTTAATTATTTCCTTATTTATTTTAATTAACATCAAAAATCATTTTTTTAAATCAAAAATCATGAAAACACCAAAAATCTTTTTTTAATAAAAATATTTTTTATTTCTTAATTAACTAGTTTAATTTAATTTAGGGCAATTTAATTATTATTTTTCATAAGTTAAAAACAATTAGAATTAGGGTTTTAAATTTTGTACATAACCTAATTAATTTTCTTTCTAAAAAATAACCTAAATATTTTCTTAATTAGATTTTTAGGGTTCTAACTATTCTCGCATTTAAATCGCCGCGCGCATTTTAATTCTTTTTTCTATTATTGTAACTGCTTCGGGTTTGTAATAGTAACTAGAGTTTTAAGCTTCCGCATTTTTATTTTAAGTCGAGATAATTATGTAACTGTCAAAGCCTTATAATAGCTAGGTTTATTTTTCTCACTTTAAATTCCTGCAAATATTTAACTGTCTAGATGTATGTTAATAGGATTGTATGGGAAGATTACTTGAAATTAAAATGGTAGATCACCTAATGTGCAAAGATTAAATAACTGAAACAATTCATATGCACATATTCACTCCTAGGGTTTACCCCACTTTGGTTGCCTTCGGTAAACAGTCATTAAGCATAGGAGATTTTAGTGGTTGCCCTCCAGTCAAAAGATCAAATTGTCCCATTCGAATGTTTCCTAAAAAATGTTGCCTCAGAAATGTTGCCTCGGAAAGATCTTAAGAATCTAGGGTTACTACTAAAGTTTTCTAACTGTTGCTTTAGTGATTTTACTTGTCCCTTTCGAATGTCCCTTACAACTCCAACGACGGTGCTACCTACTCCTTAATAGTAGGATAACACTGTATAAAGGAAACGAGAACGACTAATCTTTTTTCGAGTAGGTAGAATCTTAAGTACTTGCTCAATAAAAACTTTTCACACAAACACATTTCAAAACAAATTTTCAAAACAAACTTCGTCAGATCCTTGAGGACTGATACAAGGGTTACCACAAAGTAAAACATTTTCAAAACAAGCACGCACAAGCAATTTGAAAAATAAGAAAGTACCTAAGAGCCCATGGAAAACCATGGATAGAAAGGGTGCTAACACCTTCCCTTTCTATAATCTACCCCCCGTACTCAGAAATATTCTCGAAAAAGGTTTTTTCTGTCTTTTTCCTTTTCCATGATTGGATGAAATAAAAGTTGGTGGCGACTCTTGCTTACCGCGACATTTTGCAAACAAAAAATGCAAAACTCAAACCAGTAAAACAGTCGGTTCTACCACCGTATCACAGAACTGGCGGCTCTGCTGGGGAAAGGAGATAAAGTGGGGTATACCTTAGAATCTAGGTCATTTTAAAAATTGATTTCTTGTTTGTTTTCTTTATCTTTAAGGGTTTTGCTTGGGTTATTATACATCCTACACCTGGATCTGGGGGGCACTCATTAGGTAAACATCAATAGATCATGGAGACTGTACGGCGTAGACCAATATGGTTTAAGTGATGGTTGTGTTGGTGTGGCACTTTGTTTGGTACCGGTATCCTTCGTGGCGAAACGAGGAGAATACGGGGCCGCCGCGTGGTGTCGTGAAGCACTAACGGACCTTAGAACCTTAGTTGAACAAACTTGGCCATTAGAAAGTAGTGAGATAGCCGACCTCGGTGCAGAGCTGAGGATTGGTTGATACTCGATGCTACACTTATTGAGATCAGACTTTCGGGATGTTTCAGCTGCAAGAAAAGATTGCTCGAGCTGAGATAATGCTCAATAAAGGATGGTCAGTGATATTGAGATCCCTTAGAACCTGGTTACTTTTTAAGATAAGTTTGAAACCAACTAAACTTCAAGAGGGTACTACCTTTAACCTCATGCAGGCTTTAAACCTAAGGACTTTGTGTGATTTAACTATGTTTGCTATACATGTGTTTGCTTTACCTGTGGTTTATCATGACATCATGCACCATAACATAACATCCATTATTATTGCAATAACCATTTCAAAGACCAAGGGAATTTATCTTTGTTCTATTTTGCAGATCATTTCTCCCGTTCGTAGAAACACTGTCCTAATCAGCTTTGTGAAGATACCTTCCCAACTCAAAGAGCTAGCATTAAGGGTTTCTGAAACTTCTGCATTCACTAAGAGACATGGTCGACTTCTCAACCTGGTTACTTCAAACCTTGATGAAAAGATGATGAGTGTACTCTTTCAGTTCTTTGATCCCAAGCACCACTGCTTCACCTTTCCAGACTATCAGTTGGTGCCTACCTTGGAAGAATTCTCTCGGCTGTTGGACATACCCATTTTTGAACAGTTTCCCTTCACAGGTCTAGAAGAAGTTCCTAAGCCATAAGTCATTGCCTCAGCTTTGCATCTGAAATGGGCCGACGTGGTATCCAATTGGGAAACGAGAAGCGGAGTCAAGGGTTTTCTAGCTAAGTTTCTGATAGACAAGGCCCAGCTGTTTTGGAATGATATGGATTTTCAGGCTTTTGAGGAGGTCTTGGCTCTTCTAATTTATGGGTTAGTCCTATTCCCCAATCCAAACTCATTCATAGATTTAAATGCTATCAATATCTTCCTCTCTCGCAACCCTGTGCCTACATTGCTCAGAGATATTCTGCACACTCTCCATACCCACACCATGAAGAGAAGAGGGGTTCTTATGTGTTGCATGCCATTGATGTTGAGATGGTTTATTTCTCACCTCCCTAAGTCCATACTGAAGAATGAAGAAGGTTTGGGTTGGTCGCAAAGGATAATGTCACTCGCTCACATGGATATTCTTTGGTGTTCTCGAGCTATTCTATTATTGACCGCTGCGGGGAGTACCCTAATGTCCCGTTACTTGGTATCAAAGGAGGTATAACCTACAATCCTTGTTTAGCTCTGCGACAATTTGGTCACACTCGAAGGGATGGTCCCCATAAGTTACTTATGAAGGGCATTGTATTCAACTATGAGGATGATGCTCACGAATATCGCCAGAGGTTCATACGGGCTTGGGGCATGGTAAATAGATCTGGCGCCAAGGCTTTGGGGCCAAAAACTTCCATTCCTATGGAACCTTACCTCCAATGGGTACGAGCTCATGCCCAGAAGCTTATGATGCCCTATGTGGCCATTTTACCAGTGATTATGGAACCCACTACTGAAGAAGGTATTCCTTACACGGTTCTCTATCCTTATATGCCCACTGATCTTGGGGAATTACAGAGGTCTTGGATTCAGTTGATGAAGGAGCGAGATACTGACAGGGATCAGTTCCATGCTCAGGAGAGGAAGGTTTTAGAGCTCACAAAGCAACTGTATGAAGAAATAGGGCTCAATGACTATCTTGACATAAAGAGAAAGCATCCATGGGAATTTTGATTTCTTTTCTAGTTTTAGATTTATTTTTAATTGTAACGCCTAAAAGGCATTTTGAACCTTCAAATTCAGCTAATAAAATCTTTGTTTATTTTGGTTTGCAAATTTAAATTTCCCGAAGTCTTTGAAATAATTGCATACGCATCCCATTATCATACACATCATTACATGTACCATTACAGGTTTCTCATCTTCTCCGCTGTTTATTTCAGCACGAAATGTCTTCCGAGCAAACCATCAAGGACCTTCAGGCACATAACGCCCAATTCCAACAAATGTTTATAAGTCTGGCAAAAGGGAAGGAGGATCTGAAAGCTCTCACCCTGAAAGAGAAGAAGAAAAAGAAGAAGGCTACCGGTATTCTGAATATGGGCAGAAGGTTTGGAGAGCGGTTAAAGCGACAAGTCGATCTGACCTCTTCATCTAAGGAAGGGGAGAATCAGGAAGAAGAGAAGGACCCCAGTCCTGAAGTTTCTGACAATGATACCGATTATAATGATGAGTAATATCCTCCTGCTGAGGATAGATACAAACAGTTGGAAGATCGTTTGAGTGCCATGGAAGTTTAGAGGATACCTGGGATAGATTTCGAAGAATTGGGATTGGTGTCGGGGGTGGTCATCCCGCAGAAGTTCAAAGCCCCATTTTTTTCTAAGTATGATGGGGTGTCCTGCCCAAAGCTCCATCTCTGTTCTTATGTCAGAAAGATCTAACCCCACACCGCTGATAGAAATCCGTGGGTTCATTTCTTTCAAGATAGTCTGTCAGGGACTCAACTTGAATGGTTCTACCAGCTAGAGGGAGCCAATGTCCGAAATTGGGAAGATTTGGCTGCTGCTTTCTACAATCAGTATCAATATAATTCCGATCTTGCTCCTACTCGTACTCAACTCTAGAGTATGTCCATGGATGCAAGTGAAGGCCTTAAAGACTATGCACAGAAATGGAGAGACTTGGCTGGGAGAGTTCAACCCCCGTTGTCTGATAGGGATCTGGTTGATATTTTTCTGGGGACGTTACCTGGTCCATTTTTTGATCATTTGATCGACAGCTCGTCAATTGGCTTCACCGAGCTAATTTAAACTAGAGAGAGTAGAAGCTGGGATCCGGAGTGGTAAGATACATAAGGATGCCTCTTCGAGCTTAGTAAAGAAGCCTTTCGCTGGTAAGAAGGAAGCCAATGCCATCTATAGCCCGAGGGGCCAAAACAGGGTTGAACATCGTCAGACAGTAAGTGCCGTGATGATACCTAGACCATTAGTTGCTCCACAATGCAACAATCAACAAAGGGTGGAAAGACCACAAAGACAGTTTACCCACATCAACATGACACTGGCTGAAGTGCTACCTCATCTGCCGAGATCCAAATTGGCAACCTTGAAAGAGGCTCCCAAGAATCCAAATACTACATCTCCCCGATATAATCCGAATGCCCTATGTGCCTATCATTATGAGAGTCATGTCCACGATGCAAATGACTGCTGGGCTCTGAGGAACAAAGTACAAGACTTGATTGAAGCTATCCCCTGGTCTTGTCCCGTATGTCTTGGACAAAGCTATCCCATGGAATTATGGTGCCGATGTGTACTATCATGGCATCAAACAAGATCTGAAAGATGAAGAGGCTGATCATGATATTGGTAACATTGTCGGAACCAACAAAATCACCCAAAGTGGAAGGGTCTTTTCTCCCGAGATTTCCCCTAAGACTGTCAATAAGCCTATTGTCATTCCATCTGCTGTTCCTACTAGTACATCCACTATAGTTCCTATTCTTACTCCTGTTATTACCCCTGTCGGCGAATCGTCTGATACCTGCAGCAAGGAAATTGTAGGTGAGCCTGCCTGGACGGAGGCGCCTAGGAAAATTGTTGTGGAAGCCTCTAAGCAAGAGATAGAGGAAATACTGAAAATAATTAAAAAGAGCGACTACAATGTGGTCGAGAAGCTGGGGCAGACCCCATCAAAGATATCCATGTTGTCTTTGTTGTTGTGTTCTGAAGCCCATGCGAAGGCTTTGATTGCATTCCTCAAAATTGCGCATGTGCCACAAGAGACTTCAGCCGATCAGTTCAAAGATTGTGTGGCCAAGCTGGCTGCTGATAATGGGCTGGGTTTTTCAGATGCAGACTTGACACCAAAGGGAAGGAAGCATAATGATGCTCTGCATGTCTCGATTGAATGCAGGGGATCCACTATGGCTCATGTGCTGGTAGATACTGGGTCTTCACTGAATGTTCTGCCGAAGAAGGTGTTGGACCGGTTGGATTGCGAAGGTTTAACTCTAAAGCCTAGTAACATTATGGTAAGGGCTTTTGACGGATCAAAGAGAATGGTGCACAGGGAGGTGGACATCCCTGTCAAAGTGGGTTCTCAGACCTTTGGGTCCACCTTCTATGTGATGGATATCAGGCCGTCATATTCTTGTTTGATGGGTCGTCCTTGGATCCATGAGGCTGGGGCAGTTACTTCCATACTCCACCAAATGTTGAAGTATCCGGTGAAAGGAAAGATTGTCACAGTGCGAGGTGAAGAAGAGTATATGGTGAGTCACCTCAATTCCTTCCGGTATATAGAGATGGACGGGGAATTCATAGAAACACCTTGTCAGAATTTTGAAGAGGTCCCTCAGATCTTGGCATCAACTGAGACTACTAGCAACAAACCTCCTTTGAAGACGGCTTCTCTCAAGGACTCTAGGGTTGTGGTTGAAGAAGGGGCTCAAAGGGCTGTTAGACGCGCTCGGGCTGGAAGACGTCCCCTACACATCAGTAATCGGGGAATTAATGCCATTGAAGACAGCGAGGAAGACTCAGACATCGACAGCTGGATCTACCCAACTACCAACGGTGGGCCGAGTAACTGGACGGCTAGGGACTTTATACCAATTTCTTTTATTCCACAGTAATTGACTTATTTGTTTTAAGATTTGTAATAAACAATTTGAAACTTTACGGCCCTGTGCCTTGCCCGAGGCACATTGGCTTTGCCTGCGGGGGCTATTGTTTGTCATTTCATATATCATTAATAAAGCATTGGACGTTTTCTTGCATAAAAATTTTGCGCTCTCTGTTTTTCTTTTCTGTTTTTTTACTTTATCGAAACAACTATTCTCTTACATACCCTTACGTATCATAATGCAGATCCATATCCACTCTGGATCCCATTGATAACAGCTCTACTATTTCTAGTTATGACTTCAAAAATACGATCAACCAAGCCGAGGACGAAGGTGAGGATGATTGTGAGGTGCCTGGGGAACTTCCTAGACTACTACAATAGGAAGAAAGGGCCATACAACCCCATGAAGAGCCAGTTTAGACAGTGAACTTGGGTACTAAGGAAGACAAAAAGAAGTTAAAATAGGTGCAAATCTGGGGTTTAGCGTTAAACAAAGGTTGATACAGATGTTGCACGACTATGTTGAGATCTTAGCCTGGTCCTATGAAGACATGTCTTGTTTGGACACTGATATCGTGGTACATCGCCTGCCAACTAAAGAGGTATGTCCTCCGGTTAAACAGAAGGTTCGTCGTATGTGCCCTGAAATGTCAGAGAAGATCAAGGCAGAGGTCATGAAACAGTTCGACACAGGGTTCTTAGCTGTCACTTCATATCCACAGTGGGTTGCTAACGTCGTCCCGGTACCTAAGAAGGACAATAAGGTACGGATGTGCGTAGATTACAGAGACCTGAATCGGGTAAGCCCCAAAGATGACTTCCCACTTCCTCACATTGATGTTCTGGTCGACAACACTGTGCAACACAAAATATTCTCCTTCATGGATGGTTTCTCTGGATACAACCAGATCAAGATGGCTCTTGAAGACATGGAGAAGACAACCTTCGTTACACAGTGGGGCACCTTCTGCTACAAGGTGATGCCTTTTGGGTTGAAGAACACTGTGGCAACCTATCAACCCACCATGGTAGCTTTGCTCCACGATATGATTCACCATGAGATTGAAGTTTATGTTGATGACATGATAGCCAGGTCTCAGACTGAGGAAGAGCACCTTGATCATCTCCAAAAGTTATTCGACGGGTTGAAGATATATAAGCTGAGGTTGAATTCGAATAAGTGCACCTTCGGGGTAAGGTCTGGTAAGCTTCTGGGTTTCATTGTAAGTGACAAGGGTATTCAGGTATACCCTATGAAGGTAAAGGCCATACAAGAGATGCCGGCTCCCCGCACAGAGAAAGAGGTTAGAGGTTTCTTAGGACATCTAAATTACATCGCCAAGTTCATTTCACATTTGACTGCTACTTGTGAGCCAATCTTCAAGCTTCTAAAGAAAGATCAAGTGGTAAAGTGGAATGATAAATTCCAGACCGCTTTTGAAAGAATCAAGGAATACCTTCAACAACCACCAATTCTGATGCCTCCAGTTGAAGGAAGACCTTTGATATTATACTTGATAATGCTAGACAATTTAATGGGGTGTGTGTTGGGGCAGCATGACGAGTATGGTCGAAAAGAGCACGCAATATACTACCTTAGAAAAAAGTTTACTGACTGTGAGACATAATACTCATTGCTCGAGAAAACTTGCTGCGCTTTGGCAAGGGCTGCTCGCCGACTGAGACAGTATATACTGACTCACACTACCTTGTTGATATCGAAGATGGATCCGATCAAGTATATTTTCGAGAAGCCCGCTCTCTCCGGAAGGATAGCAAGGTGGCAAATGATATTAACTGAATACGACATATAATATACATCCTAAAGAGAAATAAAAGGGAGAGTATTGGCTGATCATTTGGCTCATCAGGCCGTGGATGACTACCAGTCCATGAATTTCAAGTTCTCGGATGACAATATTATATTGGTGATTGATTACGAAGAACCTGGACTGGATGAAGGACCTGAGGAAGGATCCCTATGGTCTATGTATTTTGATGGAGCCTCAAACACACTGGGTAACGAAATTGACGCTGTAATCATATCTCCCGAGGGCTGTCATACTCCATTCACTTCCCGATTATGTTTCAATTGCACCAACAACATGGCAGAGTATGAAGCGTGCATCATGGGTCTTCGAGCTGCTATTGACCTAAGGATCAAGTTCTTGAGTGTATTCGGGGATTCCGCTCTGGTAATAAGTCATATCAAAGGCGAGTGGGATACGAAGCACCCGAATCTCATCCCATACAAAGAGTATATACTGACACTGCTGCCGCATTTTGAAGAGATAACCTTCGAACATTTCCCACGAGAGGAGAACCAGTTGGCGGACGCGCTAGCTACCATGTCTTCTATGTTCAAGGTTAGGTGGGACAATGAAGATCCCCAAATCACCATTAAGAGGTTGGATGAACTAGCACACTGCTGCGAGATCGACACGAAGAAGTGGCAGACAAACCCTGGTTTCACGAAGTCAAAAGGTATCTCGAAGCTCAAGAGTATCCTGAAGGGGCATCTGTCAATGATTAGAAGTTTTTGAGAAGGTTCGCTGCAAAGTTGTTCCTCAATAATGGAATCCTCTATAAACGCAATCATGACTCCACATTACTACGGTGTGTAGACAAAAGTGAAGCAGAGACGATCATGACAAATCTATATGAAGGCACCTTCGGAACCCATTCCAGTGGACATACCATGGAAAAGAAGACTATACGGGAAGGATACTATTGGTCCACTATGGAAGCCGATTGTTACCAGCACTCTCGAACTTGTCATAAATATCAAATCTACGCAGATAAGGTGCATGTGCCTCCGGTCCCCTTAAATGTCTTGACAGCTCTGTGGCCCTTTGCAATGTCGGGCATCGACATGATTGGAGAAATCAGGCCCACCGCTTCCAATGGACATTGTTTCATCCTAGTAGCCATTGATTACTTCACGAAGTGGCTGGAGGCAGCTTCCTTTGCTACAGTAACCAAGAACGTCGTGGCGCAGTTTATCCGACATAACCTGATCTATCGATATGGTGTGCCAGAGAGAATTATTACCGACAATGGTACGAATCTCAACAACCTAATGATCACCGAGCTCTGTAAATAGTTCAAGATACAACATCATAACTCTTCTCCCTACCGGCCGGAGATGAATGGCGCTGTTGAAGCAACTAACAAGAACATCAAGAATATTGTACAGAAGATGACGGTGACATGCAAAGACTGGCATGAGATATTTCCATTTGCTCTTCATGGGTACCGTACCTCAACTCGGACGTCGACAGGGGCAACACCCTACTCTCTGGTATATGGCATGGAGGCAGTCCTACCCATCAAAGTCCAAATACCTTCTCTCAGGATTATGAAGGATGCGGGTTTGAACGAAGACGATTGGGTCCAAACCTGACTTGATCAGCTAAATCTAATCGATGAAAAGAGACTTACTGCTATCTGCCATGGTCATACGTATCAAAAGTGAATGATATAGGCTTTTAACAAGAAAGTCAGGCGTCAAGAATATCAAGTTGGGGATCTAGTGATCAAACGCATCATACTGCCGCAAGGTGATCCCAGGGGCAAATGGACCCCCACGTACGAAGGGCCATTTGTGGTTAAGAGCATTTTCTCAAGAGGAGCTATGATTCTAACCACCATGGATGGTGACGATCTTCCTCACCCTGTCAATGCAGACATAGTGAAAAGATACTACGCATAATCAAAGACCCATTAGGTCGACCAGCCTAGGCAAAAATAAGGGCTTCCCGGAGAACCAAAAGGGTTCGGGCAAAAGTAAGGGATGAAAATGAAAAAAATTGTACACCCGGCAACTTGAAAACCCAGAAGGGAGGCTTGGAAAAAAAAGGGTATCCCGGTGGATTGAAAACCCGAAAGGGCAATCCAGGAAAAAGTTAGGGATTGAAGCGTATCACTATGTCTCATTGGATCACCTTGCGACCAGACTTTGGTATCGACTATCAAGCTCGGACGACGCCAACCAATCTGATCAACCTTCGGCTAAGAAGCGAAGTGATGAGACGCTTGAAGATATAAAGGCAATAGCAGAGTTGGAACCTAATGGGGTCATTTCACATAGCTGTTTTTCTTTCTTTTACACAAATTTTATAATTTCTATCTTTCAGCGGCGTTCTCTTACTAGAGCGTCAGCCTCTTTGTTCAAAAACGCCTATTACAGGCCAACTTCAAAAAATCAATACAAATCATTTTCACAAGAAGCTTCAATCTATTTTTCTTTTTCTGTTTTGTTTTTCAAGAACGTCCAATGATTTATTTTTGATATATGAACTTCGAAATGATTGCTTCTCATAAATACGTACATAAGAAACAAAAGACAATTACTCGTAATTTCAAAAATAGGAAAAAATAAGAAGTGCCAAACCCTATAGTTGCTCTGCCCAGCAGGTGTCAGGATAGAGCCAGCTTGGGAACATAATTATTGTTACATACACTCCCCCACAGAGTAAAAGTATCCAAAGGCATTGATGTCAGCTTTCCCGAAACAGGACATACCTATCCCCAACAGAGGTTCATAATCGCGGGCAAGTCAGTAAATTTCATCCCCAAGCAGGGTTTATTTCTCCAGATATAGAAGCTCAATCTCCAACAAAGATCATTGTGATACGGTGGGAGAACTGACTTGAGGGTTTTGCATTTTATCGCAAATGTTGCAGTTAGCAAGAGTCGCCACCGTCTTTTATTTTATCCAACAAGGAAAGGACAAAAGCACAGAAAAATTCCTTTTCGAGATGTTTCTCGGGTTCGGGAGGTAGATTATAGAAAGGGAAGGTATTAGCACCCTTTCTATCCGTGGTTATCCACGGGCTCTTAGGTACTTGCTCACTGTGTTTTCAAAAGTTTTGCTTTTCTTGTGTTCTGGGTTTTGAAAAGAGTTTTGTTTGAAAACTTTGATTTAACTCTTGTTTCTGTCCCCAAGAGTGTATGAAGTGTTGTTGAAAACTTTGTTTGAAAAGTGTAAGTGCGAAAAGTTTGTTTTGTTTTGAAAGAGCAAGTACCTGAGAACCTCTACCTACTCAAAAGGAATTAAGCTGTGCAAATGTCCTTTAGACAGTGCCATCCCACTATTAAGAAGTAGGTAGCACCGTCGTTGGAGTTTTCGGGTCAATTCGATTAAGGGACATGTGGTCACTAAAGCAATGTTAGAACGCCTTAGCGGTAACCCTAATGTCCTAGATCATTTTTTATCGAGGAAACCATTTCGAGGCAACTTTGATCTTTAGACAGGAGGGCGACCTCTAAAACTTCCTATACTTAATGACCACGTCGAGGCAACCAAGTGAGGCGTACCTTAGGAGTGGCATGTGCAAATGTGTCAATTTTCAGTTATGTTATCTTTTTACATGTTATGGTGAGCTACGGTTGATTTTAATTTAAGAGAGATCTTGTCATGCATAGCCTAGTTAGCATACATCTAGCAGTTAATAATTGCGGAAAATAAAACTAAGCTATTACAAGGCGTCGGGTATTTACATCGCCAAAAACAAACCCTTGAAAATTAAATTGCGGAAAAGTAAATGAAAACGATAAATAACCCTAATTAAAACTATTACATCCTCGGAACAATTACATTATTGGATCGAAAAGTAATACACGCGAGAAAAATTAAATCGGAGAGTTTTTAGGGTTTTGACCCCTTTTTTAAGAAAGAAAGAGATTTTTGTTATTTCTTGCATTTAATTAAATTAAACCTAAACTAATTAATTAATTAAATAAAAAGAGAAATATTTTTGAATGTTTAAGGAAATAAAAAATAAAAGGATTAAATATATTAAAAACCTAATTCTAATTAATTTTTAATTTATTCCAAAAAATATTAAAAATTATGCCTAATTAGAAACTAAACAAATTATATTAAGATTTATTTACAAAATAAACTAATTAAATTTAATAAAGAAAAATATTATATTTTTTATGTTTTCTGATTTTATTAATAAAATGTTAATTATTTTAGTTAGCAGTTAATTAAGAATTAATAAAAACAAATTAAATAAAAATATAGAAGAGAAGAAGAAATAAACCCAGGGGGGTGCTGGGCCTGATTTGGGAGTGACAAGAGAAATTCTGAAGCCCATTACCATTTCAGCCTCGTTTAACTTTTCAGATTGTCCACGCATGCGCTGACCAGGGAGTATGGTGGTCCTTCAACTTTGGCCACTGGATCTTGGCCTGAAGCCACTTGGCGTGTGGATCTCTGAGGCGTATGGTGGATCACGCGTGGGGTGCTGCACATGAATATATGAAGAAAAATTGAATAAATGTTTTGGGGGACCTGGGATTCGAACCCAGGTCCCAAGGGATAATGCTTCAACCTGCTTGCCAACTCAACCAGCGTGTTCATTCGTTAATGGGATACCAAACAATTATTATATGGAAAAACATGTCACTATGCCTGGAAAAAAAGGCGCGCTGATTCAAATAGACGAACCAGATGACAACACATCATCATCTTCAACCTTGCCCCTGCAAAAAATATAATCAGATAGCGGGGTTTTTTAACCTCCACTACCTCCCTGCATGAAAAATAGCGAATAGACACACAACAAACATAAATATTTCGCGAGGTATGTGTTGGAATCGTCTTGGTCTCACGATTTCAACCATGTGTCCCATTGGTTCCAATTTTTCCTGGTCTGGAAAGCCCTATTTGAAAGCTTGAAAACCCTAGAAATTCAATCATGGCATCTCTCGATTCAGGGCATTATGGTTCAATTCAATCATTCCATTAGCTTTGTATGATCTCTAGCAATGCAAATCAATCACAAAAACATGTAAAATGCGTATGAATTAAGAGATACAATTTTGAATTATAAGTGCAAACTGTGAGATGGTATGTCGCGATTCCTTGAGCTTTGATGCTTAAATTTGATTGCAAATTAATCCTGGTACCTCCTGCAATGTGTTTGGATGAACAAAGCACCTTGAAAATTCCTGAATTTGATATGGCCGTTTTTTGCAGCTTTTTCTCGTGAATTAGGTTATGGTTGGCTTGCTTGCATATAAGAGAATCAATCTAGGTCAAAATTTGGACCCATACCCATGTGCATTGAAGATTAAATCTTTGATTGATAAATCAAATATTCTTGATTTTCCATGATTGAACAAGTTGCCAAAATTGGATATTTTTGTATCTTTTAGCTTGTGCACGAATTGGTCAGCATATTTGGATCATATTTGGTTCACAAATTGATTTAAGAATCAAATCTTCTATTTTCTTATAATTTAAATTAATTAAATGAATTAATATGTATTAAAAATCCATTTAATCAATAAATTTAAGAAAATAAATCCAATTTGACTTGGTGGGTCGTGCATAGGTCATGGGTGAAGTTTCAAAAAAGAGATTTGAGGCCCATTAGCAAAAAGAAGGTGTTTTGACCAAAGTTGACTTTTGCAAATTCATGAAAATCGCCCAACTTCTCCAATGCATAACTTGCTCAATTTTGATCATATGACCGTGTTCTTGGACATTTTGGAAAGCCCTTGAAGTCCTCTAACCAATGCTTTTAGTCGCATGTCATTTGGATTTACCAATCCCAAGTTATGGCCTTTGACTCAAAGTGTACTTTTGTTGACTTTTGAAATTGACCTATAATGTAAAAATTTGTAACTTTTTGTGAGAGCATTTCTTGATCTTGGAGTGTGAAGATGGATTGTAGGAAATTGCATCCTCTTAAAAATGAGCTTTGTATGTATCATTTCTCATGAAGTATGAGAAAGTTATGCTTGGTCAACGTTGAGTTTACTTTTCCTACAAAACCCTAATTTAGCAACTTTTGAATCTTGATGAATTTTGAGCAATCCTTGATGAATCATGATCAACCCTTGATCAAATGATGCATTATCCTTCAAAATGAGAATGTTGACAAAAAATATGACTTTTGACTGCAAAATGACCATTTTGCCCTTGTAGTTGACTGTAGATCAAATGGAGCTTTTGACTGTGCAAACTGGCACTGTGAGTCTTGAAACTTGGCATGTAGGTGCTTGAGAATGTATATAGGCCTATGAGACTTGATTGAACCATTGAAAACCCCAAATTCCTTGAAAGAACCAAAACCCTAATTTTGAATTGACTGCCTAAGGAGGTGTTTTGACTGTACAACCCTTGAGCCATTTTGAGCAATTTGAAGATTATTCTTGACCTGTCTTGAGGAATATGGGAGGGAAAATTTTGGGGTACAACACTCATCATCTCCAGCAACAGAATTTCATCCCCAGCAAAGTTTATTCCTCCAGATCAGCAGGTCTACCAACAAAGTATCTCTTCCCCTATGTTGGTCACTGCAGAGTTATTCTCCAGCATCTCTTCTCGACAGAATATTTACAAATCTCCAACAACCGTCATGAATTTATTTTCCCAGACACAAGCATACCCCGATAGCATTTCATAAACATACAACATGACATACACATGCATATCATATACAACATAATCTCATTTATTTTGAGAACATGATCTCACCCTGCATTTCATGCATCGCATATAACTAACCCTGATATCTTTTGCAGGAAAAGACGATTAGCTTCAACAAATCCAACAGTTATACATATCACATCTACAGACGACTAATGGAAACTCAGTTCCCGAAATAAAACGGGTAAACTAATATACAATATCGCTTTGAAGTAACCCTACTACCCAGGTTCCTTCTCACAAGCCCTACTATCCAGGCTTTCATATCGAAGTAACCCTACTATCCAGGTTCCTTCTCACAACCCTACTATCCAGGCTTCCATTTCGAAGTAACACTACTATCCAGGTTCCTTCTCATAGCCCTACTATCCAGACTTTCATATCAAAGTAACCCTACTATCCAGGTTCCTTCTCACAGACCTACTACCCAGGCTTTCATATCTAAGTAACCCTACGACCTAGGTTCCTTCTCACAAGCCCTATTATCCAGGCTTTCATATCGAAGTAACCCTACTATCCAGGTTCCTTCTCACAACCCTACTATCCAGGCTTTCATATCGAAGTAACCCTACGACCTAGGTTCCTTCTCATAAGCCCTACTATCCAGGCTTTCATATCGAAGTAACCCTACTATCCAGGTTCCTTCTCACAGCCCTACTATCCAGGCTCTCATATCAAAGTAACCATACTATCCAGGTTCCTTCTCACAGCCCTACTATCCAGTTTTTCATATCGAAGTAACCCTACTATCCAGGTTCCTTCTCACAGCCCTACTATCCAGGCTTTCATTTCGAAGTCACCCTATGACCCAGGTTCCTTCTCACAGCCCTACTATCTAGGCTTTCATATTGAAGCAACCCTACTATCCAGGTTCCTTCTCACAGCCCTAGTATCCAAGCTTTCATATCGAAGTAACCCTACTATCCAGTTTCCTTCCCACAACCCTACTATCCAGGCTTTCATTTTGAAGTAACCCTACAACCCAGGTTCCTTTTCACAACCCTACTATCCAGGCTTTCATATCGAAGTAACCCTAATATCCAGGTTCCTTATCACAGCCCTACTATCCAGGCTTTCATATCGAAGTAACCCTACTATTCAGGTTCCTTCTCACAGCCCTACTATCCAGGATTTCATATAGAAGTAACCCTACTATCCAGGTTCCTTCTCACAGCCCTACTATCCAGGCTTTCATATCAAAGTAACCCTACTATCCAGGTTCCTTCTCACAGCCCTACCATCCAGGCTTTCATATCGAAGTAACCCTACTATCCAGGTTCCTTCTCATAACCTTACTATTCAGGTTCCTTCTCTCTTATCTCCAGACAACAGTCTACAACACTGTAAGACTGGGACCCGATCAAACACGATTGGTTTTGCATTTCCCCAGTAAGTCACGGTGTAGCACATACCTTGACCAAATATGAAGTTCATTTCCGCTTCCTCAAGCCGGATTTATTTCCCCAGTAGAGTAACCGACAACTGAAGCTCCTAAAATTCTATTTCTCCCAAGATAGATACCAATGTTCCTCAGCAGATTCCTCATCAACAATAGTAACAAGAACTCTCATCGAAGGAATGTCTCAGGAAATCAACATCCTCTAGATGGCATCTTTAAGCCCATCTCCGACGGTATTCTGCCACATCTTGGATGGCATCTTTAAGCCCATCTCCGACAATTTTCTAGCAGCTTCCGAATGGCATCTATAAGCCCATTCCCGATATCACTAATCAAGTGTCACTTCATGCTAGTGAAAATTTCTGGGCACTCTAGTGTTCAATCATCTTCCACCTTCAGATCATGAAAGGCAGACATGCCAATCTACATCCTCAGGTTTAAGAAGATTGTACAGGGGTAGCTGTTGTACCCCAAAATTTTCCCTCTCATTTTACTTAATACATACTCCTAGAGATCCTCAATTTGCTCAAGCTTGCCCAAGAGTTGACCAGACAAACTCTCTCCTAAGGCAGTGTGTCTCAAATTAGGGTTACCATTTTCATCAAGATAGGTGGACTCACAAAGGCCTCATATTCTCTCCATGGTCTTAATATGTTCGCAAGACCCTAATGTCAAGTTTCATGCCTTGCACAAGAGGTTTGCTCAGTCAACTACTCAGATGCTTGAGAATCGACTGTATTAGGTCAAAAGTCAACTGTGACCCACATACAGTCAAACTTCAATATTTTTGGTCAACATTAACATTTTGAAGTGACTTTCATCATTTTATCAAGGGTTGACCATGATTCCTCAAGGAATGCTCCAAATTCATCAAAACCCAAAAGTTGCTAAATTAGGGTTTCTTAGGGAAAGTCAACCAAACTTTAACAAAGCATAACTTCCACATGCTTTATCAGAAATTTTCCATCCAAAGCTTATTTAGAAGCGGATGCAATTCCCTACAATTAATCTTCATCCCACAAGTTTAAAATATACACTCATAAAAAGATATGAATTTCTACATTATGGGCCCTTTTGAAAAGTCAACAAAAACACCTTTTGGGTCAAAGCTTCTTACATGAACATGGAAGACTCAATTGAGATGAGACCAAAAGGGTTAATTAGGGGACATCCTAAGCTTTTTAAAAGTCCAATAACACCTCTCTAGGGTTAAAATTGGAGGAGATATGCCTTGTCAAAGTTGACATTTATTACAAAATTGCCAAAAGTCAAATAGGCTCAAAATTTCATTTTTTGCCAAATGGGCCTAACTTTTTATGCTTGCACCTCACTTATAATATGATCCACGACCCAAACCCACACATTATTTTCTTCATTTTTCAATTTATTTTGATTTTTTATTAATTAAAAATTGAATTAAATCAAATAATTGATGAATAATAGCAAAGATATGATTTGGTTTGGTTTTTGGACAGGTTGGCAATCAAAATATGCCGAGTTATTAAGGCCAAAAATAATCAAGCATAACTGGTACAAGAAAGGGATGATTTGGCTCAAAATAGCAAGTTTACATGTAGCATGAAAATCAAATCAAATCTCTCATAATTGCAAAGATTCAATCCAATTTTACAACCCTAATTCATTCCTAGATATATATTGGACAAGAACAAAGCATGAGACAAGGTTTTGCAGTCGTGAAAAGAATCAAATAAAACGTGGATTTCTTGCAAAAAGTGTGATTCAGTTTTCAGTCTATAGGAAGATTCAAGGTAATTTAAAGCTAGCAATATTTTCCTGGGCGTGCATTGAACCTATTCCAATCATTCCCAAGTCATCAAACCACCAGAATCTCCAGCTATACATCACGGTTTGCATCCTCTGAACTCAAACTTGTTCCTCTAGTTTTATGCATTTTTAATCCAATTTGCTTGCATATACATATTTAGGATCATGATAGGAAGCTTTTGATAGCATGGATTTAAGTTTTGATGCAGGAATAGCTACTTGTCATAGTTAGGGTTCGTGAACTCCAAATTGGGGAACCCTAGCTAGAGCCAAAATTAGGCCAAATTAAGAGCCTCTTCATGTTCAGGGGATGAAGTACATTTGATTCATGCCCTTGAATGGAATTTATATTGCTTGAATTTCGTTTTAAGATTTTTGCAGGTTTTAGCCACACATAAGAAACCGTCACTATAGCCTATAGTGACGAGTTTGTTCGTAGGTAAAAGGTTAATGTCAAAAGCGACAGTCCTGGGGAAGGAGACAATCACGTGGCAACCATCTATTTGTCCATTTAAATTTCGTGCACGTTTTGATGCCAGTCACTTGGTTTTATATATTATATTTTGTTGTGATTATATTAACAAATAGAAACATTGGCGCAACTGGCAAGGGAGTGTGTTGGTAAGAGAGAGGACCTCAGTTCGATCCCAGGTCCCAACAAAACTTTATTTTCTTATTTTCCTTTACAGATTATGTATATCACCTGCCCATACGTCCACCATGTACCACACCATACATCCAATGGACTATCACCAATCCAGATCAAATGCTCAGACCAAGGGGAGTCCATGGTACACCCTCCAGGCGTGACTACACAAGATCAGGCGTGGGAATTGGGCTCAGCTTCATGGGCCTAGAGTATTTCAACATGCACCCCCATTCAACATAACACAGGCCCAATTCTTCTTTTTTTCTATTCTTTTTATTTTTAATTCTTTTTAATTATTTCCTTAATTATTTTAATTAACATCAAAAATCATTTTTTTTAATCAAAAATCATGAAAACACCAAAAATCTTTTTTTAATAAAATATTTTTTATTTCTTAATTAACTAGTTTAATTTAATTTAGGGCAATTTAATTCTTTTTTTCATAAGTTAAAAACAATTAGAATTAGGGTTTTAAATTTTGTACATAACCTAATTAATTTTCTTTCTAAAAAATAACCTAAATATTTTCTTAATTAGATTTTTAGGGTTCTAATTATTCTCCATTTAATTCTCCGCACGCATTTTAATTCTTTTTTCTATTATTGTAACTGCTTCGGGTTTGTAATAGTAACTGGGGTTTTAAGTTTCCGCATTTTTATTTTCAGTCGAGATAATTATGTAACTGTCAAAGCCTTGTAATAACTAAGTTTATTTTTCTCACTTTAAATTCCTGCAAATATTTAACTGTCTAGATGTATGCTAATAGGATTGTATGGGAAGATTACTTGAAATTAAAATGGTAGATCACCTAATGTGCAAAGATTAAATAACTGAAACAATTCATATGCACATATTCACTCCTAGGATTTACCCCACTTTGATTGCCTTCGGTAAACAGTCATTAAGCATAGGAGATTTTAGTGGTTGCCCTCCAATCAAAAGATCAAATTGTCCCATTCGAATGTTGCCTCGAAAATGTTGCCTCGGAAAGATCTTAAGACTCTAGGGTTACTACTAAAGTTTTCTAACTGTTGCTTTAGTGATTGTACTTGTCCCTTTCGAATGTCCCTTACAACTCCAACGATGGTGCTACCTACTCCTTAATAGTACGATAGCGCTGTCTAAAGGAAACGAGAACGAACAATCTTTTTTCGAGTAGGTAGAATCTTAAGTACTTGCTCAATAAAAACTTTTCACACAACCACCTTTCAAAAAAAATTTTCAAAACAAACTTCGTCACATCCTTGAGGACTGATACAAGGGTTATCACGAAGTAAAACATTTTCAAAACAAGCACGCACAAGCAATTTGAAAAATGAGAAAGTACCTAAGAGCCCATGGAAAACCATGGATAGAAAGGGTGCTAACACCTTCCCTTTCTATAACCTACCCCCCGTACCCAGAAATATTCTCGAAAAAGGTTTTTTCTGTTCTTTTTCCTTTTCCATGATTGGATGAAATAAAAGTCGGTGGCGACTCTTGCTTACCGCGACATTTTGCAAACAAAAAACGTAAAATGTAAACCAGTAAAACAGTCGGTTCTACCACCGTATCACAATGTCCACTTTTTCTCTATAAATAGAGGAATTCTTTGCAAAGGCTAGAGAGGATTTTTTTGGACCAGAGGAACGAATCTCCAAATTTTCTCAAACATCATAAATTCTCAAACACTTGTGAAAAGCAAACCCAGAATCCCAAACATTTCCCTCTTTCGATTATGAAAAGTCCCTACACTTTACATCCCTTCGAATCCAGTAGAAAGAAACATAACACTTGTTTCTTTCCTCCTTCGAATCTAGCATCCAAGGCCCAACTTCTGGCCCCTCCCTTTGAATCCAGGAGAACTCAGGGCCACCACTCAAGGTCCAACTCACATTCTAGGCTGAAGCAAGGTAAGTTACCATTACCCTTAAATCTTTTGTTTCAGGCATAACATGTGAGTAATTTTTTCTTTCGTTTCAAATATAACATGTATATAACATTTTCTCCTTTTCGTTTACACCCTTTGAATATATTTCCATGGCTAATCCTTTTGGTTTTGTTTCTTCAGTTATTAAATATTCTTTCAGAATTAACTTGGCCACGAGACAAATTCCAACATGGCCTTAGGCCATGTTGCTATTCAAAAGCTCAAACGAAGGAAAACAGGAAATAAGAAGTAGAGAACGAAGCCTTGGGCTTCCACGCTGACTTCCAAGCCCCAGAAAGACAGGCTGCACCACACTGATTTCTAGGCAGAATCAAAAGTTGCACCCTGTTGATTCCAGGCCCCAGTCGAAGGAGGCAGAGAAGGCAGAATCGAAGGCCACCTCTCACACCTCAGGCCAAGCCCAATCGAAGGCCATGACTTCACTAGTGCCAACCCCCAATTGAAGGAGGACAAGAAATGCAAATCGAAGGGTTCTCCTGCCCTCATAGAAAGACCTTCATTTTCTTGCTTTTATTTCATTTTTGCCTTTATATTTTCATGCAATTCAATATGGTTGTAATAGTGTAGCATTTTATCTTTCTGCATTTTATTACTTTTGTATGCTTGCTAGTAGAATGGGGAATGTATGGTAAGATAAAAACAACAAGTAGACAAACCCTAATCAAAGACTAAATGCATGCAAATCAAACACACCATTCACACATGCACCCTTAGGGTAATTCCACTTGTTGCCTCGAAAAAATAGTCATGTCCCTCGAACATGGGCGTTTTAGCAAATACCCTCGATAAAAGATCGTAGTCCCTCGATGACCCTCGATGTTGCCTTTGGTAAACGATCTAGTCCCTAAACGACATTGCTAAAATGTTCCATAGGTTGCCTTCTATGACTATACAAACGTCCCACGCCTGTCCCTTCACATCCAATGATGGGGCTTCTTACCAAATCAATGGTAAGATAGCAACATCTAAAGGAGGAGGAAGAGAACATATAAGACCTTTTGAGTATGTAGATTTCTCCTAGTTGCTCGCTTGCTCAGAACAAAAACATTTCAAACACCAACACTTTCAAAACATTTTCAAAACATTTTCAAAAACACTTTCCAAACATGAAATATTTTCAAAATTTCAACACTTTGTATACGTTCTTACGAATGAGAACTATGACAAAGTTTGCCTAAACGAAGGCGCCTTTGCAAAATACTTTAAAAAACATAACAAAGCACATTTTAAAACAAAAGCAAGTAATCTAGCAAGCAACTAAGAGCCCATAGATAACTATGGATGAAAAGGGTGCTAATACCTTCCCTTTTCATAATCTACCCCGAACTCAAAAATAATCTTAAAGGTCTTTCCTGTTCTTTTCAGCCTTTCCTTTTGGATAAAAGAAAAGTCGGTGGCGACTCTTGCTAACCGCAACATTTGCAATAAAATGCAAAACACCCAAGTCAGTTCTCCCCCCTTATCACAGAACTGGCGACTCTGCTGGGGAATGTTGTAAAAGTGGGGTTACCTTAGGGCTAGATCACCTTTACTTGCTTTCCTTGTTTGATTTGCTTGCTTTACATTATGGTTCCTTGTTGGACTTATTTTGATCCTCTACCTGGATCTGGGGTACCTTTTTAGGTAAGTAGCAATAGATTATGGAGACTGTACATCATAAACCGATATGGTTGAAGCAATGGCTATGTTAGTGTGACACATTTATTAGTACCGGTATCCCTTGTTTTGAATCGAGGAGAATACGGGGCCGCTGAGCAGCGTCTTGAAGCACTAACTGACCTTAGAACCTTAATTGAACAAACTTGTCCAATTAAGACGTAGTGAGATAACCGGTTTTGGTGGAAAGCTGAAAATTGGTTGATACTCGATACTAAACTCATTGAGATCAGACTTTTGGAATATCTCGACCGTAAGAAAAGATTGATTGAGCTGATACAATGCCTAAAAGAAAGGTCAGTGATATTGAGATCCCTTAGAACCCAGTTACTATTAACTAGGACAGGTTAAGCCAACTAAACTTCAAGAGGGTACTTACCTACAAACCCCATGCAAGCCTAAACCTAAGGACTTGTCTACTTTGTGTGTATGGTTATTTGTATATAAACTTGCTTACTTTGCATACTTGTACATAACATCATGACATCATACCATAGCATTTTCAATAACCATTTGAAGGATCTCAAGGGTCTATGATGCAGGGTCACATTGAACCAAACTTCTATCAAGGGGCAAGAGGATTTATTTTCCTCTAACCAAACACCGTCAAAAATCAAGTACAACAAACTTGAGTCAAGGGCTACAACCCACTTGACATGGTGAGCTTAATTCTCGTGGAAGGACATCCATCGATACGAAGTTCTCCAATCAAAGCTGTAAGTGACTACAAACATTTACCCCGCGAGATCCTTGAAAACATGCATCCACATATCATGCATCATATCATGACAGGTCTCTCCCATAAAGGTCTCCTTATCTTCCTACTATTTATTTCAGTAGATATGGCTCTAGAGCAGACTATCAAGGACATCCAGGCTCAAAACGCTCAACTTTAAGAAATGTTCTTGAACCTATCCAAGGGGAAAGAAGAAGTGAAAGCTCTCATCACAAGAGGCATGATACGAATAGCTGTTGGGCTTTGAAAAATAAGATCTAAGACTTGATTGACAGAGGAATGTTGGAGTTCACACAAGATGGCCAGACTGAATTGTTCTGTTTCCCCTCAAAGGCTCACCACCTGAAGTGACATGTTTAGACAAAGAGGCTTTTGTTCATTTGATTTTTCAATTGTAATCTCTTTTGTTGTTCAAACACTTATCTATTAATGTCAAACTTTGTTTCATTAATGCATTGCATATGTTTGTCTTGAATTGATCCATTCGTTTTCATTACATTTAAACTATGCTTTTTACACTCCTTATGACATTCAACTTTTGCTAAAAGTTACAAGCCTTTAGAGGGAGGATGACGAAAACAATGCCATAATCTCATACAATATGCTTTTGAACAGACCTTGCTGACGATGTACATGCGTTCTTTCAAATCCTAAACACTGGAGTTATAAGGAAGATAATCCCTAGTCAACCCCTTCGAGCCAAAGAAGTAGGAATTTTCTTTTTCACACAAAATGAAACCTTCAATCAAAACCTGGGGCAGGGTAGTCTCTCAGTTAATTTAAATACGCGTTCAGTCGCAAACTTTCACTTTGTATACAACGAGTGATATCAAAAACATTCCTCTGGAATCAAAAGACAGTGATGGTTCCCTACCAAGTAGGCAACCATTATCTCTCAAAAATAAAAGCCCACTAAGTCAAAACCTACAAAGGAGACTTAAGAAAAACTGGGGCATCCCGCTGACTGTAATCTCAAAACAAGAATAGTCAGGCAAAAATTAGGGATAACAAATCAAAATAAAGGGGTCATTACAAATCCTCAACGACATGAAAAATGTTGCAAAAAATGACTGCCTTCCGACAAACTTAACTTGTCTGAACCATCAGCAAAACGTCATTCCAGACTCAATTGGAGTTCAAACGCACAATTAACTGAGTTTAGGACTGAATAACATCACAAATAATGGGCGGGTACAAATACAATTTGAGCCTTTATCCTTTGTTTCTTAAACTATGAACCAAGCCACGCTACAACCCTTCAAAAGTCCTAATTGAAGCATGGGTTAGTTCGAAAGCATACTATTACAAAAGGTATCCTGACTCCTGTAAGGCTTTACTCTAAATCCTGAGTTTGAATTTTCTTACAAAATTTCTTTACTTTCTAAAATGAATTTTCATAATTTCAAGACAAGCATAAACTTTGCATTATTTGAATATCGTTGTTTGCATTTGGCTATTTGTTTGACAGTAGAGAAATTCACACAACGAATATCCGATGAATGAAAGCTCTCTCAATAAACAAAGTCACTTCAGATGGGATGACACTTCAAATGAAAAATATCCTATCAACAAGGGGGTATGACATGTCACTATCCAGCACACCTGGTGCAGTCCAGTCAAGATTCCAAGAAATCTCTCAAGAAGTGCAGAATAACCAGGGGCAGGTCTCCATCTAAATCACTTGGGGCATTGAATGCAAATCCCAACAAAGGGTTACGTACAGTCAATTAGTTCCTGGCAGTGCCACAAACACTTTCTACTAGGAGCAGTGACAAATCTCCCCAAAATCCTTCTCATAGGATGACTCCCAGCCAGAGTTTAATCTCTGAAAACCTTTTCCCCAGCTGATTCGACCTCAAGAATCCTCGAGGATTTCCCCCAGTGAAGTCACCACCTCTCCAATAGACTGGAAACATGGTTTATTTCCCCAACAAACAACAGGATTCCCCATCTTGAGTTTTCCTCTCCGACTACTACAAATTAGAGGACCACAACTCCTCTTCCCCAGTAGACTACTCTAAAATCCCCAGTAAGTTACTATGAAGCCTGGAAGCCGACCAGATAACAGTTAACTTCAATAAGTTGTTGTGAAGCCTGGACCCAACCAGATATCAGTTCAACTTCATCCTTTCAAGAATTTGTTACGAAGCCTGGAATCCGACCAGATAATAATCAAATTTAGTAAGTTACTGTGAAGCCTGGAAATTGACCTGATAACAGTTAACTTCAGTAAGTTGTTTTGAAGCCTGGACCCGACCAAATATCAATTATACTTCATCCTTTCAATAATTTCTTATGAAGCCTGGAATCCGACCAGATAATAATCAAACTCAGTAAGTTACCGTGAAGCCTGGAAGCCGACCAAATAACAAATAACTTCAGTAAGTTGTTGTGAAGCTTGGACCCGACCAGATATCAGTTCAACTTTATCTCTTCAATCAAGTCATTGTGAAGCCTGGACCCGACCAAATAATAGTTTGAGTTTCTGAAACCTGGACCCGACCAGATAACATTTAATCTCAATTTTAAGTTACTAAAGCCTGAAACCGACCAGATAATAGTTTGACTTTATTAGTTGCTGAAACCTGGACCCGACCAGATAACAGTTTGAGTTTCTAAAACCTGGACCTGACCAGATAAAAGTTAATCTCAAATTTTAAGTTACTAAAGCCTGGACCAGACCAGATAATAGTTTGACTTTATCAAGTTGCTAAAACCTGGACCCGACCAGATAACAGTTTGAGTTACTGAAACCTGGACCCAACCAGATAACAGTTAATCTCAATTTGAAGTTACTAAAGTCTGGACCCGACCAGATAATAGTTTGACTTTATCAGTTGTTGAAACCTGGACCCGACCAGATAACAGTTTGAGTTTCTGAAAACTGGACCCGGCCAAATAACAGTTAATTTCAATTTTAAGTTACTAAAGCCTGGACCCGACCAAATAATAGTTTGACTTTATCAGTTGCTGAAACTTGGACCCGATCAGATAACAGTTTGAGTTTCTGAAACCTGGACCCGACCAGATAACAATTAATCTCAATTTTAAGTTACTAAAGCCTGGACCCGACCAGATAATAGTTTGACTTTATCAAGTTGCTGAAACCTAGACCCGACCAGATAACAGTTTGAGTTACTAAAACCTAGACCCAACCAGATAACAATTAATCTCAATTTTAAGTTATTAAAGCCTGGACCCGACCAGATCATAGTTTGACTTTATCAATTACTGAAACCTGGACCCGACCAGATAACAACTAACTTTTAATAGATAATTCCCCACTGGAGTAACAGACGACTAGAAATACTGAACTTTTTCCCCAAGTAGAAACTAACACTCTCCAACAGAGTATTCTCAAACAAAGTCAATATTCCCCAGCGGAGTTCTCCTCAAGTAACAAAATAGGAATCCCCGGTGGAAACATTCTAAGCAAAGTTTGAAGACACACCCACTCTTCAACAGCAGACCGAGATTTGATGACTCCCTGGTATTTGTCAAGGATTTATTTTCCCAGAAAAAAAATACATTCATTAACATTTCACATTTCATACATCCTGGTTACATACATGACAAGTGCATACGACACAATCTCATTTATTTTGAGAACATCATGACACCATGCATTTCATACACCATGACATTGCATACAGCTAACGTTTTACCTTTTCAAGAAAAGGTCAATTAACAGATGGCTACCATCAACCATTTTCAAGTTCCATATTAATACATGTAACAAGCCAGGAAAACTATCTGTGGACAAGTGATTGAAGATTAATACATGTAACAAGCCTGGAAAACTATCTTTCTTTCTCAGGTCAGAGATTAATACCTGAAACCATCCAGAACAACTATCTCAACGACCAACAATTTTCAAGTTCCAAATTAATACATGTAACAAGCCAGGAAAACTATCTATGGACAAGTGATTGTAGATTAATACCTGTAATAAGCCAGGAAAACTATCTACATGAAGAGATTGGAGATTAATACCTGTAACAAGCCAGGAAAACTATCTTTCTTTCTCAGGTCAGAGATTAATACTTGTAACAAGTCAGGGAAATTATCTACACGACCAGCTGAAGGAACCCTACCCAGGTTCCTTCTCTTTCCAAGATGAAGATTTACACGGACTCATCATGAAGCAGCCCTACACAGGCAACCAAAGACCTCCTCTGGTTAGATTTATTTCTTCCAGTTAGTGACAGGCGACCAAAGACCTCCTCTGGTTAGATTTACTTCTTCCAGTTAATGATAGGCGACCAAAGACCTCCTCTGGTTAGATTTATTTCTTGCAGTTAATGACAGGAAACCAAAGACCTCCTCTGGTTAGATTTATTTCTTCCAATTAATGACAGGCGACCAAAGACCTCCTCTGGTTAGATTTATTTCTTCCAGTTAATGACATGCAACCAAAGACCTCCTCTGGTTAGATTTATTTCTTCCAGTTAATGACAGGCGACCAAAGACCTCCTCTGGTTAGATTTATTTCTTCTAGTTAATGACAGGAAACCAAAGACCTCTTCTGGAAATAGTGCATATGCGATCCAGATATGGCTGATATTCTGATACTTACTCCAGATTCTCTTCTAGAAACAGTGCAGATGCGATCCAGATATGGTTGACATTCTGATACCTACTCCAGATTCACTTCTAGAAACAGTTCAAATGCAATCCAGATATGGCTGACATTTTGATACTTACTCTAGATTCCTTCTGGAAACAGTGCAGATGCAATCTAGATATAGTTTACATTCTGATACTTACTCTAGATTCTCTTCTAGAAACAATTTAGATGCGATCCAGATATGGCTGACATTCTAATACTTACTCAAGATTCTCTTCTAGAAACAGTTCAGATACGATCCAGATATGGTTGACATTCTGATACTTACTCCAGATTCATTCAAATACAGTCCAGATATGATCCAAATTCGGATGTCATTCTGTCACTCATTCAAATACAATCCAGATACGATCCAGATTCAGATGTCATTCTGTCACTCATTTAAATACAGTCCAGATACGATCTAAATTTGGATGTCATTCTGTCACTCATTCAAATACAGTCTAGATACGATCCAGATACAGATGTCATTATGACGCTCATTCAGTACATCTCTCAGATACGAGTCAGATACAATTCATTTATGAATATTATTCTAATACTCATCCAAGACCTCTACTGGTTCAACTTAAATCTCTCAATGGTTTATCCTGATTCTTTCTAGTAGACATTTCCTCTGGTTCAGATAAATTGCTCCAAAGATTTATTCTGATTTCCTCTCCAGTTGAAGTCAAAATTTAGACTTAGTCTAATTTCTGTCAACAATCACCTTTGGATGGCATCTATAAGCCCATCTCCAACAACTATCCATTATTTCTCCAAATGGCATCTTTAAGCCCATTCCCCATACAATCAACCACAACATCATCAAGTGCAAATTTCTGGGCACTCTAGTGTTAAATCATCTTCCACCTGAAGCCACGAATGGCAGATTTTCCCATCTAACTCTCCAGGTGTAAGAAGATTGAACATGGGCAGCTGTTGTACCCCAAAATTTCCCCTCTCAATTGTCAAGGGTTTTCTCACAAAGATTCTCAGGATTCAAGCTTGCACAAGTGCATTGGGATTTTCCAGTACCAAAATTAAAAGGAAATTGTCAAAAAGGGAGAAAACAGATAAAAATAACATTTTGACAAAATTGGATAAAAATAGGCTTCCTTCGACTCAGCACCCTTCGATTGACTTTTGGAATCTTTCGATTGCTCAAAATGGCTGCTAGCGTGCCTCTTTCGTCTGGGCATGTGACTTCTTGTTGCAAGCTTCGTCCGTGTCTTCCACTGCTTGCATGTTTGCTTTGAATCCCAAGTTTGCTGGCCACAAGTGCCCCCTGCAAGGCAAACCCTTCGATTCACCAAGCATGCTGCCTACATGCTTGCTTTGAGTACCAAATTTGCTGCCACAAGTGCTCACTAGAAGGAGAACCCTTCATTTAGACACAAGTGCCCCTGCAAGACAAACCCTTCGATTGGACAAGTATGCTGCCTGCATTCTTGTAATCGAAGGCCATGACATGCTGGACACACGTTCCCCCTGGAAGGCAAGCCTTTCGATTGGACAAAAGTACCTACATGCAAAGCTTCGATTGAAATGTTGATTCCCTTCGAAACAGTTTACTTTGAATCCAAGCTGAACCATTCGAAGCAAGTTTCATTTGAAACAAATCTGAGGAAATCTCATAGCCTTACCCTACTTGACATTCTATGTTGCTTCCAAATCTTTGAATAATCAGAGGGCCAGAAGCATAAGTCACATCTTCTACACCCCAACTACCAAAAGGCCCCCCACTTGTACTTCCACGTTACATATATTTTATTATTCTTTGCAAGGATGGATTTGGACAACATGTCCACTTTTTCTCTATAAATAGAGGAATTATTTGCAAAGGATAGAGAGGATTTTTTTGGACCAGAGGAACGAATCTCCAAATTTTCTCAAACAACATAAATTCTCAAACACTTGTGAAAAACAAACCCAGAATACCAAACATTTCCCTCTTTCCATTTTGAAAAGTCCCCACACTTTACATCCCTTCAAATCCAGTAGAAAGAAACATAACACTTGTTTCTTTCCTCCTTCAAATCTAGCATCCAAGGCCCAGCTTCTGGCCCTTCCCTTCAAATCCAGGAGAACTCAGGGCCACCACTCAAGGTCCAGCTCACATTCTAGGCTGAAGCAAGGTAAGTTATCCTTACCCTTAAATCTTCCGTTTCAGGCATAACATGTGAGTAATTTTTTCTTTCGTTTCAAACATAACATGTATATAACATTTTCTCCTTTTCGTTTACACCCTTTCAATCTGTTTTCATGGCTAATCCTTTTGGTTTTGTTTCTTGAGTTATTAAATATGCTTTAAGAATTAACTTGGCCACGAGACAAATGCCAGCATGGCTTTAGGCCATGTTGCTTTTCAAAAGTTCAAATGAAGGAAAACAGGAAACAAGAAGTAGAGAATGAAGCCTTGGGCTTCCATGCTGACTTCCATTCCCCAGAAAGATAGGCTGCACCATACTGATTTCCAGGATGAATCGAAAGGCGCACCCTATTAATTCCAGGCCCTATTTGAAGGAGGAAGAGAAGGCAAAATTGAAGGCCACCTCTCATGCCTCAGGCCAAGCCCAATCGAAGGCCATGACCTCACTGGTGCCAACCCTCAATCGAAGGAGGCCAAGAAATGCAAATCAAAGGGTTCTCCTGCCCCAATAAAAAGACCTTTATTTTTATTGCTTTTATTTCATTTTTGCCTTTATATTTTCATGCAATTCAATATGGTTGTAATAGTGTAGGATTTTATCTTTCTGCATTTTATTACTTTTGTATGCTTGCTAGTAAAATACGGAATGTTTGGCAAGATAAAAACAACAAGTAGACAACCCCCTAATCAAAGACTAAATGCATGCAAATCAAACACACCATCCACACATGCACCCTTAGGGTAATTCCACTTGTTGCCTCAGAAAAATAGTCATGTCCCTCGAACATGGGAGTTTTAGCATAGACCCTCGATAAAAGATCGTAGTCCCTCGATGACCCTCGATGTTACCTTCGGTAAACAATCTAGTCCCTAAACGACATTGCTAAAATGTTCCATAGGTTGCCTTCTATGACTATACAAACGTCCCGCACCCATCCCTTCACATCCAACGATGGGGATTCTTACCAAATCAATGGTAAGATAGCAACATCTAAAGGAGGAGGAAGAGAACATCTAAGACCTTTTGAGTAGGCATATTGCTCCTAGTTGCTCGCTTGCTCACAACAAAAACATTTCAAACACCAACACTTTCAAAACATTTTCAAAAACACTTTCCAAACATGAAATATTTTCAAAATTTCAACACTTTGTATACGTTCTTACGAACGAGAACTATTACAAAGTTTTCCTAAATGAAGGCGCCTTTTCAAAATACTTTCAAAAACATCACAAAGCACATTTTCAAACAAAAGCAAGTGATATAGCAAGCAACTAAGAGCCCATAGATAACTATGGATGAAAAGGGAGATAATACCTTCCTTTTTCATAATCTACTCCCCGAACTCAGAAATAATCTCAAAGGTCTTTCCTGTTCTTTTCAGTCTTTCTTTTTGGATAAAAGAAAAGTCGGTGGCGACTCTTGCTAACTGCAACATTTGCGATAAAATGCAAAACACCCAAGTCAGTTCTCCAACCGTATCATAAGAAGGTTTTTGGCTTCGATCAAAATAGTAGTCTAAACGAACCTAGTTATTGGAAACTCGGATATGAACAAGCCATATGGAATTAAGATAATGATATAATCAATTAACATAATACTATCTCCATTAATAGTTTAATATCAAACACAACGGTTTCTATTTCCAATGAAATTAAACAAAACATAGAACAATGTAATTTGTCAAACACTTGGTGTGCAAACGAATTTTCAGAAACAATTTGTGTGTGTGTTTCTCTCTCTCTCTCTCTCTCTCTCTCTCTCTCTCTCTATAAAGGTGTTTTGAATGATTACTAAGACCTCTAATGTAATGGTGCACCAAACGACACATAGATGTTGTCTAATATATAGAAATGATAAGTTTTCCTAGTTTTGACATCATGCAAAACATCTAATGGTGAAGTTTCACTCACAAGGAAGTGTGGTAGCAATAAGGTGTCACCTGCTACGAGTGTAATAAGTCATGCCATTACACAAATGATTGTTCCAAGCTCAAGAATCATAAGTCCTAGAAGAAAGTTATGAAAGAAAAGAAGAAATGGCTAATGGCTACTTGGGATGAATCTGATTCCTCAGGAGATGACTCTGAGGAAGAACAAGCCAATGTGGAACTGATGGCAAACATCAGAGCTTCTGATGAGGTGATCTATCCATAAGCATATGCAGAATATGATTCAAACATAGAAGAGGTATTTTCTGATCTTACTCATTCTGAATTAACTTCTTCTTTACTCAAAATTATGGAAAAACACGAGTTGCTTAAGAACGAATTCAAGGAACTTAAATCGGTCCATAAATATGTTTTTAAAGAATAAATCAAACTTAAGGAAGAACTTTCATTTTTAATCTTTAAGAGAAGAAAATTATATTCTTAAGATTGGGTAGAAGCCTGGGTAGAAGCGTCATGGCTCCAATGATCTATGTCATAAGAAGAAACGGTACAAAAGGTATTGGTTATGATTCTTATAAAGAATATGATTCTGAAAAGGAATATGAACCAAATACTCTTCATTCTTATTTTGTCTCTGTTGGATCTGAGCCTAAGGTAAAATAAAAAGATAAAACTCTTTATTTTCCTAAGGCTAAGCCTAAATCAAAGTACCATTTTAAAAATGCAATTAAATATGTTTATCCTGCTCCTAAGCTCAAGGTTGTGAATAACTTTGGGAAGACTAACGAAAAAGGACCCAAGAAGCTATGGGTACCTAAGAAGTAGATAATCTATGTTACGAATATCATTAGCAGTGATGTCAAGACACCAATCATGGTACCTGGACTCTAGCTGGTCACGACACATGACGGGAATAAGGCATATATTCCAAAGCCTAGAACTTAAGCATATAGGAGTCGTGGGTTTCAGAGGTGATCAGAAAGGGAAAACCATAGGCTCCAGAACAGATGGTAACGATTATCTCCCTTCTATTAATAATGTTTTGCTTGTTGATGGATTAATACATAACTTATTGTCCATAAGACAATTAAGTGACAATGGTTATGATATAATATTTAATCAAAAGTTCTGTAAGGTTGTTAGTCAGAAGGATGGCTCAATTCTTTTCAATTGCAAAAGGAAGAACAACATCTATAAGATTAGAATTTTTGATCTTAAAGAGAAAAATGTAAAATGTCTTATATTTGTTTATGAAGAGAAATGGATATGGCATAGACGTTTGGGCCATGTTAGCATGAGAAAAATTTCTCAGCTAAATAAGCTTGATCTTGTCAGAGGCCTTCCAAAACTGAAGTTCTCTTTAGAAGCTCTTTATGAAGTAAGCCGAAAAGGCAAGTTTTCAAAAACTTCTTTTAAAGCAAATAAGGCTGTATCTACTTCTAGGCCATTGGAGCTTCTGCACATTGACTTGTTTGGACTAGTGAAAACTGCTTATGTCAATGGAAAGAAGTATGGATTAGTCATTAATGATGACTATAGTCGTTGGAAATGGATTAAGTTTCTTAAACACAAGGATGAGTCACATTCCGTGTTTACTACCTTCTGTTCTCAATTGCAAAATGAGATGAATCTTAGAATTGTCAAAGTCAAAAGTGATCATGGTGGCGATTTTGAAAATAAAAACTTTGAAAATCTTTTTGATGAAAATTGAATTTCCCATGATTTCTCATGCCCTAGAACTCCACAGCAAAATGGAGTTGTGGAGAGGAAGAATAAAACTTTACAAGAAATGGCCAGAACTAGGATCAACGAGACTAACATGGAAAAGCACTTTTGGGCAGAAGCAGTCAACACAACATGTTACATTCAGAATAGAGTCTCTATAAGACCTATTTTGGGTAAGACTCCCCATGAATTATGGAAGAACAGAGAACCCAACATTTCATATGTTCATCCTTTTGGATGTGATTGTTTTATTTTGAACACTAAAGAGAATCTTAACAAGTTTGATTTTAAAGCACAAAAGTGTATCATGTTAGGATACTCTCAACGCTCAAAAGGATATAGAGTCTATAACATGAAACTCTTATTGTTTAAGAATCTATTCATGTTAGATTATATGATAAGCTTAACTCTGAAAAGTCAAAGCTAGTTGAGAAGTTTATAGATCTGGAGATTACCTTCTCCGACTAAAAAGGTGATGATGCTGCTATCAAGGATCCTAATAAGAAAGACGCATAAGGAGCTCAACCAAAAGCTGTTGAAGCTTAGACCCGTCTGAGGAAGCAAAAAACCATATCCTTACATCCTGAAGAATTAATTTTGGGTGATAGATCTGAACCAGTCAGAACCAGATCCTCTTTCTAACCTTCAGAAGAGACATTTCTCAGTTTGGTGTCCCTTATAGAGCCTACATTTGTTGATGAAGTGCTTATGGACACATAATGGATTTTGGCCATGCAAGAAGAGCTGAATCAATTCTCCATCAATGATGTGTGGGATCTTGTGCCAAGACCTAAAGGAACTCATGTGATTGGAACCAATGAAAAAGGAGATGTGGTAAGAAACAAGGCTCGACTGGTTGCATAAGTTTATAGTCAGCAAGAAGGGATTGACTATATAGAAACCTTTGCACCAGTTTCCATGTTAGAGTCTATTTGTCTCTTAATTTCATTTTTTGTTAATCATAACATCATCTTGTCTTAGATAAATGTTAAAAGTGCTTTTCTAAATGGCTACATAACTGAGGAAGTGTATGTGCACCAACCTCCTGGCTTTGAAAATCATAGATTTTGTTTTTAAACTTAAGAAATCATTGTATGGTCTGAAACAAGCTCCCAGAGATTGGAAATTCTAATGAACGAAAAGTCTTATTGTGAGAACTTGTCACTTCAGATGGTATGCCTTGGAGGGATGGAAGAAGAACTCAGCCTGACCGTCTTGTGCAAATTCTAGCGCTCCTTCATCAATCAGGTCTTGAATTTTATTTCTCAACACCAACAGCTGTTCGTGTCATGCCCAAGACTGTTGGAGTGGTACGCACATCTTGCATTTGGATTGTAACTTGGGGAGGCTATGTTGGGATTCTGAGGAGGGTCCCTTAATATACCCAACTTGGCCTTCAACAGGCGTTGCAATGCTTGAGCCAATGACATGTTGATTTCGGTGAAGCGTCTTTCGGATCTATTCTTCTTATGCCGATTGCCTCGTTGTTGTTGGCGAGGTTGTGGTTGGGCTTGTGATGTAGGAGCAATATGGAAAGGTCCGTTCCTGACCAAACTAACCTCTTCTCTCACTGGGGGCTGATTAATGCCTTGATCCATAATATTAGCTGTTTGTTTCATGGATCTGCATCCATCTTGGGGAAGCTTGTTGAGGAAGGCTCTTAGCCCTTCTTGTCCTCGAGCTATGTTTTGGATAAGAGCCATCTGCCCCAACATCTAGATTCTCATTGCTTCTACCTCAGCTTGCAGTTGTTCCAATTGTCCATCCTTGTTGTTGTCAGGACGTTCCTTGGTCAGATTCCCGACGAAGAGTGTTTTCAGGTCTTCTCGCCCCTTGGATAGATTCAGGAGAAATTCCTTGAACTGGGCATCTTGAGCTCAGAGATTTATGTTGTCTTGTTGGAGATCCATTGCTGAAATAAACAGCGAGAACATGAGAGACCTCCTTTGAAACCTGCTTATGCAATGATATGTATTATATATGTATGCGATGTTTTCAAGGATCTTGCAGGGTAAACAAAAAAATGTCAGAAGTTGAATTTTGCAGATTTGATTGAAGAACTTTGTATCATTAAGAGTCCTTCTACGAGAGTCAAGCTCACCATATCAAGTGGGTCATAGCCCCTGACTCGAGTTGTTGAGTTTTGATCTTCTGACGACATTGGCTAGAGGAAAATAAATCCCCTTGCCCCTTGCTAGACGTCGGATTTATCATAACCTGCATCACAGGCCCTCGAGATCCTTGAAATGGTTAAGGAAATGTTAAGGCATGATGTTATGATGTGTATGCTATGCTTTTAAGTAAAGGTGCGAAGTGATGTAAGGAGGTAAACCCTGCAAGAAATCCAAGTTATTGGATAATAACTATAAACAAAACCTGAAAGGAACTCAATGTTGTCAGGTAATAAAACTCTGCAAGTAGTTCAAGTTGAAAGCACACAAGTCACGCAAACAACCTTAGCTTTAGGCTTGCATGGGTTTTAAGGTCCTACCCTCTTGGAGTTGGATTGGTTCAACTTGTCCTATAAATATGTAACCGAGTTTTAAGGGATCTCAATATCACTGATCATCCTTTATCAGGCATTGTTTTAGCTCAAGTAATCTTTTCTTGTGGCCGCTATATCCCAAAAGTACGATCTCAATGAGTGTAGCATCGAGTATCAACCAATCCTCGATTTTATACCGAGGCCGACTATCTCACTACTTTTTAATGGCCAAGTTTGTTCAACTAATGTTCTAAGGTTCGTTAGTGCTTCACGACACCATGTGGCGGCCCCGTATTCTCCTCGTTTCCCCACGAAGGATACCGGTACCAACCAAAGTGTCACACCAACACAGCCATCGCTTAAAGCATATCGGTCTACACCGTACAGTCTCCACGATCTATTGCTATTTACCTAAAAAGTGTCCCCAGATCCGGGTGTAGGATCTATTGTAACAACCCAAACAACCCTCCAAGGATAAAGCATTTAAAGAAAGCAATTAAAACTGTTTTAAAATGAACTAACTCTTAAGGTAACCCCACTTTTTATTCATATTCCTCAGCAGAGTCGCCAGTTCTGTGATACGGTGGCAAAACCGACTGTTATACTGGTTTGCATTTTTTGTTCGCAAATGTCGCGGTAAGCAAGAGTCACCATCGAATTTTATTTCATCCAATTCGGAAAAGGAAAAAGAACAGAAAAAACCTTTATCGAGAATATTTCTGAGTACGGGGTAGATTATAGAAAGGGAAGGTGTTAGCACCCTTCCTATCCATGGTTTTCCATGGGCTCTTAGGTACTTGCTCATCTTTTTAAAATTTCTTGTGTGTGCTTATTTTGAAAAAAAGTTTTACTTCGTGATAACCCTTGTATCAGTCCTCAAGGGTGTGACGAAGTTTGTTTTGAAAATTTGTTTTGAAAGGTGTTTGTGTGAAAAGTTTTGTTGAGCAACTACTTAAGATTCTACCTACTCGAAAAAAGGGTATTTGTTATCATTTCCTTTAGACAATGCTATCATACTATTAAGGAGTAGGTAGCCCCGTCGTTGGAGTTTGTAAGGGACGTTCAAAAAGGACAAGTACAGTCACCAGAGCAATGGGTAGGAAACCTTAGTAGTAACCCTAAAGTCTTAAGATCTTTCCGAGTCAACATTTCTGAGGCAACATTCAAATGGGACATTTGATATTTTAGACAGGAGCGCAACCACTAAAATCTCCTATGCTTAATGACTGTTTATCGAAGGCAACCGAAATGAGGAAAACCCTAGGAGTAAAATATGTGCACGTGATTTTTTCAGTTAATTAGTCTTTGCACATTAAGTGAGGTACCGTTTTAATTTTCAAACATCTTTCCGTACAATCCTATTAACCATGCATCTAACAGTTAAAGATTGCAGAAATTAAAAGTGCGGGAAAATAAACCTAGATATTATAAGGCTTCGGGGATAGGGATTAATTACATAACCAAAATCAGGGACAAAGAGATAAATGAAAACCCTAGTTTAACAATTACAAACCATTGTCAGTTACAAAAATATGCAAAAAATTAATTAAACGCGCAGCGAATTAAATGCGAAGACGCTTAAAAAAAACCTAAAACCCTAATTGAGAGAAAAACATTTTTTGTACATTTTTATTTGAGAAAAGAATTTAATTGCACATTAATTAAAACCCTAATTTCTAATTGCTTTTAATTATGAAAAAAAGAAATTAAATTAACCTATATTTCTAATTAAATTAAAATAAATATTTTATTAAAAAAATGCTTTTTTTTGGTGTTTTGTGATTTAGTGATTTTATGATTAATAAAAAAGTAATTAATTTGGTGAAAAATAATTAAACAAAATAATTAAAATAAAAGAAATAAATAAATAAAATAAAATGGGCCTGTGTTGAATAGCAAATCTGGGGGTGTGAGGAATTGAATTAGTTGGGCCCAAGACTGTTGGCCCACCTGCCTGCGTGAGATCCTGTGTAGCACTCTCCTGAAGGTACACCATGCTTCTTCAGGCTCGAAGCATTAGATCTGAAGAAGCTATGATCCGTTGGTTACAAGTCACGGCACATGATAGGCGCTCGAGCGTGTGATGCATTAAATCTGCAAAGGAAAAATAATACAAAGTAAATTGTTGGGACCTGGGATCAAACCCAGGTCCTTATGCTTACCACTAGCGCGCTCTTCCACTGGGCCAATTTGTTTAGTTGTCATTATACTAAAACAAAATATAATATAACAAAATAAATGAGTTAGTGGGAAACGCGCGCGAGATTTCAAATGGTCTACTGATTGGCTGCCACCTATTCTTCTTCTCTAAGGCTCCGTCGTCTTAGCTATATACCTTTTACCTACAGTCGTGCATCTATAGCTATAGCCATGTCACCTTCAAAACTCATAAAATGCGTGAGAAATAAAATTGTATACCAGAATCCAATTGGTCTTGATGTCACAATCATCATGGTATCTTGTTGATGGCTTGATTTTACCTGTATGCAAAAACCCTAAAACACACATAGAAAACCTAGCAATGGCAGATCTAGATATAGGCATAAAAAATACAATTGAATCATACAGTCATGTTGCAAACATCTCAAACATCACAAATACACCAATTAAACATGCTAATGATGCAGGAATTGCAGTAATCGGTTTTGGAAAAAAATGCAAACTGTGTGAGTTACAGCTTGCATTTCTTGATGCTTCAGACCTTGCAAATGATTGGGATAGCTTCAGAAACTCCCAAGGAATGTTGTTTAATTCTTATAACGCTTTGAACTGGCCTGTGGAGCAAGATTGGATCTTCACTTTTCTTTGAAAAATTGGAATTTTGTTCTACCTTTTTACGCCTGTCAACCTTGTTTTATCGTTGGTTCTTGTTCATTATATATGCTAGAGCGAATTAGGGTTGCAAAAACAGATGATATCTTTGGAATTTTGGAAGATTTGATTTTATTTTTCATCCATATGCAAACCTTCTATATTGAGCCAAATCATCCCATTTTTTTACCAATCATGCTTGATTCGATTTGGTCTTGATATCTCAGCATAATTTGATTGAGATCCTGTCCAAAAATCATATCAAAACAAATCTTTGATATTATTTACCAATTATTTTATTTTATTCAATTTTTAATCAATAAAAAATAAAAATAAAATAAATAATGAAGTAAATAATATGTGAGTGAACATTTGGGTCGTGGACCATGCTACAAGTGAAGTGCAATCATGAAATGCTAAGCCTATTTGGTAAAAAATGCACTTTTGAGCATATTTGACTCTTGGCAATTTTGCAAAATGGGTCAATATTGACAAAGCATATCTCCTCCAATTTTAACCCTAGAGAGGTGTTATTGGACTTTTTAGAAATCTTAGGATGTCCCCTAAGCAACCCTTTTGGTCTCATTCCAATTGGGTCTTCCATGTTCATGTAAGAAGCTTTGACCCAAAAAGTGTTTTTGTTGACTTTTCAAAAGGACCTATAATGTGGAAATTCATATCTTTTTATGAGTGCATATTTTGAACTTGTGGAATGAATATGAGTTGTAGGGAATTGCATCCTCTTCAAAATGAGCCTTTGATGGAAAATTTCTGATAAAGTATGTCGAAGTTATGCTTGGTCAAAGTTTGGTTGACTTTTCCTAAGAAACCCTAATTTAGCAAGTTTTAGGTTTTGATGAATTTAGGGAATTCCTTGAAGAATCATGATCAACCCTTGATCAAATGATGGATATCACTTAAAAATGTTGATTTTGACCAAAAATATTGAAGTTTGACTATATGTGGGCCACAATTGACTTTTGACCTAATTTAGTCGATTCTCAAGCATCTAAGCAGTTTACTAAGCAAACTTCTTGTGCAATGCCTGAAATTTGACATGGAGGATCTTGAGAACATATTAGGTCCATGGAGATCATATGAGGTCTTTGGAGTTCACCTATCTTGATGAAAATAAAAACCCTAATTTGAGACACACTGCCTTAGGCGAGAGTTTGTCTGGTCAACTCTTGAGCAAACTTGAGCAAATTGAGGATCTCTAGGAGTATGTATTGAGTAAAATGAGAGCGAAATTTTTGGGGTACAACAGCTTCCCCTGTTCAATCTTCTTAAACCTGAGGATTTAGATTGGCTTGTCTGCCTTTCGTGATCTGAAGGTGGAAGATGATTGAACACTAGAGTGCCCAGAAATTTGCACTCAATTGAAGTGATACTTGATTTGTGATATCGGGAATGGGCTTATAGATGCCATTTGGAAGTTGCTAGAGAATTGTCGGAGATGGGCTTAAAGATGCCATCCAAGATGTGACGGAGTATCGTCGGATATGGGCTTAAAGATACAATCTAGAGGATGTTGATTTCTTGAGATATTCTTTTGATGAGAGTCCCTGCTACTTTCTTGAGGAGGAATCTGCTGAGGAATGTTGGTATTTGTCTTGGGATAAATAGAATTTTAGGAGCTTCAGTTGTCCGTTACTCTACTGGGGAATTAACTCCTACTTGAGGAAGCAGAGGTGAACTGCATATCTGGTCAGTGTACAGGCAGCATTGCAAGTTACTGGGGAAAGGTGAAATTGATCGAAACTGGTCAGGTCTAGGTTTTACCGTGTTCTAAACCGTCGTCTGGAGGTAAGAGAAAAGAAACCTGGATGGTAAGGTTATGATAAGGAACCTGAATAGTAGGGTTACTTCGAAGTGAAAGCCTGGATAATAGGGTTGTGAGAAGGAACCTGGATAGTATGGTTGTGAGAAGGAACCTGGATAGTAGGGTTACTTCGAAATTAAAGCCTGGATAGTAGGGCTGTGAGAAGGAACCTGGATAGTAGGGTTACTTCGAAATGAAAGCCTGGATATTAGGGTTGTGAGAAGGAACCTAGATAGTAGGGTTACTTCGATATGAAGGCCTAGATAGTAGGGCTGTGAGAAGGAACCTGGGTAGTAGGGTTACTTCGAAATGAAAGCCTGGATAGTAGGGCTGTGAGAAGGAAGCTGGGTCGTAGGGTTACTTCGATATGAAAGCCTGGATAGTAGGGTTGTGAGAAGGAACCTGGATAGTAGGGTTACTTCGATATGAAAGCCTGAATAGTAGGGCTGTGAGAAGGAACCTGGGTTGTAGGGTTACTTCGATATGAAAGCCTGGATAGTAGGGCTGTGAGAAGGAACTTGGATAGTAGGGTTACTTCGATATGAAAGCCTAGATAGTAGGGCTGTGAGAAGGAACCTAGATAATAGGGTTACTTCGAAATGAAATCCTGGATAGTAGGGCTGTGAGAAGGAACTTGGATAGTAGGGTTACTTCGAAATGAAAGCCTGGATAGTAGGGATGTGAGAAGGAACCTTGATAGTATGGTTACTTCGATATGAAGGCCTGGATAGTAGGGTTGTGAGAAGGAACCTAGGTAGTAGGGTTACTTTGAAATGAAAGCCTGGATAGTAGGGTTGTGAGAAGGAACCTGGGTCGTAGGGTTATTCCGATATGAAAGCCTGGATAGTAGGGCTGTAAGAAGGAACCTGGATAGTAGGGTTACTTCGATATGAAGGCCTGTATAGTAGGGCTGTGAGAAGGAACCTAGGTCGTAGGGTTACTTCGATATGAAATCCTGGATAGTAGGGTTGTGAGAAGGAACCTGGGTCATAGGGTTACTTTGAAAGAAAGCCTGGATAGTAGGGCTATATGAAGGAACCTGGATAATAGGGTTACTTCGAAGCGATAGTGTAGATTAGTTGACCCGTTTGGTTTCGGGAACTGAGTTTCCGTTAGTCATCTGCAGATGTGACTTGCATAACCGTTGAATTTGCTGAAGCTAATCATCTTTTCCTGAAAAGATATCAGGGTTAGTTATATGCAATGCATGAAATGCAGGGTGAGATGATGTTCTTAAAATAAATGAGATTATGCTCTATATGATATGTATGCGTATGTCATGATGTATGTTCACGAAATGCTGTCGGGGTATGCTCGTGTCTGAGAAAATAAATCCCTGACAGTTGCTGGAGATTTGTAAATATTCTGCTTGAGAATATTTTGACGGAGGAGACTCTGTCTGAGAATAATCCTGCAGGGTAATGACTATGTGGGGGAAGAGAGATACTCTGTTGGAAGATCTGCTGATCTGGAGAAATAAACTCAGCTGGGGATGAACTTCCATTGCTGGAGAGAAGAGCTCTGTTGGAGATTGAGCTTTCACTGTCAGAGGAATAAACTCTGCTCGAGAGATGGCTTTATAAACTTCTCATGGTTATAAAACTCGGTCGGGGAATGCATATATCAGCTTTCTGAAGGAACCTGCCAGGGAAGTGATTCCTGCTTGGGGAAGTGATTCCTGCTTGGGGACCTGGAGATCGGACTTTGGTTGTCTCGACTATGTAGGGAATATATGTATCACTGGCTTGTATGTGATAGTGACTTTGCTTCCAACTGTCTCCGCCCCTTGTACCATGCTGGAAAAAGTACATGCAAAGATTTTGTGGATGGATCTATGTCGTGATTGTACTTGAACATTTATTTAATGAGTGTCAGGATGACATCCATCTCTGGATCATATCTGAGCTGTACTTAAAACATGTGTTGAATGAGTGTCAGAATGACATTCGTCTCTGGATCGTATCTGAACTATATCTGAAAGTTGAATCTGAATGATTATCAGAATGACATCCGTATCTTGAGCATATCTGAACTGTATCTGAAAGCTGAATCTGAATGAGTATCAGAATGGCATCTGTATCTGGAGCATATCTGAACTGTATCTGAAAGCTGAATCTGAATGAGTATCAGAATGGCACCCATATCTGGAGCATATCTGAACTGTATCTGAAATCTTAATCTGAATGAGTATCAGAATGGCATCTGTATCTAGAGCGTATCTGAACTGTATCTGAAACATGAATATGAATGAGTATCAGAATGGCACCCGTATCTGGAGCGTATCTAAATTGTATCTGAAAGCTGAATCTGAATGAGTATCAAAATGGCATCTGTATCTGGAGCGTATCTGAACTGCACCGGAGAGATGAATCTGAATGAGTATCAAAATGGCATCCGTATCTGGAGCGTATCTAAACTGTATCTGAAAGATGAATCTGAATGAGTATTAGAATGGCATCCGTATCTGAAGCGTATCTAAACTGTATCGGAAACATGAATCTGAATGAGTATCAGAATGGCATCCGTATCTGGAGTGTATCTGAAAGCTGAATCTGAATGAGTATCAGAATGGCATCCGTATTTGGAGCGTATCTGAACTGTATCTGAATTCTGGTGCTCTTGATGAATGCTGATCAAGGTATAAGTCTTCCACTGATAGACAGGTGACGGGACATAGTCGTACATTTTAAATCCCTAACTTTTGTCTGGACCTCCCTTTCGGGTTTTCAGTCCACCGGGATACCCTTTTTTGCCCAAGCCACCCTTTCGGGTTTTCGACTTGCCGGGTGTACAAATTTTCATTTTTTATCCCTAATTTTTGCCCAAACCCTTTTGCCTAGGTATGTCAACCTAGCGGGTCTTTGTTATGCGTAGTATTTTCCGACTATATCCATGCTTTCAGGATGTAGAGAGTTGTCACTGTCCATAGTGTTATGTTGTAGTACTGTCAAAAATGTTTTCTTGATGGCACATGATTCGTTGCTGGAATGCGTGTGTAATGCCCCAAGCAATTCAGATGGAGATCTGCCCCTGGTTATTTGGCACTTTTGGAGAGACTACCCCAGGTGTGTTTAGACATCGTGTCATGCCCCTTGCTTATGGAAGACCTGTTATTGGAAGTCTCTTTCCCGCTGAGGTGATTCTGTCCATTGAGAGGATATCTGTTCATCGAATATCCATTGTGCGGATTTCTCTGCTATCAAACAATTAGTCATATGCAAACAATGTCATCTAAAGAATGAAAAACTCATGTCTGTCTTGAAATTTTTTTGAAAACGTGTTTTGTGTAGTAAAACGAAAGTTGTAAGAATGTGATATCAACTCAGGATTTGTAACAAAGCTTACAGGAGTCAGAATACCTTTGTAATAGTATGCTCTCAAACTAACCCATGCTTCAGCTAGGACTTTTAAGGGTTATAACGTGGTCTGGTTCATGGTTCAAGAAACAAAGGATAAAAGCTCAAATTTTATTTGTACCCAACCCGCTCTTCGTGATGTTCTTCAGTCCTATGCTCAATTAATTGTGCGTTTAGATCCCGATTGAGTATGAAATCTTTTTTCTGATACTTGGTGATGATTTGTTTTGAAAAGGCAGTCATTTTTGTAATCTGCTTTTGTCGAGGATTTGTAGTAACCTCTTCTTTTTTTTTTGGTTTTCGTTATCCCTTCTTTTACCTGAACTATTTCTTTTGTGATTACAGTCAGCGGGATGCCCCAATTTTTCTCTTAAGTTTCCTCCATAGGTTTTGACTTAATGGGATTTTATTTCGAGAGATAATGACGGCCTGTCTTGACGATTATACGGAACCATCATCGTCTTTTGTTTTGGAAGGACGTCTTTGATGCCATTCATTGTGTACGAAGCGGCAGATTGTGACTGAATGTGCCTCTGAATTAACTAAGAAAACTACCCTGCCCCAGGATATGATTGAGGCTTTTAATTTGTGTGAAAAGAAAAACTCCTACTTCTTTGGCTCGAAGGGGCTGACTAGGAATTATCTTCCTTATAACTCCACTGTTTAGGATCTGAAACAACGCCTGTACATCGTCAGCGGGGTCTGTTCAAAAGCATACTGTAGAGATTGTGGTATCATTTTCGTCATCCTCCCTCTAAGGCTTAGAGTTTTTAATCGAGAGTTAAATATCACAAAAGGAAATAAGAACGCATTTTTGAAATAGTGAATATGAATAAATTGATTCAAGACAAACATGTGCAATGCATTGATGAAATAACGAGGTTTGATATGAATAAATGTTCAAACAAATCAAAAGAAAATTACACATTGAAAATTCTAATGAACGAAAAGTCTTATTGTGAGAACTTGTCACTTCAGATGGTATGCCTTGGAAGGATGGCAGCAGAACTCAGCCTGACCGTCTTGTGCAAATTCTAGCGCTCCTTCATCAATCAGGTCTTGAATTTTATTTCTTAACGCCCAACAACTGTTGGTGTCATTCCTAGGACTGTTGGAGTGGTACACACATCTTGCATTTGGATTGTACCTTGGGGAGGCTATGTTGAGATTCTGAGGAGGGTCCTTTAATATAACCAACTTGGCCTTCAACAGGCGTTGCAATGCTTGAGCCAATGACATGTTGATTTTGGTGAAGCGTCTTTCGGATGTATTCTTCTTATGCCGATTGCCCCGTTGTTGTTGGCGAGGTTGTGGTTGGGCTTGTGATGTAGTAGCAATCTGGAAAGGTTCGTACCTGACCAAACCAACCTCCTCTCTCACCAGGGGCTGATTAATGCCATGATACACAATTTTAACTGTTTGTTTCATGGATCTGCATCCATCTTGGGGAAGCTTGTTGAGGAAGGCTCTTAGCCCTTCTTGCCCTCGAGATAAGTTTTGGATAAGATCCATCTGCCCAGCATCTGGATTCTCATTGCTTCTACCTCAGCTTGCAGTTGTTCCAATTGTCCATCCTTGTTGTTGTCAGGACGTTCCTTGGTCAGATTCCCGATGAAGAGTGTTTTCAGGTCTTCTCACCCCTTGGATAGATTCAGGAGAAATTCCTTGAACTGGGCATCTTGAGCTCGGAGATCTATGTTGTCTTGTTGGAGAGCCATTGCTGAAATAAACAGCGAGAACATGAGAGACCTACTTTGAAACCTTCTTATGCAATGATATGTATTATATATGTATGCAATGTTTTCAAGGATCTCGCGGGGTAAACAAGAAAATGTCAGAAGTTGAATTTTACAGCTTTAATTGAAGAACTTTGTATCATTGAGAGTCCTTCTACGAGAGTCAAGCTCACCATATCAAGTGGGTCATAGCCCCTAACTCAAGTTGTTGAGTTTTGAATTTCTGACGACATTGGCTAGAGGAAAATAAATCCCATTGCCCCTTGCTAGACGTCTGATTTATCATAACGTGCATCACAGGCCCTCGAGATCCTTGAAATGGGTATGTCCAACAGCTGAGAGAATTCTTCCAAGGTAGGCATCAACTGATAGTCTGGAAAGGTGAAGCAGTGGTGCTTGGGATCAAAGAACTGAAAGAGTACACTCATAATCTTTTCATCAAGGTTTGAAGTAACCAGGTTGAGAAGTCGACCATGTCTCTTAGTGAACGTAGAAGTTTCAGAAACCCTTGATGCTAGCTCTTTGAGTTGGGAATGTATCTTCACAAAGCTGATTCGGACAGTGTTTCTACGAACGGAAGAAATGATCTACAAAATAGAACAAAGATAAATTCCCTTGGTCTTTGAAATGGTTATTGCAATAAGAATGAATGTTATGTTATGGTGCATGATGTCATAATAAACCACAGGTAAAGCAAACACATGTATAGCAAACATAGTTAAATCATACAAAGTCCTTAGGTTTAAGGCCTGCATGAGGTTAAAGGTAGTACCCTCTTGAAGTTTAGTTGGTTTCAAACCTATCTTAAAAAGTACCAGGTTCTAAGGGATCTCAATATCACTGACCATCCTTTATCAGGCATTATCTCAGCTCGAGCAATCTTTTCTTGCGGCCGAAACATCCCAAAAGTCTGATCTCAATGAGTGTAGCATCGAGTATCAACCAATCCTCAGCTCTGCACCGAGGTCGGCTATCTCACTACTTTCTAATGGACAAGTTTGTTCAACTAAGGTTCTAAGGTCCGTTAGTGCTTCACGGCACCACGGGGCGGCCCCGTATTCTCCTCGTTTCCCCACGAAGGATACCGGTACCAACCAAAGTGCCACACCAACACAACCATCACTTAAACCATATTGGTCTACACCGTATAGTCTCCACGATCCATTGATGTTTACCTAATGAGTGCCCCCCCAGATCCGGGTGTAGGATCTATAATAACCCAAGCAAAACCCTTAAAGATAAAGCAAACAAACAAGAAAGCAATTTTTAAAATGACCTAAATCCTAAGGTATACCCCACTTTATCTCCTTTCCCCAGCAGAGCCGCCAGTTATGTGATACGGTGGTAGAACCGACTGTTTTACTGGTTTGCGTTTTGCGTTTTTTGTTTGCAAAATGTCGCAGTAAGCAAGAGTCGCCACCGACTTTTATTTCATCCAATCATGGAAAAGGAAAAAGAACAGAAAAAACCTTTTTCGAGAATATTTCTGGGTACGGGGGGTAGATTATAGAAAGGGAAGGTGTTAGCACCCTTTCTATCCATGGTTTTCCATGGGCTCTTAGGTAGTTGCTCATCTTTTTAAAATTGCTTATGTGTGCTTGTTTTGAAAAAAGTTTTACTTCGTGATAACCCTTGTATCAGTCCTCAAGGGTGTGACGAAGTTTGTTTTGAAAATTTGTTTTGAAAGGTGTTTGTGTAAAAAGTTTTGTTGAGCAAGTACTTATGATTCTACCTACTCAAAAAAAGGTTGTTTGTTCTCATTTCCTTTAGACAATGATATCCTACTATTAAGGAGTAGGTTGCCCCGTCGTTGGAGTTTGTAAGGGACGTTCTAAAGGGACAAGTACAATCACCAGAGCAATGGGTAGGAAACCTTAGTAGTAACCCTAGAGTCTTAAGATCTTTCCGAGGCAACATTCAAATGGGACATGATCTTTTAGAGAGGAGGGAAACCACTAAAATCTCCTATACTTAAATGACGATTTTACCGAAGGCAACCGAAATGAGGCAAACCCTAGGAGTGAAATATGTGCACGTGATTTTTTAAGTTAATTAGTCTTTGCACATTAAGTGAGCTACCGTTTTAATTTTCAAACATCTTTCCATACAATCCTATTAACCATGCATCTAACAGTTAAAGATTGCGAAAATTAAAAGTGCAAGAAAATAAACCTAGCTATTACAAGGCTTCGGGGATAAGGATTAATTACATAACCAAAATCGGGGACAAAGCGATAAATGAAAACCCTAGTTTAACTATTACAAATCATTGTCAGTTACAAAAATATGCAAAGAATTAATTAAACGCACGGCGAATTAAATGCGAGGACGCTTAAAAAAAACCTAAAACCCTAATTGAGAGAAAAATATTTTTTGTACATTTTTATTTGAGAAAATAATTTAATTGCACATTAATTAAAACCCTAATTTCTAATTGCTTTTAATTATGAAAAAAATAAATTAAATTAACCTATATTTCTAATTAAATTAAAATAAATATTTTATTTAAAAAATGCTTTTTTTGGTGTTTTGTGATTTATTGATTTTATGATTAATAAAAAATTAATTAATTTGGTGAAAAATAATTAAACATAATAATTAAAATAAAAGAAATAAATAAAGAAAAGAAAATGGGCATGTGTTGAATAGCAAATCTGGGGGTGTGAGGAATTGAATTAGTTGGGCCCAAGACTGTTGGCCCACCTGCCTGCGTGAGATCCTGTGTAGCGCTCTCCTGAAGGTACACCATGCTTCTTCAAGCTTGAAGCATTAGATCTGAAGAAGCTATGATTCGTTGGTTGGAAGTAACAACACATGATAGGCGCTCGAGCGTGTGATGCACTGAATCTGCAAAGTAAAAATAATACAAAGTAAATTGTTGGGACCTGGGATCGAACCCAGATCTTTATGCTTACCACTAGCGCGCTCTTCCACTGGACCAATTTGTTTAGTTGTCATTATACTGAAACAAAATATAATATATAAAAATAAATGAGTTAGTGGGAAATGCGCGCGAGATTTCAAATGGTCCACTTATTGGCTGCCACCTATTCTTCTTCTCCAAGGCTCCATCATTTTAGCTATATACCTTTTACCTACAGTCGTGCATTTGTAGCTATAGCCCTGTCACCTTCAAAAACTCATAAAATGCATGATAAATGAAATTGTAGACCAGAATCCAATTGGTCTTGATGTCACAATCATCATGGTATCTTGTTCATGGCCTGATTTTACCTGTATGCAAAAACCCTAAAAGGCACATAAAAAACCTAACAATGGAAGATCTAGATATAGGCATAAAAAATACAATTTAATCATACAGTCATGTTGCGAACATCTCAAACATCACAAATATACCAATTAAACATGCTAATGATACAGGAATTACAGTAATCGGTTTTGAAAAAAAATGCAAACTGTGTGAGTTACAACTTGCGTTTCTTGATGCTTTAGACCTTGCAAATGATTGGGATAGCTTCAGAAACTCCCAAGGAATGTCGTTTGATCCTTAGAACGCTTTGAACTGGCCTGTGGAGCAATATTGGATATGCACTGTTCTTTGAAAAATTGGAATTATTTTGTGCCTTTTTACGCCTGCCAACCTTGTTTTATCCTTGGTTCTTGTTCATTATATATTCTAGAGAGAATTAGGGTTGCAAAAACAGATGATATCTGTTGTACCCAAAAATTTTCCCTCCCATATTTCTCAAAACATTTCAAGAAAGATCCCCAAGTTGCTCAAGGTAGTCCAAGGGTTGGCCAGACAAGCTCTCTCCTAAGGCAGTCTACCCCAAATTAGGGTTTCATGTTGCATCAAGATACTTGAGTCCAAGTGACCCCAAATGCTCAACATTGTCCTAATATGTTCTCAATATCATCCATGACAAGTTTCAAGCCTTGCAGAGGAAGATTGCTCAGTCAATTGCTCAACGGTCCAAAAATCGACTGTGCTAGGGCAAAAGTCAACTGTGACCTACATACAGTCAAATCTCAAGATTTTTGGTCAGCATCCTCATTTTGAAGTATATTTCATCATTTGATCAAGGGTTAATCATGATTCATCAAGGATTGCTCATAATTCATCAAGACTCAAAAGTTGCTAAATTAGGGTTTTGTAGGAAAAGTTAACTCAACTTTGACCAAGCATAACTTTCTCATAATTTATGAAAAATGACCCATCCAAAGCTCATTTTGAAGAGGATGCAATTCCCTACAATCCATCTTCAGCTCCCAAGTTCAAAATATGCACCCACAAGAAGTTATCAATTTGGACATTATAGGTCATTTTGAAAAGTCAACAAAAATACCTTTTTTGTAAAAGCTTCATACATGAGCATAGAATATCAAATTGAGATGACACCAAAAGGGTTGATTAGAGGACATATCTATCTTTATAAAAAGTCCAAGAACACCTCTAAAGAGTAAAAATTGAGGAAGTTATGCATTGGTGAAGTTGACCTTTTTTGCAAAATTGCCAAAAGTCAACTATCCCCAAAACTTCAAATTTTGCCAAATGGGCCCAATCGTTTTCACTTGTTTTGAGTTGGCAACATAGCTCACGTGCTCTAGCCTTTGCCACTTGTCCATATCTTATTTTTATTATTTGTTTTGATTTTTATTTTAATTAATTTGATTTAAATCAAATAAAATCAAATAAAATCCAAAACATTGATAACAAGAGATTTTTATGATTGTTTCAGGTTCCAATTACAGCTAGCAAAGCATTCAAACTCGTGTAAAGGCTTGTATGCACAAATAGATTGAAAATAAGCCAAATTTGGAAGGTTTTCAAAGTGAATCAAATCAAATATCAAAAGCATTGAAGGAAGAAGATTTGGACACAATTATCAACCCTAACTCAGTCCATGGTACATAAGGAGGCGAGGCAGACCTAAAAGGAGGTTGAAAACAGGTGAGAGAGAGAGAACAAAATCTAAAAAAAGTCAAGAAAAGTGTGAGATCGAAATCCCACTTAGAGGCATTCTCTAGACCATTGAACGATCCCAATCACTTCCTGGAACTCTCAACAACCTAAAGCAATCAAGAACTAAGCCGTTCAAGCCCCAAAATGCACTGTAAGTCGTTCACAACTTCGCCCTGTTCTTGAAATCGTATTTCATAATATAGGTATTGTTAAGATAAATTACTTGCATATTCTTGATCTATGAGGTATATGCAAGTTTTCTGCATCACTCAATTGCATTTATATGGCATGTAGCGTTAATCACCATTGCTAGGTTTTCGAGCTTGGTTTTAGGGTTTTTGTTTTCAGGAACAATTGGCCTTCGTAAATGATATGGTTGTGATCAGGAGGCTAAAACAAACAAAACCATGGCATTGGATGTTATTTCTATGGCCTGTGGAAGGTTTTGAGAATGCATAATCTGTAGCAACGGACATTTGTCCGTAGGTATAGGCTAACAAACTTTTAGCCACGGTGCAGGGAAGAAGACGCAGACGTGGCCAACTTCCATTTGCTTATTTGAATTTGCACGCAAAAATACCATTACTGTACTTGTTTTGTATATTATTTTTATTATTTTTTATATGTACAATGAAAACAAAATAGTGCAGTGGCTGCCAGATAGAGGCTTAAGGCGTTAAGAGGCTGGAGGTCAGGGGTTCAATCTCTGCCTCCAGCATTTGCTATTTTAATATTTTCTTGCAGGTAATCCAATGCACGTGTGAGCCTAATGTCCACCATATGCCCTCATCATCAACGCGCCAGATTGCCAGATGGCCAAATCTGGTGGCCACCATTGAGAGTGCACCATAAGCCAAGTCAAAGATGCCATACAGCATTACAAAAGTCAGCGTGGACCTCCACAAATGGGCCCAGATTCTTGCTATTCACACCTCCGAAAATGCTTAACTCAGGCCCATTTTCTTATCCTTTTTCTTTTTACATTTTAATTAATTATTTCGTTTAATTATTTTTACTAACCAATAAAATAATTTTCTTTTTTTCAAAAATCACTAAAAATATTTTTATGTCCAAATAAATTTAGAATATTTTTTTTTCATCAATAAATTAATTAATTGAATTAGGTTTGTTTAATTAGATAACTTTAATTTATTTTGCAAATAATTAAAATCAATTAGAATTAATAGGTTTTTATTACTAACTTAATTATTTTATTTCTTTCCTAAAATAAGCAAAAATCCAAAAATATGTCTTTTAATTATTTTCATTTATTAATTTAATTAGCTAATTAATTGCATTTTAATTTAGAAAACTTATTTCTTTTTAATAAAAACAACAAAAAAACATTTTTCTTTTATAATTAGGATAGAAGGGTCAAAACCCTAGTTTCGCATTCGATCTAATTTTCTCGCGCGCATTATTATTATTTTGCCCAATTATTGTATCTGCTCCCGGTTTGTAATAATTTAATTAGGACATTTATTTTTACCGCTTTTAATTTCAAAGGGTTTGTTTTTGGCTATGTAAATACCCGAAGCCTTGTAATAGCTCAGTTTAAAATTTCGCACTTTAATTTCTGCAAATATTTAACTGTTAGATGTTTGATAATAGGGTTTGCATGACAAGAATGAATGTCTGAATTTAAAACAGTTAGATCACCCTAAATTGTGCAAAGATAAAAAACTGAAATTGAATCATTCGCACATGCGCACTCCTAGGGTACACTCCCACTTGGTTGCCTTCAGTAAACGGTCATTCAGTATAGGATGTTTTAGTGGTCGTTCTTTGTCCAAAGATCAAAGTTGCCTCGGAAAGGTTGCCTTGGATATTGTTGCCTCGAATAATTGATCTAAGACATTAGGGTTATTACTAAGACGTCCTAACATTGCTTTAGTGACCATACGTCCCTTTCGAATTGACCCTCAAAACTCCAACGACGATGCTACCTACTCACTAATAGTGGGATAACATTGTCTAAAGGAAACGAACGTAGAATGATTCTTTTTTCGAGTAGGTAGATTAGTTCTTAAGTACTTGCTCAATCAAAACAAATTTTTTCACACTTACACTCCTTTTCAAACAAGTTTTCAAAAACACTTCATTACACTCATGAAGACAGAAGCAAGAGTTAAATCGAAGTCAAAATAAAAAACTTTTCAAAGCACACAAAACACAAAGAAAACAATTTTTAAAATGATGAGTAAGTACCTAAGAGCCCGTAGATAACTACGGATAAAAAGAGTGCTAATACCTTCCCTTTCTATAATCTACCCCGTACTCAGAAATATCTCGAAAAAGGAATTTCTCTATGCTTTTTTCCTTTCCTTGTTGGATAAAATAAAAGTCGGTGGCGACTCTTGCTTACCGCGACATTTTGCAAACACAAACACAAAACACAAACCAGCTAATTCCTTAACGAAATAGGGAAACACGATCCCGATTCTGGCCACCGTATCACAATATCTTTGGAATTTTGGAAGATTTGATTTGATTTTTCATCCATATGCAAACCTTCTATATTGAGACAAATCATCCCTTTTTTATACCAATCATGCTTGATTCGATTTGGTCTTGATATCTCAGCATAATTTGATTGAGATCCTGTCCAAAAATCATATCAAAACATATCTTTGATATTATTTACCAATTATTTGATTTTATTCAATTTTTAATAAATAAAAAATCAAAATAAAATATATAATGAAGCAAATAATATGTGAGTGAACATTTGGGTCGTGGACCATGCTACAAGTGATGTGCAATCATGAAATGGTAAGCCCATTTGGTAAAAAAATGCACTTTTGAGCATATTTGACTTTTGGCAATTTGCAAAAAAGGTCAACTTTGACAAGGAATATCTCCTCCAATTTTAACCCTAGAGAGGTGTTCTTGGACGTTTTAGAAATATTAGGTTGTCCCCTAAGCAACCCTTTTAGTCTCATTTCAATTGGGTCTTCCATGTTCATGTAAGATGCTTTGACCCAAAAAGTGTTTTTGTTAACTTTTCAAAAGGACCTATAATATGGAAATTCATATCTTTTTATGAGTGCATATTTTGAATTTGTGGGATGAATATTAGTTGTAGGGAATTTCATCCTCTTCAAAATGAGCCTAGGATGGAAAATTTATGATAAAGTATGTGGAAGTTATGCTTGGTCAAAGTTTGGTTGACTTTTCCTAAGAAACCCTAATTTAGCAACTTTTGGGTTTTGATGAATTTAGGGCCTTCGTTGAAGAATCATGATCAACCCTTGATCAAATGATGGATATAACTTCAAAATGTTGATGTTGACCAAAAATCTTGAACTTTGAATGTATGTGGGCCACCGTTGACTTTTGACCTAATACAGTCAATTCTTAAGCATCTGAGCAGTTGATTGAGCAAACTTCTTGTGCAGTGCTTGAAATTTGACATGGAGGGTATTAAGAACATATTAGGACCATGGAGAGAATATTAGGTCTTTGGAGTTCACCTATCTTGATGAAAATGGAAACCCTAATTTGAGACACACTGCCTTAGGAGAGAGTTTGTCTGGTCAACTCTTGGGCAAACTTGAACAAATTGAGGATCTCTAGGAGTATGTATTGAGTAAAATGAGAGGGAAAATTTTGGGGTACAACAACAAGGTAAGTGGTAAGGTAGATCAGAAGTTGTACAGAGGTATAATAGTTTCTCTATTATATTTGACTGCTTCTAGGCCTGATATTTTATTTAGTGTTTGCTTGTGTGCTCCCTTCTACTCAGATCCTAGAGAATCACACTTAACTGGTGTTAAGAGGATTTTTAGGAATCTGAAAGGTACTACTAACCTTGATTTGTGTTATAGAAAATCAAGTGAATATAATTTAGTAGGATATTGTGATGTTGACTATGCTGGAGACAAACTAGAGAGGAAAAGTACTCCTGGAAGTTGTCAGTTTTTGGTAATAATTTGATCTCATGGTCTAGAAAAAGAAAATAACAATAATGCTCTCAACTATAGAAGCCGAATACATTTCTGCTTCTGGATACAGCACCCAGATTCTTTGGATGAAGAATCAACTAGAAGATTATCAAATATTTGAGAGTAACATTCCTATCTTCTGTGACAATACTTCTGCAATTTGTTTGTCTAAGAATCCAATTTTGTATTCTAGGGCTAAACATATTGAGATTAAGCATCATTTTATAAGAGACTATATTTAGAAGGGAATTTTATCTTTATGAAATTCTGGAACTTTAAAACAAATGTCAAGACTGATGTCCCAACATAAAATACAATGTCAAGATAGATGTTATGATATCATCTACTGACAAAAAACACTTTTACCAAAATAAAAATTATGCAGAATTTAAATTGTAGATGGTAAAAGATACAATTAATTGTTAACCCAGTTCAGTACAACGTCACCTCCTTTGGGGGCTACCAAGCCAGGAAGGAAATTCACTACAATATTATTAGTTCAAATCCTAAACAACCCTAGTTTACAACTTATCATCTAATCCTTACCTTGTTCAGTTTCTACCTAGACACCTTCTAAATATGAGATCCCCCTTTCACTTCCCACAATCACCTCAGTGATAAACCTGTCACAAACCCGTGACAAAACCAAAAGAGCCAAATAGAAGATTACACTTCAAATACAATACTTAGTTTTGCTTAAAATCTTTAACTAAGAAAAATACTCAACTTTTTGCTTAAATGCTCATGAGTGAGAATAATCAGTCTACCTCAATGTATCAGAAGATACACGAGTAACATACAAAGAACTTAAAAGACTCCCAAAACCATAAACCCTTATGCACCCACAATATTTATTTATTATGAATGCTTTCTATTTTAGGTTTTTCGTTTTTGTGAATGCTTGCTATTTTAGGTTTAGAAAGTTCTTATTTATAGACTCTTGCATAATGGGATTTGACTCTTCAATTAAATCCAATCTTCTCTTTTTAAATCAACTGCAAGATCTTCACACAAAGAAGAAAAAATCTTTAAAGTTTCCTAAAAAGTCTCAAAGATGCTTTTTATGAAACCAAATCAAATCTACACAGTTCCTAAAATATCCTTGATTAGTTGCGCCTGTATGAGAACTAAAAACATCAAGAATCTCATATTTCTCAATCAAATCTTCAAGGAAAAATAACAGCAACACTTGATGTGCAATAGGCCAAGATGTCAAGACATCTGACTCAACATCAGTCTGAAACATATGACAGCAGAACATGTCATGACAGGTGGTCAAGATGTTGTGACATCTTGCTCAACATCAGTTAAAAACCATGTTTTAGCAAAATTGTTGTCAATCCTAAAACCATGGATCTAACAATCCCCCCCATTGGAAAATTTTGGTTAAAACAATCTTAGCACAATTAAACCTGAGAGAGGAATAAAATCACAACCATAAAACACAACCTACATAAAACTCATGTAAACTTTGTACAAACTGCAAACATAAAAATATGTCAGAGAAAACATGCAGTTACAGAGAGACCCAACCTCACACACAAATCTTCTTCAAACTCCAGAACATAGATATCAAGACAAGTGGTCTGACATCACACGTCACAATTTCATCATTTCAAACAGGTTCATCACTCCCCCTATTACACATAACCAGTACTTCCCCTTAAAGGGAAAACCAAAATCACCAGAAAATCCAGTTTACTAAATATGAATATCCAAGTTCACACATCAAAGGCACATGCAACAGAAGATAAATAAGCCTTACATCAAGATTTTCCACATTAGGCAAGATGTCAGAACATCAGGTAAGACATCATGTACACATATCCCTCATCAACAGCAGAAGCGCCAACAAGTATGATAGACAATCATGCTTCCCCTAAAAGTTGCATACAATAAGCAACCATAATAGACTATTATTCCCTTAGCACTAGTATAATCTATCAGCATGTTAATTAACATGTCAAGACATGTGACATAACATCAGGACAAACAAAAACACACTAACACTTTACCCCCCCTTTTTAGCCAAAAGTTGACAAAAAATAGAGTAAATGTAAACAAAATTGGAAGCACACACTGCACACAAGCATAAACATAGATGGAAGCACACATAAACAGATGGAAACATACAATACTTAAATGGAAACACACAAACTCTTGAACATCTTCAGGTGGTCTTCCACCTCTTTCCCCTGTCAAAGATCATTTTCCCTCCTTCCTACTGTCACATGTTGTATAAGTGTTGACACTAAACTCTCTTGTCACCACCTTAGAACATGTCTTCTTCAAGTTAACCCTTCTATCTTGCATAGATTCTTTGGTATATCCTTTAACACTAGCAACTTGCTTAGGCTTCCCAAGCATCAGAAAATAGAGGAAAGATGCATTATCTGTTGCACTCATCCATATCTGTAATTGTTATAACTCCTCAATAGTGCACGTTCCAATCCCACTATTTATGTTCTCAATTTGATTTTTTTAAACATAAAGTATGTTGTTCCTTGTTGTCCATATGCTCTAGACTAATAACCTTTCCTTCAACAAGATTCTTGAGTAGTTGATTATGACTATCAAGGTTCTTGTTTCAGCCATGTTGAATGAGATATCTGATATCATTCAGATTTTCATAATGTAATGTCATGACATCATGTTTGACATTATAATCCTTCATAGATGGTCAACCCACACCAGTTGAGAACAACCTCTCCTTGTTCCACCATACTCAACTTCAGTAGTATTCACATAATCACATATTTCTTTCTTATTGAAACTGGAAATTAGATTGTTTCTTAGAGATAAATATCTACTGATCCACTTTGACCCAATGATACAATTAAAGATCTTCCTTGACTTATCCTTGGTTGAAGCTTAGAAACAAGACATGAATTTAATATTTTATTTTTTGATTAAGTGATGTCTTTTTCATTAAGGTGGCTTGAAATCAGTTTCATGGATTGCTCTATCTGACCTTTAACTAAGATACCTTTGTTGGATTGAGAACTCACTGATTCAGTGCTTGAAAATTCACAAACTACCTCTCTTATTTCCTCATCAATATGCACAGAAGATGTTCCAACATTGTCTTCACCATCCCTATCTTTTTCAGTGAATAAATCATTAATTACCACACTTGTGAATTCCGTAACAACTTTAGTTCTGGAGTTAAAAACTCTATAAGCTCTTCTGTTTGAAGAGTAATCCAAAAGCATTCCTTCATTCTTTATTAGAATCCTTCTTACCCTTTTGATCTTTGTTAATCAAGACACATATTTTACTTCCAAAGGTATGAAAATATTTTACTGTAGACTTCCTTCCTTTCCATAACTCATAGAGAGTACCTGAAGTACCTCTTCTCAAAGTAACCCTATTATGAATGTAGCATGCAGTATTCATAGATTCAGACCAAAACTCCAATGGCATTTGCTTAGCATGAAGCATAACTCTAGCCAATTCGTGTATAACTCTGGTCTTTTGCTCAATAATTCCATCTTATTGATAAGAGATGGAACAAGAGAACTCATGACTGATGTCTTTAGAAGCATAAAAAATTCAGAGAACTCTGTATTCTCAAACTCCTTATTATGGTAGCTTCTAACCTTCACAATCACACCCTTCTTATCCACTTGAATACTTTGGCATAGATCTTTGAAGACTTTAAAAGTATCTGATTTTTCTCTAAGAAAGTTCATCCATGTAAGTCCAAAAAAATCATCTATAACCACATAAACATACCTCTTTCCTCCCATGCTTTTTATCTGCGTTGGTCCCATTAAGTACACATGAATAAGTTTCTACACGTTAGAGGTAGTTTGATGTTGCAATGATTTGGTGTAACATCATGGTTTGCGTTCCAATTTCATACTCATCACAAACTTTCTTTTCCTTAACCTTGAGATATGGAATTCCCTTAATAACTCTTTCAGATAAGATTTCCTTCATTCCTTTTAGATCAAGGTGTCCAAGATTTTGGTGCCATAGCTTTACTTCATCTTCCTTGGTTATCAAACATGTGGAAGAATAAGTAGTTATTTTATATTCCCATAAATAATAGTTGTCTTTAGACCTAATACCCTTCATCACAAAAATATCTTTCTCATCTTTAACCATACATTTTGACTTTGATAAGTTGACTAACAGTCCTTGGTCATAGAATTGACTAATGCTAATAAGATTAACAGTTAATCCTTTCACAAGAAGAATATAATATAAACTAGGAGAATCAACACACATCAACTTTCCAACTCCTTTTATTTCACCTTTAAACCCATCACTAAATCTGACAGTACTTGTGGGGTGAGGCCTAATATCCACCAACAACTTTTGAACCCATATCATATGTCTAGAGAATCCACTACCAAAGTACTAATCTTCTCTATTTGAAGCTCTTAAGGAAGTATGAGTTATAAGATTAACATCAATATCTTTAATACTTCTCTTTTTGCTCACTTGATTAGTGTAACATCCTATCTAACCCCCGCACAAATATATAACATAATCAAAGTAAATTAGCATGCATATCAAATAGGGCACCACATTTACTTCACGACAACAATACAAATACACTAGTCATATTCATAACGCGCATTTAGAATCATGTTCCATACAATAACACATATGCATATCGCAGTAGAATAATTATCAACTCAAAATAATAATACTAATGATTAAAATCCCATACTGATAATTATACCATAAAACATTAGGCACTAAAGGCCATCATCACATACATCTCAATCCAACATAGATATCCAGAGTGTATAACAACATCTCTCAAATAAACATGAATATAATAAACATAACATGAATCCAAACGTTCCTTGTGTTACATAGACCAGAGCATGACTCACTACCTAGTAAAATGGATAAATAAAGGACTAGCTCCTCCAACTACTCCTTGTCAGAAGCACCACCGCTATCCTTGGTACCTGAGCGATGTCGTATAAAACATCATTTCAATAGAAGGGTGATAATTCATATCATTATGGAAATATATAATACTAAGTAATGCATACAAACATACAACAAATGAATTCATCAAACTTCACATAATCATGTATTCAACATACTTAAACACAATTCACATGATTGCATATACAACATTTCTCAATGATTCAAGATTCAAAGGTAATAAATCATAAAACATTACAATGCAACATTCACTTAAAAATCACGTATTTCATACCAATTCAACATTTCACATTGACACATGCGAGTGAAATGCAACTCAATACAATATGCATGTGGTACCGATTGTTATCCTTACCGGTTCTGCCATGTCCATCCCTCATGCAAATAACCACCAATAAAAGCCCATCCCTCAAGCTTTCAAACCCATCCCTAAGATTTGGGACAAGTCAATAATTCCCACAGAATTCACAAACATTGCCTCTTGACACAAAGGATGCATGTACACGTGAAATCTCAACAATCATATGCAATTAAAACCATCCCTCAATCTTAATTATACAAGCATACATCACCTAATTCATCATATTTGAATTATCTTCACCAAATTGCACAACATAAATATTTCATGTCATCAATCACACACAATGCATTCTCATAGCATTAATCATCTCAATACATAATTACAACATGTAGCAAACAGATTCTAATCATATTATTCACATTCATCATCATTTCACATCATTCTCATACACAAAATCAAGTATCATGTTTCTCATCAAAATTCATCCAAAACCAATCCAAAACACATCGAATAAATTATTGAAATTCATGTAAATAAATGATAAATCATAAGCATCCATAATCCAGAACAGTTTCAGAAAATAATAATTTTTGCATTCTAGACCGCGCTAAGCGCCCCATATCGTGCTAAGCAGCTTCTGCGAAATGCATAAAAATTATGCTACAGACAGCTTTTGCCTCCTACAAATTTGTCTATCCAAATCCCATCCAAACACATATATTTCACCAATTAAATGTATTATAACCTATATTTAAAATATAACATCAAATACAAACATAAAAACATGATTTCCAACATCAATTTCATGATTTCACATTCAAACCCTAACATGTCAAAATCTAGAAATTGAAGAACAAATCCCTAATTTCATGTTACTACACATAACATGCCATTACATACACCCATAAATCAAAGAATATCCACCCTTACCTTAGATGTAGATACTTTTCTAGGTTTTCTTCTTCTTCTTCTTCTTCTTCCTCTTTTCCTCTTTTCTCCTCTTCTCCTCTCTTGACAATTCTCTTCTAATTCTATTTTGTTTTACAACTCTTACTAACCCTTGTTTTTCTCTATTGGGCTTAACTTCTCTCACCCACTATAATGCAACTTAAGACCCAAATGTGTATTTTTCTATTCTCACACTTAATAACCCAATAACATATAATACACATATACTCCAATTAAATCAATCATTCACATAATCACACCAAACCAAATAATTAAATAATTATCAACCAAATAATAATTAACATGGAAAATAAATAATAAAATATTTAATAAACTAAATTGGGGTGTTACAATTAGCCTTGAACTAATCTAAATATTTTTATCTCCATACAATTTGTAACAAAAAGGATTTATATGACCATACTCACCACAACAATTACATCTCCAAGTTGAAAATTTTGAATTTGTTGGAGTTTTATTAAATCTGCCAGGATGTTGTAACATGTGACTTGACATGTTAATCATTCTTTACTTTTTATTAGGAAAGAACTTTTATACAGTTCTTCTACTTTGTTGATTATCAAATGAATGATTAACCCCTGTATCTTCAGCTTCTTTCAACATATCAACTCCATTTTTCATTCTTTTCAAAGAATCTGTCATGTTATTAAGCTTGGAATTTATGAGAGTTACCTCACTTTGAAGACGAGAAACAGTACAAAGTAGATTCTTCTTTTCATTCTTCAACTCAGCTATGATCTTCCTCTGTTCTTCCTCTGTCTTAATACTTTATTCACATCTATCACAAGTATCCTTGTAGGGCACGTTCAAATCTTCATAGAGATTATTCTTATCACAAGCTTCTACTTCATTTGCCCATATACCAGAGAGAGCCATCACAAGTTTGGTAGTCTCAGTTAGATTCATCTTCTGACTCATCATCATTAGACCAAGATACAGTAAACCCTTTCTTCTGCTTCTTGAGAAAGGTGGGACATTATAGTCTAATATGACCAAATCCTTCATACTCAGAGCATTGAATTCCTTTGCCTATATTTGAGTTCTCTTTAGTTCTTATTTTCTTCTGTGAATCAAGGTTATTACTGATGTCAGATGAGATATTATTGACATTTGGTCTTCCTCTACTTTCCATTCTTTTCATAATTCCATTGAATTGTTTTCGAAGTAATACAATGGTATTGGACAGTTCTTCATTAGTATCCAGATCAACTTGAACCTTCTTTATCTTCAACATTGGATACAATAGCTATGCTCTTGTTCTTTTTATAAAACTTGTTACTAATAGCCAATTCAAAATTTTGAAGGTATCCAACAAGTTAATCAACCCTCATGTTGCTGATGTCATGAGATTCTACAATGGTTGTCACCTTCATGTCAAATTTCTTAGGTAGAGACCTAAGAATATTTCTAACAAGCTTTTATTCTAACATCTTTTCTCCCAAGGTACTAGATGTATTTTCTATTTCAAGAACCTTCATATGATAGTCATGGATGGTCTCATCATCATTCATCTTCATATTTTCAAATTTAGTGGTGAAAAGCTGAAGTCTTGACATCTTTACTTTAAATGTACCTTCATGAGTTGTCTTGAGAATTTCCCAAGCATCCTTGGCTACAATACATGTATTAATTAACCTGAAAACATTCTTGTCCACTCCATTGAATAGAGAATTCAAAGCCTCGGAATTTCCAATAGCTAATTGTTGTACCTAAAAATTTTCCCTCTCATTTCTCAAGACATTTCCCACAAGATCTTCAATAGCCCAAGCTTGCACAAGGATTGACTAGGTCAAGACATCTCTTCAACACTGATGCCTCAAATTAGGGTTTGAGTTTTCACAAAGACAATTGGACTTTTAATTCCTCATATTACTTTCATGGATCATTAAGGAATTTCAAGATTGATCATGTCAAGTTTCAAGTCTTGCAGTTCAAGTTTGCTCAATCAATTGATCAGATGACCTAAAATCAGCTGTATTGGGTAAAATGTCAACTGTAGTCAACTTACAGTCAAACTTCAAGATTTTTGACCCATATAAACATTTTGAACTCATATGTATCATTTGATCAAGTTTGGATCATAATTCCCCAAGAAAATTACTCAGATCATCAAAAGGGCAAAATGGTCAAAATTAGGGTTTTGACTAAGAAGGCTTGATTTTTGACTTTTGACCTAATACATGATCTAATGGCTTGGATCATAATCTCATGGATTCAAGTACAACATGTTGACCTAATTTCATGGCTCAAAACATTTCTAAAGATCAATTGATTGATAGTTGAAATTCAGTCAACTGATGAAAAGTCAACTGATACACCAAAAGTCAAACTTTGACTTTTTGATCAAATTTGAGTTTCAAAGATCACATTTAATCAAAAAATTCAAAAATATGAAACTTGATAATCAAGAAATCAAGAATGTCAAAATTCATCTTAAAAAGTCAAACTTTTCAAGACTTAGAATTTTTTTAAGTCTTATTTTTTCATGACTTCATGCCAATTTTTCACCAAGATGCAAGATGATTCAAAGCAAATTTTCAACATGAAAGTTGTAGATCTTGGTGATATATACAACTTTTCTTTACTGATCAAGTTCTAGAAATTCTTGGATTTTGAGTTACAAATTCGCAAAGTCATGCACTTTTGATAAAAACACTTCGTGAAAATTTGACTAGTTTAGGAAGATTTTTTTACCTAACTTCATGGCACTTTTTCACATAGTTCCAATTGTGTTATTCAAAAATGAAAAACATGAAAGTTGTAGATAATTTTCCAAGTTTTTCAAAATGTCAAGGAACTCAATGAGATTATTTTTGAGCTAAGAGAATCGAAGAGATGAAATTAGGTTTTCAAACTTGAATTATAGGTCATTTTTGTGATGAACAAGAATTCAAATCTCAAGCCTATGCTGCACATTTTTGTTCTTGTAGGCTTATAACTTATAAATCACTCCATAATTAATTGTTTACACAATTGATTAAGGTATGATCCAAGTGATTAAGCCATTATCCAAAGCAATTTGTCATATTTGGAAGAAAGGTACCATTCTATTCTCATAAAGCAAGCTTTATGCAAAGTCAACTTGTATTGAGCTTTGCACTTGTTCCTTCCACACAAGCTTCCTCTACAAAGTCAGATAAGCATGTTTAAAGTTGGTAACCACTCTAGATAGACTTGTACCTTTCCTTGAAACCATACTTGTCAAGCTTGCTTCAAAAACAAGTCAAAATTCTATAACTTGTGATCTTGTGATTCTGACCATCTCAAGTCTCCAAACCTTTTCCTATATATCAAGATACTCTTATGCAACTCACCACACGAAATTACAAGCCCTCAAGCACCCTCACTCTCCCTCAAACCAAAAATTGCAACACAAACACAAAATGTTGTCATTTCTGACTTTGAAACCCAATCTCTAAATCCACTCGTGCGTTTTCATTTCTAATCCATCACAAAGCTTCTAATACACATATAGAAGCTATCCCAATCCCTGTTTCCAAACTGTAACATCATCTTCTTCATTCTCCATAACCAAAAACAGAGGTCTTCAACTTGACTTCTTCAGGCCATTTCAGCCACTCTCAACTCAAGCTAAGCATTACATTAGCTTCCTAGAGACTCAAGGAAGCTAACCTGACCATTGCAGCACCTAGGAAGCTGCTCAAACTCAAAACACGAATGCTGTTTTCAAGGTAAGTTTTCTGAATTTTGAACTCTTCATATAGGAATTGTTAGCTTTCCATTTGTGAAGATAAAATGTAGACATCATAGCCCTAAAAATGACCATGTCCTTAGATTTCATTTATATTTCCTGAGTAGTGAGAATTTTAGAGTTAAACTTTCTGAAAAAATTAGGTCATATTTGGTACCATCCAAAATTCATGTTCATATTTTATTTATAGCTTTAGTTATTTATATAACTGAACTCGTGATGAAATTTGGAGCAAGTTTCATGTTTGTACTTTTGCAAATGGTTGAGAGATGAAGAAGTTACAAGATTTAAGTCCATGACTGGTTATGGCACGAGGAAGAAGATGAAGTCATCTTCAGGAACGTGTTTTAAATATATATTTATGGTTTTGTTTATAATACCAGATGTATCACCTCCCTAATGGTTAAAGCGCGCGCCTTTCACCTTAAGGACTTGGGTTCGAGCCCCAACGTCTATTTTGTTACTTTTCATACTTTTTGTTTCTTTTATTTTTTCACCTAGCATCCTTGGCTTCGGCATTGGGCCATTGTTTTTTACTCCCTCTCACCCCCTGTCTCATACATGCTACGCAGCCCATCTCACATTTTCTTAATTTTTTGCTGATTACAAAAATTACCTTTGAGCCTAACAAACAAAAGTCTGTTTCACTACTAAACTCTCAAATTCCATTTCAGACCCCCCTGACTTTATTTTATTTTATTATTATTTATTTCATTTTCTTTTCTTTATTTTTATTATTAATATTATTATCACTATTTTTATTAAATCAAAAATCCCAAAAAAATATTTTATATTTTATTTAGAATATTTTAGTATTTTTATTTTTTATTTTAAACAAAAAGACCAAAAATATATTTTCTTATTAAATTTAATTTCTTTTCTTAATTAAATCATTTAGACTTAGGTTTATTTAAATCTTTCTTCTCATTTAATCAACTTAGAACTTAGGAATTTTTATTAATTAATTTCTTGCTTTTATCAACACTCAAAATCTTTTTTTTTCATAAAAACCCTAAAAATATTAATTTTCTTAATTATTTTACTTCTCCTCCTTAAATTAATTTAGGTTTAGTTTTCTTAGGGTAATCTAGACTAATTAAATATTTTCTTTTTTAGTTTATTTAGGTTAAACCCTTTCATAAAAATCCAAACAAAAACAATTTTATTTTTCTTTCATATTGCCATTACATTGTTGTACATTATTTATTCATTCAATATGGTTGTAATAATGAAATTAGGTTTTATTTGCTTTTATCTTCCCATTTGTAAATTTGTACCCCCATCCCCAAATGATGTAATAGTATAGACTTTTATATTTTTGCAATTTAGTGCTAGTAATTTGGGTTTGTATGGAAATACATAAAATCAACAAGTAGCAAACCCTAATTCAAGATAAACAATGCATGAAAACAAATAATTTACACACTTGCACCTCTAGGGTTAACCTCACTTGTTTCCTTGAGAAAAAACAGTCATGTCCCTCGAACATGGGATACTTTAGCAAATACCCTCGAATACAAGATTGTAGTCCCTCAATGACCCTTCAATGTTGCCTTCGATAAATGATATTAGACCCTTATGATAAATTGCTAAGGTATCCTACAATGTTTCCTTCTATGACTGTACGACGACCCACACCCGTCCTTTCACATCCAATGACAAGGCTTCTTACCAATCAATGGTAAGACAACTGTGATACGGTGACATAACCGACTTGGTGTTTATACTGGTTTTGCATTTGTGTTCGCAAAGTGTTGCGGTAAGTAAGAGTCGCCACCGACTTTTCTTTTATCTAAATTAAGGAAAGGATGAAAAGAACAGAAAAAGACCTTTTCGAGAGTTTTCTGAGTAAGGGGGGTAGATTATGGAAAGGGAAGGTTTTAGCATCCTTTCCATCCGTAGTTATCTAAGGAAGTTAGATGCTTAGCTCATTTTTGAAATACCTTGTGCTTTGTGTTTTTGAAAAGTATTTGAAAATTCCTTAGTGCGGCGATTCTCTTTGTGATAACTCTTATATCGGTCCTCAAAAGTGTTGACAAAGTAAATGTTTTTGAAAGTTGTTTTTGAAATGTGTAAGTGCAAATAGTTTGTTTTGAGCATAACATCTAACAGCTATCTACTTGTACTCAAAAAGGTTTGTTCTTTTCCTCCTTATCATTTAGACAGTGCCATCCTACTATTAGTGAGTAGGTAGCCCTATCGTTGGATGTTTGAGGGACGTTCAAAGGGACATACAGTCATAAAGGCAACAATGTAGAGATGCTTTAGCAATATCTGTTTAGGGACTAGATCATTTACCGAAATGCAACTGCAGGTTCATCGAGGGACTATGATCTTTTGATTTATGGGTATTTGCTAAACCATCCATGTCTCGAGGGACATGACTGTTTTATTTCCGAAGGCAACCAAAGTGGGGTACGCTAGAGGTGTATATGTGCAATGTGTGTTATGTTCAGTTATTTTTTTATCTTTTGTGTTAGGTTTGCTAACCTTTTGTCATTAGTCTTTCCATACAAGTATAATTACTAACAGTTAACATGTACATAAATTTAAAGTGTAGAAATGTAAAGTGCGCGAATGTAAATCCTACGCAATTACATGGCTTTCTGAGAGGCACATTACAGAAATAAAAAAAGTGAAGTCCTAGTTGTTGTACCCCAAAATTTTACCTCTCATTTCTCAAAGGATCACCCTGGACCCTCAGGTTTGCTTCCATCCAATTCCAAGCTTTGAATTACAAATTTTGCAAGAAAGTCATTCACAAGGGAAAAATGGTCATTTGCACACTAAAGAGTCAAACTTTGACTTTTGGATCAAAATCAAGTTTCAAGAGTCATATTTCATCAAGACATGTTAAGATATAAAGTTTGTTTCATCTAGAAATTCAAAAGTCAAAAGTTACTTTGGAAAAGTCAAATTTCTAAATACTTAGAATTTTTCTAAGTGTTTAAGAAATATGACAAGCTCGAAACTTCTGATCAGATTATCACCATGATGCAAGATGATTCTCGATTAACTTCTAACACAAGAGTTATGGACTCAAAAAAGATCTGAAACATTACAGAACAAAACTTCTCCTAGAAATGCTGGGATTTCAAGTTATGACTCCTCAAAGACACGTCCATGAAACTGAAGCACTCAGCAAATTCTTGACAGTTCCAAGACAGAGTTTGGATACAACTTTTGGGCCAGTTTTCACAAAGATTCAGTCAGAGTTTGCAAGGTTAATTCAAAAAAAAAGGTTTACAAAGCGTGTTGCAAGCTTCCTAGAAAGTATGAGATCTCCTTCAGAACATGCTAGAGCAAGGAGATACAAAGATCAGAAGTTTGGATGTTTATTCTAAATTATGCTGAAGTTGAACCTCTGACCCAGAATTAAGCAATGATGAAAAATCTCACATTACAGGATTTATGATTTGATAAATCTCATCATCATTTAATGCTCACAACCACTTTTGAGTCTTTATCCATAAAAATTTCCCCACGTGTGGCATAAAAGTACCATTACTGTCTTGGAAAACCAAACTCTTGTACAAGAGTGTGCTGGGCCCATGAATATCTTTGGCTTTTGAGGTTACCTTTCCTTAATTCCTACTTATAATTCCAGCTTAGGCGCTGCTAAAGCTGCTAACCACCATACTTACTTCAAGAACAAGGCAACACCCTAGCATGTGATGGTTGTACTCTCCAAGCTACAAGATCTTTGCCTATAAATTGAAAGCCATTGGCAACTGTAAAAGAGTAGAATTTTTGAGAAAGAAAAAAGCCTTGAACCCTGCTAAAATTCCAAGAGTTCAAAACTGCAAATACAGAAATACAAAAACCTGTTAGCTTTTGATTCTTGAATTCAGACTCCATTTTTTTTCCTCAAGTATTTTTTGACCAAAACCATCCATACAATTTCTGATATACATTTAGAAACCATCCTAACTTCTGTGTTCAACCTGTAACACATTCTCCATCCATATTCACCTCAAGGAAGTCAGAACTTTGCCCCCTTGATTGTTCCAAAATTTCTCTAATCATTCATAGCCCAAGTTGAAAGCTTCCAGCCTGCTGAGTATGTGAAGAAGCTATTCAGAACATCACCAGAGTTCAGAACCAGACTCCAGCTTGCAGAGTAATTTCCAACTGCAAGGTAAGCTTCTGCTGACTCTCATCATATTACTTAGGCATTGTCAGACTTGCATGTTCAAAAATACAATGTAGACATCATGATTCTGATGTTGTACGTATTCTGAGGTTTCACGCATTTGTATGCCTAAGTAGGGAGTAAATTAGTTCATAACTTATTAAAGAAATTAGGATTATAAAATTCATGCTTGCTTCTGATTTATAGTTCTGATATCTCTTATTTCTAAAACACTATGAAACCTTCCATAACTGTTATATGCGCATCTTTTGTTCTGTTGAGAAATGACTAAGTTGCAGATGTTCTGACTAGCATGGAGAGGGAGACTAAGTTCTTCCAGTGGTATCAGAACTTCTGAAATCTTCTTTGTTCCTAGCGGACCCAGAACTTCTGACTTTACCTATTTCTACTAATATGATCTCTGTTTTGCAGCACGCCAGAGTCAGAACTTCTAATATCTTTTAGTCAACAATGCGCTGATTCTATTTTATTTTTCCTTACTATTTTTGCTATCACTTCTTATTTCACTAATCAAAAACATTTTACATTTTACATGCTTTATCTTATTTCTTAAAACAAAAAGATCAAAAATATTTTCTTAAACAAAACTTATCTCTTTTCTGAAACAAAACAAGTTCATTTCACATTTTCTTGTACATTCTTATCCACTCAATATGGTTGTAATAGTAACTTAGGATTTAATTTTATTTGCAAACCTCATTTGTAAATATGTACACCCCATCCCCCTAATGATTGTAATAGCGTAGGATATTTACTTTATGTAATTTGCCGCTTTCATATAAATGCTAGTAAAATAGGATTTGTATGGGAAGATAAAAACAACAAGTAGACAACCCCTAATCAAGACAAAAATGTATGCAATCAAACACACTTTGCACATATGCACACCTTAGGGTAATCTCACTTGTTGCCTATCAAAAAAATAGTCATATCCCTCGAACATGGGCATTTTAGCAAAGACCCTCGATAAAGATTGTAGTCTTTTGATGACCCTCGATGTTGCCTTCGGTAAACGATCTAGTCCCTAAACGACATTGCTAAAACATCCATAGGTTGCCTTCTATGATTATACGATGACCCACGCCCGTCCCTTCACATCCAACAATGGGGCTTCTCACCAAATCAATGGTAAGATAGAGACACCTAAAGGAGGAGGAAAAGAACATCTAAGACCTTTTGAGTAGGTAGATTCGCTCCTAGTTTCTTGCTTGCTCACAACAAAAACATTCTATACACCAACACTTTCACTTTGAAACATTTTCAAAAGATCAACATTTTTGTATACATTCTTACGAACAAGAATCATTACAAATATTGCATAAACAATGGCCTCTTTACAAAATACTTTCAACAACCACACCAAGCACAATTTTCAAACAAAAAGCAAGTGATCTAGGAAGTAACTAAGAGTCCATGGAAAAACATGTATGAAAAGGGTGCTAATACCTTCCCTTTTCATAATCTACCCCCCGAACTCAAGAAATAATCTCAAAGGCCTTTCTTGTGCTTTTTCACCTTTCCTTTTGGGTAAAAGAAAAGTCGATGGCGACTCTTGCTAAACCGCAACATTTGCGATCAAACGCAAGACACCCAAGTCAGTTCTCCCACCGTATCACACTAGTTACTATTACAAACTAAGAAACAACTACAATATGATGAAAAATGCAAAAGTAAATAAATGCGCGTGAATTGAGAATAACGTCTAAAAATCCTAAGGTAAGAGGAAATCTTTTTGTTTTGTTTTTATTTATAAAAGAAAATAAAACTTACGTCTATTTAATTTTAATTTCAAGAAAAGGTTAAAATAATTAATTAATTTGTTTACAAAGTTAGTTTTAATTAAAAAAAATATTAACTTAATATTTTTTGTGATTTTGGTTTTAATGTTAATAAAACATGAGACAAGAAAATAAAAGAAATAAGTAAAAACCAAAAAAGAAAAAGAAAATTATATAGAGGCTTTTTTTCGATCCAAAGGAAGGACTCCTTAGATTAATCCTCATTTGGCCTTCTTTCGGTTGGGCTTCAGAGTTGATGTGAGCAAGCTTTGATTTGCATCTTTTGCTACCTCTTTCAATTGAGCCATGGAGTGGTATAGGCAACCTTCGATTTGCACATTCTCTATTTCTTTCGATTGAGAATATGAAGTAACATGGACCTGTGGAGAAGCATGAGTGCATATCCTTCGTTCACACTCTTTTTGTCTTTCGTTTGAATCTGTACATGTTAATTCCAACAAGAAAAGCAAATAAACCAAGAGGGCAGAAACGAAGAACACAAATAAGAGACTATTTACATATTATGCTGAAACGAAAAACAAGTACAAGGATATTTACATGTCATGCTGAAACGAAAGATGCAAGGTCAAAGGGACTTACCTTGCTTAAAACTAGAACTTGTGTGGGGGACTAGAGTTGCTGGATGCACTTGGATTCGAAAGGAGAGAGAGAAAGTGTGGTGTGACCTTGTTGAGTTTTGTGAGTTTTTGGTGTGCTTCTCTTAGACTGTATATGCGTGTAAAACAATATGTGTGTATGGTTCCCCTGGGCTTATGTCTCTCCTCCTATAAGCTTGCTAGTGTGCTCCTTATATAAAGGGGACAAGAGGATAAAGGAATAAACAACCATTAAGTTGGTGTTTTAAAGGCCATGAATGTAACTTTGAATACTTTGCCAAAGACATGGCTACTTACCCCTTTTTGAATTTGAATGAATATGGACACAAATGACTTTTGAATGCTCTCCTTCGAATGAATCAGATTGCCTCTTTCGAAAGGCTCTGATTGCCTCCTTCGAATGGCTCTGATTGCTTCCTTCGAATGGATCTGATTGCCTCCTTCGAATGGCTCTGATTTCCTCCTTCGAATGGATATGATTCAGATCCTTTGATGGAGCCCATCCACATCAATTCAAATTGCTCAGATCTTTGATGACTCTGAGTTCAGAGTTTTCCCTTATCAGAATTTCTTAGATTAAGTCAACTTCTGCATTGATTCGAATTGCTCTGATTTTTGATGACTCTGGATTCGAATGTGTTTAGAGTTTCCTTCATTAGGGCTTCTTTGATTGAGTCTACTTTCCATATCTTCTTGATTCAAACAACTCAAACGAAAACTTCAATCTGGCCAATCGAAAACATCTTTTGTCACAACCTTCGAATGCTAATGCATAAAAGGCCTGTGCCTGGCCACATGTAGGACCAAGACCCATCATAAGATAAGCTTGTATTAAGTAACTATATTTCTCTTTCGAATGGCCATCAATATGTTCCCTTCGAATGGGCTTTCGGAGTGCTCTTTCAAAGGGGTCTGTGATACGGTGGGAGAACTGACTTTTGTTTTGCGTTTGATTGCAAATGTTGCGGATAGCAAGAGTCGCCACCGACTTTTCTTTTATCTAACAAGGAAAGGCTGAAAAGAACAAGAAAGACCTATAGAGATGTTTTCTTGAGTTCGGGGGGTAGATTATGAAAGGGGAAGGTGTTAGCACCCCTTTCATCCATGGTTTTCCATGGGCTCTTAGTTTACTCGCTAGATCACTTGCTTTTGTTTGAATGTGCTTGTGGTGTGGGTTTTTAAAGTATTTTGAAAATGTCTTTGTAATGGTTCTCGTTTTTATAAGAACGCGTACAAAGTGTTTGTTTCGAAAATAGTTCAAAGAGGTGTTTGTGGAATGTGTTTTTTGAAAGTGATTTTGAAAAGATGTCTTTGTAATGTCTCTCGTTTCTATAAGAATGCGTACAAAGTGTTTGTCTTTCAAAAAAATGTTTCAAAATGAAAGTGTTGGTGTAAAAATATTTTGTTGTGAGCAAGCGAGAAACTAGGAGCGAATCCACTTACTCAAAAAGGTCTTAGATGTTCTTTTCATACTCCTTTAGATGTTGCTATCTTACCATTGATTTGGTAAGAAGCCCCATCGTTGGATGTGAAGGGAAGAGCATGGGACGTTTGTATAGTCATAGAAGGAAACCCATGGGACGTTTTAGCAATGTCGTTTTAGGGACTAGATCGTTTACCAAAGGCAACATCGAGGGCCATCGAGGGACTACGATCTTTTATCGAGGGTATTTTGCTAAAACGCCCATGCTCGAGGGACATGACTATTTTTCCGATAGGCCACAAGGTGGGATTACCCTAAGGGTGCTAGTGTGCAAGTGTGTTTGATTGCATGCATTTAGTCTTGATTAGGGTGATCTGTTCGTTGATTCCATATCTTGCCATACACATCCTAATTACTAGCATTTACATTTGAAAGCGATAAATTGCGGAAATATAAAGTCCTATGCTATTACATCATTAAGGGGATGAGGGTACAAATTTATGAATATGGGGGTTGCAAGAAAATAAATCCTAATTAACTATTACAACCATATTGAAATGTACAACATAAGAAAGAAAAAGGACTTTGTTTAGAAAATGGTTTTTTTTGTCTTAATGGATTTAAAAAGAGGAAATAAATTAGTTAGTAAAAAGAAAATATTTTCATATCTTTTTTATATTGATAAAAAGAGTATTAATATTGAAAATGATAAAAAGGAAAATAATGAAAGATAGAAACAGCGTGTTGTTGCAAGCAAAACAACAAGTATCAGAAGTTCTGAAGCCAGTCGCATTGTGACTCAGAAAGGAACGTCAGTGGAATCAGAAGTTCTGGATTGATACATTCTAAGGCCCTGCAAGAAACATTAGAGGGAAAGGAAACAAAGGTTCTGGGTGATATTCAGACAGCGAGCCAAAAGTCAGAAATTATGTGATGTGCTAAAACAGTGTGTGAGTATCAGAAGTTCTGTGTATTAAAACAGTAAGAAAGCCTAGAAGTTCTGGGTGTTTAACGTGTAGGGAGAACTCAAGTTCTGTGCTGTGCTAAAATAGTGGGTGAGCATCAGAGGTTCTGTGTGTTAAAACAGTAAGAAAGCCTACAAGTTCTGTGTGTTTAACGTGTAGGGAGAACTCAGAAGTTTTGTGCTATGCTAAAACAGTGAGTGAAAAAACAGGGGTCCTATGCCACATTTCAACTCCTTCTTCATATTAATCAGCACATCAGCAATTTATTTAGTATTTAACAAACAACAGGTCAGAAAGATAAAAGCACAACAATTTATATAATTTCAAATCCCTAATCTGAGCCTAGCCCTAATCAAGAAATTCCGATCCACAGTTTTTCTACTTATGCAATGATATAGACAACATCAATACTGTGATATTTACATATTTAATGATATTCTGAATGAAAAGATGCAAAGTCAGAAAGACTTACCTTGAATCTGGAGCGTGTGTTTGGAACTTGAACTGTTGCCTTCAAATGTTCTGGAGTCAGCAAGAGCAACGGAAGAGAATATGCCAAGTTCTTTGATTCAAAAGGAAGAATAAAGGTTTGGTTTTCTGTTTGGGAATTGGATTTTTGATGAAGGTTTCACATTTTTCTTTTCTCTCCTTTGACGATTCTCTCTCCAAAAAATCAACCCCTTGATCGTGTGATGGAGCCAATTATTTATAGATGGGTTTGCTGTGGTTTTGGGAGGGGGGGGGGAAACAAATGGGATTCAAACCTTTTTGGTATACTGTTCCATTGCTTTTTAATCACAGTTTTTGTATGCTAATTTGGTGCAAATATAGGGTTTGAGAAAAATGCAGGCGTGGACTAGATCAACATCAATTTGGTGTTTTGTGGCAGCTGGTTGCAGGACTGTTCTATAGCAGTGAAGTAGGCTTCTCCAACAAGGTTTTGGGGTTTTGTGATGTTCTGATCGAAGAAGACCAGAATTAAACTCCAAGGGTGATGCTCTGATCGAAGCACACGCTGAAGAGTCATGTTCTGATTGAAGAACTATGTTCTGAACCATGTTTGCAACTACTGACTGCACTTGCATGGTGGATGACTTAGAATTTCTGAAGTATCATATTCTCTTAACACTTAAAAAATTTCTAAATGTTTAGAAATTTGATTTTTTCAAAGTAATTTCTAACTTCTGATTTTTTCGATGAACCAATTTCATGTCTTGATGAAATATAATTGTTGAAACTTGATTTGATCTAAAAGTTAAAGTTTGACTTTTCTGTTTGCTTTTGACCATTTTTCCCTTGTGGATGATTTTTCTTGAAAAGTTATAATTCAAGACTTGAAACTTGATATAAGAAAACCTGAGAGTCCAAGATGATCCTTTGAGAAATGAGAGGGCAAATTTTGGGGTACAATAGCTGCACCTGTTCAATCTTCTTACACATGAAGAGTAGATTGGTCGGTCTGCCTTTCGTGATCTGAAGGTTGAAGATGATTGAAAACTAGAGTGCCCATAAATTTGCACTCACATGAAGTAATATTGATTGGTGATATCGGGAGTGGGCTTATAGATGCAATCCCGAAAAGATCGGTTGCATAAGAGGTTCCTTGGAGAGAATTCCTGGACCTGCAGTTGAGGAGGACTTCGACGGGGAATTTTGATTTATGTCCTGGGAAACAGAGTCTAGGAGCTTCAGTTGTCCATTACTCTGCTGGGGAATTAACTCTTGATTAAGGAGGTGAAAGTGGAATGTATACCTGGTCAGGGTCCAAGCTATACAACGACTTACTGGGGAAATGTTAAATCGACCGTATCTGGTCGGGTCCGGGCCTTACCGCTGTTGCAAACTGTTGTCTGGAGATGAGGGAGAAGGAACGAAAACCTGGATTGTAGGGCCATGAGAAGGAACCTGGGTCGTAGGGTTACTTCGAAATGAAAGCCTGGATAGCAGGGCTATGAGAAGGAACCTAGTTAGTAGGGTTAATTCGAGATGAAAGCCTGGATAGTAGGGCCATGAGAAGGAACCTGGGTCGTAGGGTTACTTCGAAATGAAAGCCTGGATAGTAGGGCTATGAGAAGGAACCTGGGTAGTAGGGTTACTTCGAGATGAAAGCCTGTATAGTAGGGCTTTGAGAAGGAACCTGGGTAGTAGGGTTACTCCGCTTGATCATGTAGATTAGCTGACCTGTTTAGTTTCGGGAACTGATTTTTTTCATCAGCTGTCTGTAGATATGACATGTATAATTGCTAGAATTGTTGGTGATAACTGTCTTTCCTGAAAAGATAACAGGGTTAATCATATGTGATGCATGAAACGCATTGTGAGATGATGTCCTCAGAATAAATTAGATTATGTTGTACATGATATGTATGTGCATGTCATGATGTATGAGCATGAGATGTTATTTGTGTCATATCCGAGTCTGGGAAAATAAATCCCTGACTGCTGCTGGAGAATATAGCATTCCTGACTGTTGTAGAGAACTGTGGTTCTTCTATTTCCATTGGGGATGGTGAACAGAAATGACTGTGCTAGAGGTTTACTCCTCGCTGTTTGTGAATATTCTGCCAGGGAGAGACTTTGTATGAGAATAGCTCTACGGGGGAATGACTTTGTTAAGCTCTGTTCGGGATTGAGCTTCTGTATCTAGAGAAACAAACTCTGCTTGGGGAGATAATTGTTTAGGATGATCCGCTCGCGATTAAGAAATTCGGCTGGGGGATATAGATGTCAAGTTTCTGGACGACCCTGGCTAGGGAGATTACTTCCCGTTTTGAGAGAACTGATATCAATGATTTGATTACCTTTACTCTGTGGGGAATACAGATGTTACAAGGTCGCATGTATCAATGGCTGTGCTCCAAAGCTGTCTCTGCCTTGATACCTGCTGGACAGAGTAACTGTTGGGTTTTGACATTTCTTATTTTTTTCCCATGTTCCTGGAATTACGAGTAATTGTCTTTTATTTCTTTATGTAAATATTTTTGAGTAGCGATCATATTTAAATGCATATGTCAAAAATAAATCATTGGACGTTCTTGCAAAACAAAACAGAAAAAGAAAAACTCAAAGTTTCTTATGAAAATGATTTTGTATTGATTTTTTGAAGTTGGCTTGTAATAGGCATTTTCGTACAAGGAGGTTGACGTTCTAGTAAGAGAAAGCCACCGTAAAAATAGAAGTTATACAATATTGTGTAAAAAGGAAACAACTATGTACAAAAATCCCATTGGGTTCTAATTCTGCTATTGTCGTTATGTCTTCGAGCGTATCATCACTTTGCTGCTTGTCGAAGTTGATTAGGTTGATCGATGCTGTTCGAACTTGACAATTAATACTGAGGTCAGATCACAGGGTGATCCAATGGGACATAGTGATACGCTTTTCATCCGTAACTTTTTCCTGGACCGCCCTTTCGGATTTTCAGTCCACCGGGATACCCTTTTTTGCCCAAGTCGTCTTTTCGAATTTTCAACTTGCTGGGTGTACAGATTTTTCATTTTCATCCCTTATTTTTTCCCGAACCCTTTTGGTTCACCGGGAAGCCCTTGTTTTTTCCTAGGCCAGTCGACCTAGCGGGTCTTTTATCATGCGTAGTATCTTTTCACTATGTCCGCATTGACAGGGTGAGGAAGGTCGTCACTGTCCATGGTGGTCAGAATCATGGCTCCACCCGAGAAAATGTTTTTAATCACAAATGGCCCTTCGTATGTGGGAGTCCATTTTCCCCTGGGGTCACCTTGCGGCAGTATGATGCTCTTGATCACTAGATCCTCGACTTGATACTCTTGGCGTCTGAACTTCTTGTTAAAAGCCTTGATCATCCGTTTTTGATACGTTTGACCATGACAGACAACAGTAAGTCTCTTCTCATCAATCAGATTCAGTTGATCAAGTTGAGTCTAGATCCAATCATCTTCATTTAGACCTGCATCCTTCATGATTCTCAAAGAAGGGATCTGGACCTCAATGGGTAGGACTACCTCCATGCAATATACCAGAGAGTAGGGTGTTGCCCCTGTCGATTTCCATGCTGAGGTACGGTACCCATGCTGAGCGAATGGTAGCATCTCATGCCACTCTTTGTATGTCACAGTCATCTTTTGTATAATCTTCTTGATGTTCTTGTTAGCCGCTTCAATAACGCCATTAATCTTTGGCCGGTAGGGAGAAGAGTTATGATGCTGTATCTTGAACTTCTTACAGAGTTCGGTGATCATCGTGTTATTGAGATTCGTACCATTATCGATGATAATCATCTCTGGCACACCATACCGATAAATCAGGTTATGCTTGATAAATCGCGCTACAACATTCTTGGTAACAATAACAAAGGAGGCTACCTCAACCCATTTTGTGAAGTAATCGATGGCCACCAGGATGAAGCGATACCCATTAGAGGCGGTGGGCTTGATTTCTCCGATCATGTCAGTGCCCCACATTGCAAAGGGCCACGTAGCTATCAAGACATTCAAAGGAACCAGAGGCACATGCACTTTATCAGCATAAATTTGGCATTTATGACAAGTTCGGGAGTGTTGATAACAATCTGCTTCCATAGTGGACCAATAGTATCCTGCCCGTAGGATCTTCTTAGCCATGGTATGTCCACTGGAATGGGTTCCGAAGGTACCTTCATGTAGATCTGTCATGATTTTCTCTGCTTCACTCTTGTCTACACACCATAGTAAGGTAGAGTCATGGTTGCGTTTGTAGAGGATTCCATTACTGAGGAAAAATTTCGCAGCGAACCTTCTCAGAAACTTCTTATCATTGATAGATGCCCCTTCAGGATACTCTTGAGCCTAGAGATACTTCTTTACTTCATGAAACCAGGGTTTGTCTATCACCTCTTCAGTATCAATCTCACAGCAGTGCGCTGGTTCATCCAACCTTTCAATGGTGATTTGGGGAGCTTCATTGTCCCACCTAACTTTGAACATAGAAGACATGGTAGCTAGCACATCCGCTAACTGATTTTCCTCTCGTGGGAAATGTTCAAAAGTTACCTCCTCAAAGTGTGGGAGCAATGTCAGTACGTGCTCTTTGTATGAGATGAGATTTGGATGCTTCGTATCCAATTCGCCTTTGATCTGACTTATCACCAAGGCTGAATCCCCGAAGACATTTAGGAACTTGATTCTAAGGTCAATAGCAGCTTTGAGAGCCATGATGCGGGCTTCATACTCCTCCATGTTATTAGTGCAGTTGAAACATAATCAGGCAGTGAAAGGAGTGTGACAGCCCTCAGGGGATATGATTACAGCGCCAATGCCATTACCAAGTGCGTTCGAAGCTCCATCAAAGACCATAGTCCATCGGGATCCTTCTTCAAGTCCTTCATCTGGTCCAGGTTCTTCGTAGTCAGTCACCAGCAAAATGTTCTCGTCCGGTAACTTAAAATTCATGGACTGGTAGTCATCCACGGCCTGATGAGCCAAATGATCAGCCAATACACTCCCCTTTATTGCTTTCTGGGTTGTATATTGTATATCGTATTCGGTTAAGATCATCTGCCATCTCTCTATTCTTCCGAAGAGTGCGGGTTTCTCGAAGATGTATTTGATTGGATCCATCTTAGATATCAACAGAGTTGTCTGGGTCAACATATACTGTCCTAGTCGGCGAGCAGCCCATGCCAAAGCTCAGCAAGTTTTCTCGAGCAATGAGTATCTTGTCTTACAGTCGGTAAACTTTTTGCTAAGGTAGTATATTGCGTGCTCTTTTCGACCAGACTCGTCATGCTGCCCCAACACACACCCCATTGAATTGTCTAGCACTGTTAAGTATAATATCAAAGGTCTTCCTTCAACTAGAGGCATCAGAATTGGAGGTTCTTGAAGATATTCTTTGATCCTTTCGAAAGCAGTCTGGAATTCGTCATTCCACTTTACCACTTGATCTTTCTTCAGAAGCTTGAAGATGGGATCACAAGTAGCAGTCAGATGTGAAATGAACCTGGCGATATAATTCAAGCGTCCCAAGAAACCTCTAACTTCCTTCTCAGTACGGGGAGCCGAAATCTCTTGTATGGCCTTTATCTTTGTGGGGTCTACCTGAATACCTTTGTCACTAATGATGAAACCCAAAAGCTTACCAAACCTTACCCTGAAGGTGAACTTGTTCGGATTCAACCTCAGCTTATATGTCTTCAACCTGTCGAACAAATTTTGTAGATGATCAAGATGCTCCTCTTTGGTTTGAGACCTGGCTATCATGTCATCAACATAAACCTCGATCTCATGGTGAATTATATCGTGGAACAAAGCGACCATGGCTCGCTGATAGGTTGCCCCAGCATTCTTCAACCCAAAAGGCATCACCTTGTAACAGAAGGTGCCCCACTGTGTGATGAAGGTCGTCTTCTCCATGTCTTCAAGAGCCATATTGATCTGGTTGTAGCCAGAGAAACCATCCATGAAGGAGAAAATTTTGTGCTGCACAGTATTGTCAACCAGAACATCAATATGGGGAAGCGAGAAGTAATCCTTGGGGCTTGCCCTATTTAGATCTATGTAATCCATACACATCCGTACCTTGTCATCCTTCTTAGGTACTAGAACGGCGTTAGCAACCCACTGCGGATAGGAGGTGACAGCTAAGAACCCTGCGTCAAACTACATCATGACCTCTGCCTTGATCTTCTCTGACATTTCAGGGTGCATACGGCGTGCCTTCTGTTTAACCGAAGGACAATCCTCTTTAGATGGAAAACGGTGTACCACGATGTCAGTGTCTAAACTAGGCATGTCTTCATATGACCAGGAAAAAATCTCAACGTAGCCACACAACATCTGTATCAACCGCTATTTGATCTTAACTTCCAGATTTGCGTCGATCTTGACTTCTTTTCTGTTCGTCTCTGCCTAAGTTTATTGTCTCAACTGGCTCTTCATGAGGCTGTATAGCCCTCTCTTTTTGTTGTAATAGTCTAGCCAGTTCTCCAGGCAACTCACAATCGTTCTCACCTTCGTCCTCGGCTCGGTTGATCGGATTTTCAAAGTTATAGCTGGTAATAGCAGGATTGTTATCAATGGGATCCAGAGTGGATATGGATATGCAGTTTGATACGTGCGTGTGTGTAAGAGCATAGCTGAATTGATAAAGTAAAAACAGAAAAGAAAAAATAGAGAGCGCAACATTTGTATGCAAATAACATCCAACGCTTCATTGATGATATATGAAATGACATATAATAACCCTCACAGATAGAACCATTGTGCCTCGGGTAAGACACAAGGCTAAAAAGTTTTAAAAATTGTTCATTACAAATTCAAAACATAAGTAAGACAATTACTGCAGAATAAAAGAAACTGGAATAAAATCTAGCCGTCCAGTTATCCGGTCCACCGTTGGTAGTCGGGTAGATCCAACTGTCAATGTCAAGGTCTTCCTCACTGTCTTTAATAATGTTGACCCCACGATTACTGATGCGTAGGGGAGGTCCTCCAGACCAAGCGCGTCGAACAACCCTTTGAGCCCCTGAAGTAAAGCCCAAAGCAAATTTTTCAGTTTTGTGAGTGAAATCAGGGAGCCGTCCCCAATTGGCACACCCACCTTCTTCAACCACTGTTCAGGCGTCCTTGAGAGAAGCCATCTTCAAAGGAGGTTTGGTATTGGTGGTAGTCTCGGTCGACGCTAAAATCTAGGGAACCTCTTCAAAGTTTTGACAAGGGGTCTCTATGAATTCCCCGTCCATTTCTATGTATCTGAAGAAGTTCAGGTGGCTCACCATGTACTCCTTTTCGCCATGCACAATGACAATCTTCCCCTTCACCGGATATTTCAGCATTTGGTTTAGTGTAGAAGTAATAGCCCCAACTTCATGGATCTAAGGACGACCCAACAAACAAGAGTACGATGGCCTGATGTCCATCACATAGAAAGTGGACTCAAAGGTCTGAGATCCTACCTTGACGAGGATGTCCACCTCTCCATGCACCATTCCCTTCGACCCGTCAAAAGCCCTTACCACAATGTTACTAGTATTCAAGGTCAAGCCCTCACAATCCAGCTGATCAAGAACCTTCTTAGGCAGAACATCCAGCGAAGATCAAGTGTCCACCAGCACATGAGCCATAGTGGTGCCCCTGTATTCGATCGAGACGTGCAGAGCATTGTTATGCTTCCTCCCTTTTGGTGTCAAGTCGGCATCTGAAAAACCCAGCCCATTGTCAGCAGTCAAGCTGGCTACACAGTCTTTGAATTGATCAGCCGAGGTCTCTTGCGGCACATGCACAGTCTTAAGAAATGTGATCAAAGCTTTCGCATGGGCCTCAGAACACAACAATAGAGACAACATGGAAATCTTCGAGGGGGTCTTCCCCAACTGCTCGACCATATTGTAGTCGCTCTTTTGAATTATTTTTAATATTTCCTCTATCTCTTGCTTAAAGGTTTCTACGACAATCTTTCTAGGTGCCCCCGTTCGAGCAGGCTCACCTATAACTTCTTTTCCTTGAGTCCCAGATGACTCAACGACATGAGTTACAATTGGAGTAAGAACAGGAGTAGTAGTTGAAGTATCAGTAGGAATAGCAGATGAAATGATAACAGGCTTATTGACAGTCTTCGAGGAAATCACGGGACAGAAAACCCTTCCACTTCTGGTGATCTTACTGGTCCCGACAAAGTTACTGACATCGAGATCAGCCTCTTCATTCTTCAGGTCTTGTTTAACGCCATGATAGTAAATATCAGCGCCATAATGCCAAGGGATAGCTTTGTCCGAGGCGTACGGGACAGGACAAGGAAAGGTGATTATTAACGGAGCAACTCTTGGGGCGGGTGTAATCCTAACAGGTCTTCTCGAGGAGGCCTTGGAAGGGTTGGTGGAAATGGTTATAATAGCAACGTCTTTAAACAGAACAACTGGAATCAAAGTTTTCTCAAACAAAATTAATCTACTGTCTATCAGGCGCTGGACACCTGTATTCAGCAAATAGAAACTAGAGGGCAGAGATAAACACAGGTGGCAACCTTCACCGCAACCCTGAAATAAACCGGCCAACAATAAATTTTTCTTAACAGTCATAAGGGGATTAGAAACTTCATCAACTGAGGTCACGAACAGATCGGTATCAACGGCGTTAACTCCATGGTTGTGCTTAGGCATGAGAGCAGTTATGATATTGGTTTTCTCCGGGGTATCGAACTCAATCTCCTTGGCTTCAATCAGATCTTGTACTTTATTTCTTAGAGCCCAACAGTCATTTGTATCATGAACATGACTCTCAGAATGGTAGGCATAACGACCATTCGGATTGTACCAAGGAGACATGGTATTAGGATTCTTGGAAGCCTCCTTCAAGGTTTCCAAATTGGATCTCAGCAGGTGGGGTAGAACCTCTGTCAATGTCATGTTAATTCAGGTGAACTACCTTTGTGGTGTTTCCACCCTTTACTGATTGTTGCATTGTGGAGCAACCGCAAGTCTAGGTATCATTACAGCACTTACCGTCGGACAATGTTCAGCTCTACCCTGACCTCTTGGGCTATAGATAGCACTGGCCTCCTTCTTACCGGTGAAGGGCCTCTTTACTAAACTCGAAGAGGTGTCTTTCTGTATTTTACCGCTCCGGATCCCAACTTCTACCCTTTCTCCAGTTAATATCAGCTCAGTGAAACCAGCTGACGAGCTGCCGATCAAATGGTTGAAGAATGGACCAAACAACGTCCTAAGAAACATGTCAACCAACTCCCTGTCAAATAAAGGGGGTTTAACTCTCCCATCCAAGTCTCTCCACTTCTGCGCATAGTCCTTAAAGCCTTCACCTACACCCATGGACATACTCTAGAGTTGAGTACGAGTAAGGGCCAGGTCAGCATTGTATTGATACTGCTTGTAAAAAGCAATAGCCAAATCCTCCCAGTTTCGGACATTGGTTCCTTCCAATTGGTAGAACCATTCGAGCTGAGTCCCTAACAGGCTGTCTTGAAAGAAGTGAACCCACAAGTTTCTATCAGCGGTGTGGGGTTGCATCTTCCTTACATAGGAACGGAGATGAAGCTTTGGGCAAGACACCCCATCATACTTTGCGAAAAATGGGGCCTTAAATTTCTGCAGGATGACCACTCCTGACACCAATCCTAGTTATTCAAAGTCCAGCCCTGGTATTCTCTGGATTTCCATGGCGCTTAAACGATCCTCTAACTGCTTGTATCTATCCTTAATGGGAGGATATTGCTCATCATTGTAGTCGGTATCATTGTCAGAAACTTCAGGACTGGGGTCCTCTTCCCTTGTCCGCCTCTCTTGATTCTCCCCTTCTTTGGACGAGGAGGTCAGGTCAACTGGTTGCTTTAGCGGCCCCCCGAATCTTCTACCCATATTAAGGATACCAGCAAACTTCTTCTTCTTCTTCTTTTTCTCTTTCAGGATGAGGGCCTTCAGATCCTCCTGCCCTTTTGCCAGAGTTATGAACATTTGTTAAAATTGGGCATTTTGTGCCTGAAGATCTTTGATGCTTTGTTCAGAAGACATTTTTGCTGAAATAAACAACGAAGAAGATGAGAAACCTGTAATGGTACCTGTTTATGCAATGTTATGGATGTGATGCATATGCGATGATTTCAAGGACTTTGGGAAATTTAAACTTTGCAAACCAAAATGAAACAAATATTTTATTAGTAGAATTTGAAGTACAATTGCCTCTTAGGCGTTACAATTAAAAATTCTAAAAACTAAAAAAAATCAAGTTTCCCATGGATGCTTTCTCTTCGTGCCGAGATAAGCATTAAGGCTTCTTTCCTCATGAAGCTGCTTTGTGAGCTCTAAAACCTTCTTCTCCTGGGAATAGAACTGGTCCCTATAAGTATCCCGCTCCTTCTTCAACTGGATCCAAGACCTCTGTAGTTCTTCAGGATCAGTGGGCATATCAGGATGAAGAACCATGTAGGGAATACCCCCTTCAGTAATGGGCTTCATAATCACTGGTAAGACGACTATGTAGGGCATTATAAGTTTCTGAGTGTGAGCTCGTACGCATTGGAGATAAGGTTCCATAGGAATGGAATTCTTCGGCCCCAAAGTCTTGGAGTCAGATCTGTTTATCATGCCCCAAGATCGTATGAACCTCTGGAGATACCCTTGAACATTCCCCTCATAGTTAAATACAATGCCCTGGATAAGTAACTCATGAGGACCATCCCTTCGAGCATAACCAAATTTTCGCAGAGCCAAACAAGGATTATAAGTTATGCATCCCCTAATGCCAAGTAGTGGGACATTAGGGAACTCCCCGCAACGGTCAATAATAGAAACATCTCTCATAAATCGGGAATACCAGAGAATATTCGCGTGAGAAAGTGACATTATCCTTTGCGACCAACCCAAACCTTCTTCGTTCTTCAGCACTGACTTAGGAAGGTGAGAAATAAACCACCTCGACAGTAATGGCATGCAGCATATAAGGACCCCCTCTTCTCTTCATGGTACGAGTATGGAGAGCGTGCAAGACATCTTTGAGAAAGGTAGGCACAGGGTTGCGAGAGAGGAAAATCTTGATAGCATTCACATCTATGAGTAAGTCTGGATTAAGGAACAATACTAAACCATATATTAGGAGGGCCAAGACCTCCTCAAAAGCTTGAAAGTCTAAATCATCCCAAAACAGTTGGGCCCTATCTATTAGGAACTTGGCTAGAAAACCCTTGACTCCGCTTCTTGTTTCCTAATTGGATACCACGTCGGCCCGTTTTAGATATAAAGTTGAGGCAATGACTTCTGGCTTCAGAACCTCTTCTAAACCTGTGAAAGGCACCTGATCAAGAATGGGTATATTCAATAACTGAGAGAACTCTTCCATGGTAGGCACCAACTGATAGTCTGGAAAGGTGAAACAGTGGTGCTCGGGATCAAATAACTAAAAGAGTACTCCCATCATCTTCTCATCAAAGCTTGAAGTAATCATGTTGAGAAGTCGACCATGTCTCTTAGTTAACGCAGAAGTTTCAGGAACCCTTGATATTAGTTCTTTGAGTTGGGGAGGTGTTCTCACAAAGCTGATTCAGATAGTGTTTCTACGAGTGGAAGCCATGACCTATAAAATAGAACAAAGATAAAATCCCTCGGTCCTTGAAATGGTTAGTGTAATAAGAATGGATGCTATGTTATGATGCATGATGTTATGTTCAAACAAAGTAAATCACACACAAGCCAAGAACACAATAGACCTTAGGTTCAAAGGCTTGCATGAGGTTAAAGTTAAGTACCCTCTTGAAGTTTAGTTGGTTTCAAACCTGTCTTAGAAAGGTAACTGGGTTCTATGGGTTCTCAATATCACCGATCATCCTCTATCAGGCATTGTTTCAGCTCAGGCAATCTTTTCTTGTGGCCGAAATATACCGAAAGTCTGATCTCAACAAGTGTAGCATCGAGTATCAACCAATCCTCAGCTTTATATCGAGGCCATCTATCTCACTACTTTCTAATGTCCAAGTTTGTTCAACTAAGGTTCTAAGGTCCGTTAGTGCTTCACGACACCATGCGACGACCCCATTCTCTTTGTTTCCACACGAAGGATACCGGTACCAACCAAAGTGTCACACCAACACAATACCCAAGCAGAAAACCATTAAATGTAAAGCAAATAAGCCAAACAAAGAAAAGCAAGTAAAGGTGATCTAACCCTAAGGTAACCTCACTTTTAAAATCCCCAACAGAGTCGCTAGTTCTGTGATACGATGGGAGAATTGACTTTTTTTTTGCGTTTGATCGCAAATGATGCGGATAGCAAGAGTCCCCACCGACTTTTCTTTTATCCAACAAAGAAAGGCTGAAAAGAACAGGAAAGACCTTCAGAGATGTTTTCTTGAGTTCGGGGGGTAGATTATGAAAGGGGAAGGTGTTAGCACCCCTTTCATCCATGGTTTTCCATGGGCTCTTAGTTTACTCGCTAGATCACTTGCTTTTGTTTGAATGTGCTTGTGGTGTGGGTTTTGAAAGTATTTTGAAAATGTCTTTGTAATGGTTCTCGTTTCTATAAGAACGCGTACAAAGTGTTTGTTTCGAAAATAGTTCAAAGAGGTGTTTGTGGAATGTGTTTTTTGAAAGTGATTTTAAAAAGATGTCTTTGTAATGACTCTCGTTTCTATAAGAATGCGTACAAAGTGTTTGTCTTTCAAAAAAATGTTTCAAAATGAAAGTGTTGGTGTAAAAATATTTTGTTGTGAGCAAGCGAGCAACTAGGAGCGAATCTACTTACTCAAAAAGGTCTTAGATGTTCTTTTCCTCCTCCTTTAGATGTTACTATCTTAGCATTAATTTGGGAAGAAGCACCATCGTTGGATGTGAAGGGACGAGCGTGGGACATTTGTATAGTCATAGAAGGCAACCCATGGGACGTTTTAGCAATGTTGTTTTAGGGACTAGATCGTTTACCGAAGGCAACATCGAGGGTCATCAAGGGACTACAATCTTTTATCGAGGGTCTTTTGCTAAAACGCCCATGCTAGAGGGACATGACTATTTTTCTGATAGGCCACAAGGTGGGATTACCCTAAGGGTGCTAGTGTACAAGTGTGTTTGATTGCATGCATTAGTCTTGATTAGGGTGATCTATTCGTTGATTTCATATCTTGCCATACACATCCTAATTACTAGCATTTACATTTGAAAGCGATAAATTACGGAAATGTAAAGTCCTATGCTATTACATCATTAAGGGGATGGGGGTACAAATTTATGAATATGGGGGTTGCAATAAAATAAATCCTAATTAACTATTACAACCATATTGAAATGTACAACGTAAGAAAGAAAAAGGACTTTGTTTAGAAAATGTTTTTTTTGTCTTAATGGATTTAAAAAGAGGAAATAAATTAGTTAGTAAAAAGAAAATATTTTCATATCTTTTTTATATTGATAATAAGAGTATTAATATTGAAAATGATAAAAAGGAAAATAATGAAAGATAGAAACAGCGTGCTGCTGCAAGCAAAATAACAAGGATCAGAAGTTCTGAAGTCAGACGCATTGTGACTTAGAATGGAACGTCAATGGAATCAAAAGTTCTGGATTGATACATTCTAAGGCCCTACAAGAAACGTTAAAGGGAAAGGAAATAAAGGTTTTGGGTGGTATTTAAACAGTGAGCCAAAAGTCAGAAATTTTGTGTTGTGCTAAAACAGTGTGTGAGCATCAGAAGTTCTGTGTGTTAAAACAGTAAGAAAGCCTAGAAGTTCTGGGTGTTTAACGTGTAGGGAGAACTCAAGTTCTGTGCTGTGCTAAAATAGCGTGTGAGCATCAGAGGTTCTGTGTGTTAAAACAGTAAGAAAGCCTACAAGTTCTGTGTGTTTAACGTGTAGGGAGAACTCAGAAGTTCTGTGCTATGCTAAAACAGTGAGTGAAAAAACAGGGGTCCTATGCCACATTTCAACTCCTTCTTCATATTAATCAGCACATCAGCAATTTATTAAGTATTTAACAAACAACTGGTCAGAAAGATAAAAGCACAACAATTTATAGAAGTTCAAATCCCTAATCTGAGCCTAGCCCTAATCAAGAAGTTCTGATCCACAGTTTTTCTACTTATGCAATGATATGGACAACATCATTAATGTGATATTTACATATTTAATGATATTCTGAATGAAAATATGCAAAGTCATAAAGACTTACCTTGAATCTGGAGCGTGTGTTTGGAACTTGAACTGCTTCCTTTAGATGTTTTGGAGTCAGCAAGAGCAACAGAAGAGAAAATGCCAAGTTCTTTGATTCAAAGGGAAGAATAAAGGTTTGGTTTTCTATTTGGGAATTGGATTTTTTATGAAGGTTTCACAGTTTTCTTTTCTCTCCTTTGACGATTCTCTCTCCAAAAAACCTACCCCTTGATCGTGTGATGGAGCCAATTATTTATAGATGGGTTTACTGTGGTTTTGGGGGGGAAACAAATGGGATTCAAACCTTTTTGGTATACTGTTCCATTGCTTTTTAATCACAATTTTTGTATGCTAATTTGGTGAAAATATAGGGTTTGAGAAAAATGCAGGCGTGGACTAGATCAGCAGCAATTTGGAGTGTTATGGTAGCTGGTTGCAGGACTGTGCTATAGCAGTGCAGTAGGCTACTCCAACAAGGTTTTGGGGTTTTGTGATGTTCTGATCAAAGAAGACCAGAATGAAACTCGAAGGGTGATGCTTTGATCGAAGCACACGCTGAAGAGTCATGCTCTGATTCAAGAACTATGTTTTGAACCATGTTTGCAACTTCTGACTGCACTTACGTGGAGGCTGACTCAGAAGTTCTGAAGTATCATATTCTCTTAACACTTAGAAAATTTTCTAAATGTTTAGAAATTTGATTTTTTCAAAGTAATTTCTGACTTCTTATTTTTTGATGAACCAATTTCATGTCTTGATGAAATATAATTGTTGAAACTTGATTTGATCTAAAAGTCAAAGTTTTACTTTTCTATGTGCTTTTGACCATTTTTCCCTTGTGGATGATTTTTCTTGAAAAGATGTAATTCAAGACTTGAAACTTGATAGAAGCAAACCTAAGAGTCCAAGATAATCCTTTGAGAAATGAGAGGGAAAATTTTGGGGTACAACAGGGTCATATTGTGTGTCATAGTGCAGAAGCTGTGTTGAGAGGTCTTGGCCTTGAGAACAAGCGCAGAGGAAGTCTTTTCCTTATGCATTGAAGGAAATCATAGAAGAAACCTTTGCCCTGGTGAATCCAAAGCAAGCATGAAGGGGCTTTTGGCCTAGTGAATCGAAGGGAACTTGAAGAGACCTTTAGCCTTGTGAATCGAAAGGAACTTGTAGAGGTCATTAGCCTTGTAAATCAAAGGCAAGTCTAAAGTAACTAATGCACGGTCGAAGCCTTGTGATTTGAACGTGATCAAAGGGGGACCCAACACCCATTCGAAGCTTGTGAGTCAGACCTGTAGCAAAGAGTGCCAAGTGCCTAATCGAAGACTTCGTAACCAAGCTTGTTCAAAGGATCAAGATGCCCAATCGAAGCCTGTCAAGATGCCAATCGAAAGACACCTTGTTCATCTTCAAATTTTTTATTTTTCATTAATCAAGTGTTTGTAACCACCCATATAAGAAAAGATCTTGGAAATATGAGAGGGAAAATTTTGGGGCACAACAACTGCCCCTGTTCAATTTTCTTAAACCTGAAGGTTTAGATTAACTTGTTTGTCTTTCGTGATCTAAAGGTGGAAGATGATTGAACACTAGAGTGCCCAGAAATTTGCACTTGCACGAAGTAACACTGATGGTTGATGATGGCGGGAATAGGCTTACAAATTCCATTTGGATAAGATGACAGAGAGTTTTCAGAGATGGGCTTATAGATGCCATCCAAAGTAGATGCTGATTTCAAACATGGTCCCTTTGGGAGTTCCTATTCCTGCTGTCTGAGGAGGAGCCCGCTAGGGAATATGGGTTTCTGTTGTTCTCCTGCTTGAGGAAAACTCTATGGGGAATATAGTCTAGGAACTTCAGTTGTCTAAGGCTCTGCTGAAGAGTTATCTCTGGACTGGGGAGATGAAATTTAGCCGTTATCTGGTCAAAATCCATGCTTCACAGTGACTTGTTAAGGATAATTAAGTTGACTTTTATCTGGTCAGGATTCACAACACCTTATATTGTTATCTGGTCAGGTTCCAGGCTTCACAGTGTTGTAGATTGACTATTATTTGGTTAGATTCTAGGCTTCAACAATGATGTTAACTGTTATCTGGTCGGGTCCAGGCTTCACAAAGTTGTAAACTGCTATCTAGTCAGATTCCACGCTTCACAATGTTGTAAACTACTATCTGGTCAGATCCAGGCTTCACAGTGTTGTAAACTGCTAATGAAGGAATCTTTGACGATTTCTAACTCAATGGATAATGAAGGAATCTTGGAGGATTTCTACCTCAATGGATAATGAAGGAATCTTTGACGATTGCTACCTCAACAGATAATGAAGGATTCTTGGATGATTTCTACCTCAATAGATAATGAAGGAATCCTTGACGATTGCTACCTCAATAGATAATGAAGGAATCTTTGACGACTTCTACCTCAATAGATAATGAAGGAATCTTTGACGATTGCTACCTCAACAGATAATGAAGGAATCTTGGATGATTTCTACCTCAATAGATAATGAAGGAATTTTTAACGATTGCTACCTCAATGGATAATGAAGGAATCTTTGACAATTTCTACATCAATGGATAATGAAGGAATCTTGGACGATTGCTACCTCAATGGATAATGAAAGAATCTTTGACGATTTCTACCTTAATGGATAATGAAGGAATCTTGGACGATTGCTACCTCAATGGATAATGAATGAATCTTTGATGATTGCTACCTCAACAAATAATGAAGGAATCTTTGACGATTGCTACCTTAACAGATAATGAAGGAATCTTTGACAATTGCTACCTCAATGGATAATGAAGGAATCTTTAACGATTGTTACCTCAATAAATAATGAAGGAATCTTTAACGATTGCTACCTTAACATATAACAAAGGAATCTTTGATGATTGCTACCTCAATAGATAATAAAGGAATCTTTGACGATTTCTACCTCAATAGATAATGAAGGAATCTTGGACGATTGCTACCTCAACATATAATGAAGGAATCTTTAATGATTGCTACCTCAACAGGTAATGACAGAATCTTTGATGATTTCTACCTCAACAAATAATGAAGGAATCTTTAATGATTGCTACCTCAACATATAATGAAGGAATCTTGGACGATTTCTACCTCAACAGATAATACAGGAATCTTTAACGATCTCTACCTCGATAGATAATGAAGGAATCTTTGACAATTGATACCTCGACAAAGTACCAGAAATTTGTCTGGTCATATAGATAGTTGTCCTCACTTATTACAGGTATTAATCTGGAACTTGTTTTTGTTGGTCGTTGAGATAGTTTCCCCGTCTAGTTTCGGGCATTAATATTTGACCCGCTGTATAAGTTGATGGTGTCTGTCTGTTTGCCAATTTAACCTAAAAAGGTAAAATCAGTTTCATGCAATGTCATGATGTATGAATTGCACGATGTTCTCAAAATAAATGAGATTGTGATATATATGTATATGCATTTGTGCTGCATATGCTATGATGTTTGTAAAATGATGTATGAATGCAATTTATGAACGCGTCAGTCATTCCATTGTTGTATTATTGAATTAGGGAAAATAAATCCCTAATTGTTGCTGGGGGTGAAGAATGTAGGTCTTCAAATTTGTTGAAGTTGAAACGCTAGGAGATGAACTTCCGTTGGTAGAGAAATAAACTTTATTGGGGAAGGTAAACTCTGTGAACTGCTTGGGTATTTTGTTGATGTCCTGTTGGGGACTCCTGAGAAACTTTGGCGACTTCATTGGGGGATCTTTAGGTGTTGGAGAAGTAATTGGAGATTCTTTCTCTGCCGAGGGTATGAGAACACCTGACATCAATAGGCTGCACACTGAGAATATGGTGGTGACCTTGTAGCAGGATGCCCCTGCCTCTGAACCTATTGGAGAAAATATCTGTCGGGGATTTTGTAGATGGTTTGACTGTTATCCTAACTCTTGGAGTCCTTGGTGAATGCATATCAGGGTGATAAACCTTCTACTGATAGACAAGTGACGAGATGACGGGACATAGTTGTACGCTTTAATCCCTAACTTTTGCATGGACTATCCTTTCAGATTTTCAGTCCATCGGGATACCCTTTTTTGCTCAAGCCTCCTTTTCAGGTTTTCGACTTGCTGGGTGTACAGTTTTTTCTCTCTTCATATGTATATCCCTAATTTTTTACCGAACCCTTTTGGTTCACTGGGATGCCCTTATTTTTGCCTAGGCCAGTCAACCTAGCGGGTCTTTGTTCATGTGTAGTATTTTCCGACTATGTCCATGTTCACCGGGTACAGAGAATTGTCATTGTCCATAGTAGTAAGTGTTGCCACACTGCCATGAGATGTTTGTTTGACCGTACAAGATTCGTTGCTGGAATTCATGTCCAATGCCCCAAGTGATTCAGATGGAGATCTTCCCTTGGATATTTGGCATTTTTGAGAGATTCCTTGAACCTTGACTTGACTGTCCCAGATCAGCGGGACACCATGCTATGCCCCTTGATTATGAAAAGCCTATCATTAGAATGTTTTTCCATCTGAGGTGATTCTGTCCATTGAGAGGATTTCTGTTCATCGAATATCCGTCGTGCGAATTTCTCTGCTGTTGAACAAATAGTCATATGCAAACAATGGTATTTTAAGAATGCAAAACTTATGTCTGTCTTAAAGTTTAAAAATTCAATTTTTAGTAAAACAAACAAATTTTGTAAGAGTGTGATATCAGCTCAGGATTTATAGCGAACCCTACAGGATTCAGGATACCTTTTGTAACAGTATGCTTTCGAATTAACTCATGCTTCAGCTAGGACTTTTAAGGGTTATAATGTGTCCTGGTTCACGGTTTAAGAAACAAAGGATAAAGGCTCAAATTTTATTTGTACCCAACCCGTTCTTCGTGATGTTCTTCAATCTTATGCTCAACTAATTGTGCGTTTTCCCAATTGATTCTAGAATCTTTGTTCTAATATTTGGTGATGGTTCAAAAATTGAACGTTCGTTTAAGAAGGCAGTCATTTTGGTAACCTTTTCTTTTTTTGTTGTTGAGGATTTGTAGGACCTCTTTTTTGATTTTGTTATCCCTACTTTTGCCTGAACTATTTCCTTTGCGATTACAGTTAACGGGATGCCCCAGTTGTTTCCTTAAGTCTCCTTCATAGGTTTTGACTTAACGGGCTTTTCTTTTGAGAGACAATGACTGCCTACCTTGATGATTATGTGGCCCCATCACCATATTTTGGAGAGCATCTTCTACACCATTTGTCGTGCATGAAGGTAAAGTTTGCGACTGAATGCACATCTGAATTAACTGAGAAAACTACCCTGCCCCAAGTTATGATTAAGGGTTTTAATTTGTGTGAAAAGAAAAACTCCTACTTCTTAGCCTCAAAGGGGTTGACTAGGGATTATCTTCCTTATAACTTCATTGTTTAGGATTTGAAACATTGCTTGTACATTGTCAACGGGTTCTGTTCAAAAGCATACTGTAGATACTGTGGTATCGTTTTCGTCATCCTCCCTCTAAAGGCTTAGAGCTTTCTAACCAGGAGTTGAATATCACAAAAAAGGAAGTAAAAACACAGTTTGAATATAATGAATACGAATGAAATAATTCAAGATAAACATATGCAATGTATTAATATGAATAACCAAAGTTTGACATAAAGATAAATGTTTTAAGCAACAACGAAATTACAACTGATAATTCAAATGAAATAACCGCCCTCAATTTTAACCATGATTTAGAATGGGAGCAGTGATCACAATGGGGTCTTAGGAGAGTCAAATTCGATCTCCTTGTTGTTGATCAAATCATGAATCTTGTTCTTCAAAGTCCAATAGCTGTCGGTGTCGTGCCCAGAACTATCAGAATGGTAAGCACATTTCACATTAGGATTATACTTAAGAGAAGAGGTATCAGGTTTTTGAGGAGGATCCTTTAGTGTAATCAGCTCCGCTTTTAAAAATTATTGTAACGCTTGAGACAAAGGCATATTAATATTAGTGTACTGCCTCTCTTGATACTTTATCCTACGCATATTTCCCCGTTGATGTTGAACAGGTGTAGGATTAGACATTAACACCACTCCCACGGGCTAATGGTGGTTATTTTTACTATGGCTCTTTTGGCCATAGACAATATTAATTTCTTTTTTGCCACCAAATGGATTCTTCTCAACAATAGAAGATGCAACCATCGAAATCTTCCCACTCTTGATACCAGCTTTTACTCTTTCACCTATCAGTATCAGCTCTGTGAAACCAACCGAAGAACTTCCAATCAAGTGGTTGAAGAATGGACCAGACAAAGTGCCCAAGAACATGTCTACCAGCTCTCTATCAGACAGAGGAGGTTGGACTCTCCCTATAAGATCTCTCCATTTTTACGTATATTCCTTGAACCCTTCTCTTGAACCCATGGACATATTCTGCAATTGCACTCGAGTTGGTTCCAGGTCAGCATTGTATTGGTACTGCTTGTAGAAAGCAACAACCAAGTCTTCCAGGTATGGATGTCAGTTCCTTCTAGCTGATAGAACCACTCCAGTTGAGTGCCATCCAAACTTTCTTGGAAGAAATAGACCCATAACTTTTGGTGAACAATGCGAGGATGGATCTTTCTGACATATGATCTCAAGTGAAGTTTAGGATAAGAAACCCTGTCATATTTGGAAAATGTGGGAACCTTGAATTTTGGTGGGATGATCACGCCAGAAACCAGCCCTAATTCTTTAAAGTCTAAGCTAGGTATCTGCTGAATCTCCATAGCATTGAGGTTATCCTCCAACTGTTTGTACTTATCATCAGCAAGAGGGTATTGTTACTCGGTGTAATCGGCTTCATCCTCTTCAGACTCCCTTGTACTGTGATCTTCTTATCTTGGCTCTCCTTCCTGATTGTCTTTCTCTTTTGACAGAGTTGCGAGCTCTGAAACTTTCCTCACTGGTCCTTTGAACCTTCTTCCCATATTCAGAATACCCACTGGCCTCTTCTTCTTCTTGTCCTTGAGAATCAGAGCTTTCAAATCTTGGAATTGAGCATTTTGTGCCTGAAGCTCCTTAACTGTTTGTTCAAGAGCCATTGCTGAAATAAACAGCGAAAAAGATAAGAAGCCTGTCCTGAAACCTGTTTATGCAATGACATGTATGATATGACATGTATGATATGTGAATGTTTTCAAGGATCTCCCGGGTTAAACAGGAAAATATCATAAGTTGAATTTTGCAGCTTTGATTGAAGAACTTCATATCGTTGAAGGTCCTTCTACAAGAGTCAAGCTCACCATGTCGAGTGGGTCATAGCCCCTGACTCAAGTTGTCGTGTTTTAATCTTTTCACGGTATTAGCTAGAGGAGAATAAATCCCCTTGCCCCTTGCTAGACGCCTGCTTTATCATAACCTGCATCACAGGCCCTTGAGATCCTTGAAATGGTTAAGGAAATGCTATGGTATGATGATATGATGTGTATGCTATACATCAAGAAAAAATGCAGGGTGATGAAGACAAGTATGTCTTGCAAGAAAACCAGTTTATTGGATAATGACTGTAAACAAATCCTGTAAGGAAATCATGTTGTTAGATAATAAAACCATGAAAGTAGTTCAAGTTGAAAGCAAATAAGTCACACAAGCAGCCTTAGGTTTAGACTTACATGGGGTTTGTAGGTAAGTACCCTCTTGAAGTTTAATTGGCTCAATTTTTCCTAGTAATAGTAACCGGGTTCTAAGGGATCTCAATATCACTGATTTTTCCCACAAGTTTCATTCCGATCGACAATTGACTTGCCACCAAACAAAACTCGGGAGTCAAATCTCAATAAGTGTAGTATCGAGTATCAACCGACTTAGGACTACACCAAAGACGACTATCTCACTACTTCCTAATGGCCAAGTTGTTCAATTAAAGGTTCTAAGGTCAGTTGATGATTCATGACACCATGCAGCGGCCCCATATTCTCCTTGACTACTCAAGGGCTACCGGTACCAACTAAAGTGTCACATCAACGTAGATATCTCTTCAACTGTATCGGTATATCCCACACAGTCCCCACGATCTATTGCTACTTACCTAAAAGGTACCCTAGATCCGGGTGTAGGATCTTTAACAATAACCTAAGTAACCCTTTAAAAATAAATCAAGAAAAGCGTATAAGTAATTTTAAAGTGATAAACTAAACACTAAGGTAACCCCACTTTATAAGTATCCCCAGCAGAGTCGCCAGTTTTGTGATATGGTGGCATAACCGACTTGGTGTTTATACTGGTTTTGCATTTGTGTTTGCAAAATTTTGCAGTAAGCAAGAGTCGCCACAAAATTTTCTTTTATCCAAATTAAGGAAAGGGTGAAATGAACAGAAAAAGACCTTTTCGAGAGTTTTCTGAGTAAGGGGGTGTTCTACCCCAAAATTTTCCCTCTCATTTCTCAAGGCATTTCTCACAAGGATTCTCAAAATTCAAGCTTGCACAAGTGCAATTGGATTTTTCAGCATCAAATTAAAGAGGAAGCTGTTAAAAAGGGGAAAATAGATAAAAATAATATTTTTGATAAAATTTGAGAAAAAACAAGTCTTCTTCGATTCGCCTCATTCGATTGGCCTTTTGGCCTCTTTTGATGCAAGCTTGGCTTGCATCCTTCGATTGGGCGTTGGCCTATGATATGATGGCATTGATTCACAAGGCAGGACCTCCCTGCATGCAACCTTCGATTGCATCTTTGGCCTCACATGGTTCATAATACAATGGATGCATATATGCCTACTTCGATTGGAAGTTTGATGCCTGCATGCCTATGTTGATTAGATAAACATTCACTCCATGCTTGCCTTGATTCACAAAGTTGATGACGAGCTGCATGCAACCTTCGATTGAGCCATTGGTTCCTTCGTACACGCAAGAGGTTCCCACCAAGCCAGCAGGAATAAGGCAAAAAGCCTCTTGTAGCTTCCTTTGATTCCAAGGAAAAACCCTCCTTTTGGCATTCTTCGATTGCACAATTTTGCCTCCTGTAGCTTCCTTTGATTCAAGAAGCAAAGGCCTCTTTTCTGGTTTCCTTTGTTTGTTCCCTTTACCTCCTGCATGCTTTCTTCGTTTGGGTGTGTGACTTTATTCCATACAAGCTTGGGTTTACATTCTCCGTTTGGGCTTATGGTTTCCTTCAAATGTAAGTTCGTTTGGCCATATGGACCTTTGGCAGGCAAGCTTTCATTTGGGCAAAGGCCTCTTGCATGTTTTGTTTGAAGTCACAAAGCAAAGGCCTCCTACAATTCTCCTTCAACTCAGAAGCCTTTGGTTTTGCATGTTTACCAAAATCTCAAGGCAAAATTTCCCCTTTATGCTAGCGCCCCAAAGCAGGGACCTCCTGCATGCACCATTTCGTTTGGCCATGTGACCTCTGGCAGGCAAGCCTTCGACTGGACAAGATCCACCTTTACACAAGGCTTCGATTGGAATTTTAATTCCCTTCAAATCAGCATATTTCGAACCCAACTCTGGATCCTTCGAAGCAAGTTTGAGCAAATCTCATAGCCTTACCCTACTTGTCAGGCTATGTTTCTTCCAAATCTTTATATGATCAGAGGCTTATACAAAGGTTTGAAGCTTTGTCTACTAGATAATACCATTCTTGGTTAAAATAGCAAAAGGCTACGTACCCTTTTTTCATAAATAGTACTTTTATCAAAAAATCATCTCCCAACCTGATTTGTGTCTGAACGAAAAACAGTGTCAGAAGCACAAGTCCAATCTCCTGCCAACAGGCCCCACTTGTACTGGAAACGTGGGAACAACAAAAAGGGACTAAATTTGTTTCATTTTCAACCCAACCATGGTTTGTTATCCTACAAACCTGGTTACTTAAAAACACCTTCAACCTTTTCTCTAAAAATAGAGAAGCATTTGCAAGCTAGATGGGGACTTTTTTTTCTGGGGGTGGAATGAATCTTCAATCATCAAACTCTTAAACACTTAAACACATATTCAAACCCAGAATACAGAAGAAATATAACACTTTTTTTCATGACACTTCGAATCCAGAGGAAACACTACACCTTTTCCCTTGGCCCTTTGAATCTAAAGAAACACAACCCTTGTTTTCTTTTTCTCTTTCGAATCTGAAACCATCCTTCACATCTCCTGGCCTTCGAATCCAACACTAAAGGCATAACCCCTGTTTCCTCCCTTTGAATCCAGAAATACTCAGGGCAACCACTTAAGGTCCAACCCATGTTCCAACTTCAAGCAAGGTAAGTCACTTTTAAACTTGAACCTTTCGTTTCTAACATAACATGTGAATAGTCATTTCCTTTGTTTGAAGCATGTACATACCAATTGTTCTCCTTTTCATTTCCACCATTTTAATTTGTTTCCATGGCTAATCATTTTGGTTTTGTTTCTTGATTTATTAAATATGCTTTAAGAACTAACCTGGCCATAAGACAATGCTAGCATAGCCTCGGGCCATGTTGCTATTTAAAATCTCAAACGAAAGAAACAGGAAGAAGGAAGTGTGAAACGAAGCCTTAGGCTTCCATACTAACTTCCAGGTCCAAACGAAAGAGGCATCCAGAAGGATGGCCACACTGACTTTCAGGCCCTAGTCGAAGGAAGCTGAAAGTCAGGCTACACCTCACTACCCCCAGGCCCTAATCGAAGGAAGCAGAAAGGTGAAGAGTGTGCTTCATGTTGATTCATGGTCCAGTCGAAAGGCACGCCCCCACTGACTTCCAGGCCCCAGTCGAAGGAAGAAGAAAGGCAGAGTACATCTCATGCTGATTCCAGGCCCAATCAAAAGGCACGCCTTCACTACTTCCAAGTCAAATCGAAGGGAGCGAGAGAAGCAGAATCGAAGGGTTCTGCTGCCCAAATCGAAAAGCCCATTTTCCTTTTTTATTTTATTTTGTCTTTATATTTTCTTGCTATTCAATATGGTTGTAATAGTGTAGGATTTATTTTTCTACATTTTTATTACTTTTATACAAATGTTAGTAATTAGGATGTATGGCAAGATAAAAAATAACAAGTAGACAACCTAAAATTCAAAGACAAAATGCATGCAATCAAATACAATATTAACACACATGCACCCTTAGGGTAATCTCACTTATTGCCTCGGAAAAATAGTCATGTCCCTCGAATATGGGCGTTTTAGCAAAGACCCTTGATAAAAGATCGTAGTCCCTCGATGACCCTCAATGTTGCCTTCGGTAAACGATCTATTCCCTAAACGGAAATTGCTAAAACGTCTCATAGGCTGCCTTCTATGACTATACAAACGTCCCACGCCCGTCCCTTCACATCCAATGATGGAGCTTATTACCAAATAAATGGTAAGATAATAACATCTAAAGGATGAGGAAAAGAACATTAAGACCTTTTGAGTAGGTAAGATGCTCCTAGTTGCTCGCTTGCTCACAACAAAAACATTTTACACACTAACACTTTGATTTGAAATATTTTCAAAAGACAAAGCTCTTTGTACGCATTCTTATAGAAACAGGAATCATTACAAAGACACTTTTAAAAATCACTTTCAAAAAACACATTCCACAAACAACTCTTTGAACTATTTTCAAAAAACAACACTTTATATGCGTTCTTATAGAAATGAGAACAATTACAAAGACGTTTTCAAAATACTTTCAAAACCCACACCACAAGCACATTTTCAAATAAAAGAAAGTTATCTAGCAAGAAACTAAGAGCCCGTAGATAACTACGGATGAAAAGGGTGATAATACCTTCCCTTTTCATAACTTACCCCCCCGAACTAAAGAAATAATCTCGAAAGGTCTTTCCTGTTCTTTTCAACCTTTCCTTTTGGATGAAAGAAAAGTCGGTGGCGACTCTTGCTATCCGCAACAATTGCAATCAAATTCAAAACACCCAAGTCAGTTCTCCCACCGTGTTACAGAACTGGCGACTCTGCTGGGGATTACTTAAAAGTTGGGTTACCTTAAGGCTAGATCACCTTTACTTGCTTTTCATTGTTTGACCTGCTTGTTTTACATTATGGTTCCTTGTTTGGGCTTGTTTTGATCCTCTACCGGATCTGGGGCACCTTTTAGGTAAGTAGAAATAGATTGTGGAAACTGTACAGCATAGACCGATATGATTGAAGCAATGGCTACGTTAGTGTGACGCATTTGTTGGTACCAGTATCCCTTGTGTTGAATCAAGGAGAATTCGGGGCCGCTGAGCAGCGTCATGAAGCACCAACTGACTTTAGAACCTTAATTGAACAACTTGGCCATTAGGAAGTAGTGAAATAGCCGGCTTTGGTTTCGATTAAAGATTGGTTGATACTCGATACTACACTCATTAAGATCGGACTTTTGGGATATCTCGACCGCAAGAAAAGATTGATTGAGCTGAGACAATGCCTAAAAGAAAGGTCGGTGATATTGAGATCCCTTAGAACCTAGTTACTTTCTAGGACAGGTTGAGCCAACTAAACTTCAAGAGGGTACTTGCCTACAAACTCCATACTAGCCTAAACCTAAGGACTTGCCTGTTTTTTGTGTATATGACTATTTGTACATAAAAACTTGCTTGCTTTGCATACTTGTACATAACATCATAAACATCATAACATCATATGAATTCTCAGTAACCATTTCAAGGATTTAGGAATTTATCTTTGCTTTGTTTTATAGGCCATGACTCCCATCCGAAAGAATACCATCCGAATCAGCTTCGTGAAAGCACACCCTCAACTCCAAGAATTAACATCAAGGGTGCCTGGAGATTCTCCCTTCATCGAGAAATATGGTCGACTTCTCAGCTTGGATACCTCTAATTTTCAAGAAGAAATGATGTGTGTACTCTTCCAATTCTTTGATCCCATGCATGATTGTTTCACCTTTCCTGACTATCAGTTGGTGCCTACATTAGAAGAGTTCTCTCAACTGTTAGGAGTGCCCGTGCTTGATCAAATACCGTTCACCAGTTTATAGGAGACTCCAAATCCTGAAGTCATTGTCAAAGCCCTGCATCTGAAGAAATCTGACATTATAGAAAATTGGGAGACAAGAAGCGGAGTTAAGGGTTTCCTAGCCAAGTTTCTATTGGAGAAGGCTCGTTCATTCTGAGAAGATATGAATTTTCAAGCTTTTGAAGATGTCTTGGCCCTTCTAATCCATGGTTTGGTTTTATTTCCCAATTCGGACCAATTCATAGATGTGAATGCCATCAAGGTCTTCCTCTCTCGTAATCTTATACCTACTTTTCTTGGAGACATTTTACATTGTTTCCACACCCGCACCATGAAGAAAATAGGTACTATTTTGTGTTGTATTCCCCTACTCGCCAAGTGGTTTACTTTGCACCTACCTCGACCAACATTGAAGAACGAGCAAGGATTGACATGGTCTCAAAGGATGATGTCCCTCACACACTCTGATATTTATTGGTGTTCTCGATTCTTGGAGGACACTACTATCATTGACCTTTGTAGGGAATTCCCTAATGTCCCACTCTTAGGCATTAGGGGAGATAACACCTATAACCCTTCTCTTGCATTATAACAATTTGGGTATGCACCAAGAGATGGTCCTCACGATGCACTCATCCAAGGTTTGGTATTTGACTATGAGGGTGACAACCAAGGCTACTGTCAAAGGTTCATTCGAGCTTGTACATAACATCATGACATCATACCATAACATTTGCACTAACCATTTCAAGGACCTTGGGATTTATCTTTGTCTGTTTTGTAGGACATGGATTCCATTCGTAGAAAGACTATCTGAATCGGCTTTGTGAAAGTGCCTCCTCAACTCAAGGAGTTAGCATCAAGGGTTCTTCATGATTCTCCGTTCACCAAGAAGTATGGTCGTCTCATCAATTTGGCTACCTCAAATTTTGAAGAAAAAATGATGGGGGTACTCTTTCAATTCTTTGACCCTAAAACACCATTGTTTTACATTTCTTGATTACCAATTGGTTCCTACCATGGAGGAGATTTCTCAACTTTTAGGAGTGCCTATTCTTGATCAATTACCCTTCACCGGTATTGAGAAAGACCCAAGAACTGAGGAGATTGCTTTAGCTTTACATTTGCAATGGTCCGACGTTATGGAAAATTAGGAAATAAGAAGTGATGTTAAAGGTTTTCTAGCCAAGTTTCTGTGTGAGAAGGCTCAAAATTTTTGGGATGCTTTGGTTTTTCAAGCTTTTGAAGAAGTGTTGGATCTTCTCATCTATGGGATGATACTATTTCCTAACACATACCAACTCATAGATGTGAATGTGGTCAAAGTTTTTCTATCTCGTAACTCGGTTCCTACCTTACTTGGAGATATCTTGCGTTCTCTTCACACTCGCACCATGAAGAGAAGAGGAATTCTTATGTGTTGCACTCCTTTATTGGCTAGGTGGTTTATTTCGCACCTACCTCGATCTGTTTTTAAAAATGAGCGAGGCACGAGTTGGTCTCAAAGGTTGATGTCACTCTCGCACTCGGATGTCCATTGGTGTTCTCGATCTTTGGAGGATATCACCATCATTGATCATGGTGGGGAATTCCATAATGTCCCTCTCTTTGGCATTAGGGGAGGTATAACCTATAATCCTTGTTTGGCTCTATAACAGCTTGGGTATGCTCGAAGGGATGACCCTCATGATACACTTGTTCAAGGAATTGTATTTGACTATGAGAATGATGTCCAAGGTTATCGTCAAATATTTGTACGAACTTGGGGTATGGTGAACAAAGTTGATAGCAAAACATTGGGGCATAATAATTCTATTCCATTAGATCCTTATCTCAAGTGGGCGCGAGCTCATGTCTAAAGCCTCATGATGTTGTATCCTGCCATCTTACCTATCATCATGGAGCCTATTGCCGAAGGAGATGTTCCCTACATTACTCTTCATCTTGACATGCCTATTACTCTCGAGGAATTGCAAAGGTCATAGATTCAACTAAATGGGGAGTGAGACACCTTTGAAGCTCAATTCTACTCAAGTGAGAAGAAGGTTTTGGAGCTCATAAGACAGCTTCATGAAGAGCAAAGTTTGAACGCCTACATTGTATCAAAGAGGATGCGCTCGTGGGAAACTTGAGTCCTTTTTGTTTTAGGAGTTTATTTTGTATTATTTTTGCTTCTTCCATTGTAATCCCAAGAGACACTTTTGTAAACCATTTTGAACTTATTAATAAAATTAATGTTTGTTCCTTCTTTTTTTAATCAAATTTAAATCTTAAAAGGTCCTTGAAAACATTTTCATTCACATTACATGCATCATAACATAAGCAGGTTTCACGATGCAGGTTTCCTCATCTTTCTACTGTTTATTTCAGTAAGATGGATCTCGAGTAGACTGTGAAGGACTTGCAGACACAAAATTCTCAATTTCAAGAAACCTTGCTCACCTTAGACAAAGGGCAGTAAGAACTGATTTCACTTATGGTTGCAAAGAAGAAGACCAAGAAGAAGGCTTTGATCAACATGGGGAAAAGGTTTAAAGGCCCAGTCCGTCAAGTGCAAGTGGTTGAAGAGTCATCCGAGGAAGACGAGAATCGGGATGAAGATGCAAGGAGCACCCATGCTGGGGTGCAAAAAATCAAGCTTCTAAGGATGAATACTATATCGATGAACAATATCCACCGACTGAGGATAAATACAAGCAACTGGAAGATAGGTTGAAAGCTGTGGAAATTCAAGCCGTACCTGGCTTGGATTTTGGTGATTTAGGCTTGGTTCCTGGGGTAATTATTCCCCAAAAGTTCAAAATTCCAATCTTTACTAAGTACGTCGATGTTTCGTGCCCAACACTTCACTTAAGGTCCTACGTTCGCAAGATACAACTGCATACCACTAACAAGAAGTTGTGGGTGAATTTCTTTCAAGAGAGTCTGTTTGGGACTCAGTTAGAATGGTTTTATCAGTTGGAGGCTTCAAATATTCATACCTGGGAAGATTTGGCCACCGTTTTCTACCGTCAATATCAGTACAACACTGATTTGGCGCCGACTAGAGTTCAGTTACAAGGAATGACAATAGGTTCCAATGAAGGTTTTAAAGAGTATACGCAAAAATGGAGAGACCTTGTTGGTAGACTACAACCACCATTGACTGGTAGGGAGTGGTGGATATGTTCATGGGAACATTAATTGGACCATATTTCAACTTGTTAATTGGGAGCTCATCTTCTGGTTTCACCGAGTTAATTTTAACTGGTGAAAGGGTCGAGAGAGGTATCAAAAGTGGAAAAATTCCCATTGCTTCCGCCTCTACATCAAATACTATGAAAAATACCTTTACTGGAAAGAAGGAAACTAATTCCGTATATGGGTCAAGAAGCCATGTCAAGAAAGACCACCACCAATCTGCTAATGCTGTTTTAATCTCCAATCCACCCTCTACTCAAAAACAACAACAAGCCAACCATCAAAGACCTGAGGTTCCAAGAAGACAATTTACAAGGATTAACATGTCGCTATCCCAAGCCTTGCAAAACCTGTTGAAGGCTAACTTGATAACATTGCGTGTCCACCATCATATTCCAATGTTTCATCTCCGAAATACAATCCTAACGCCAAATGTGCCTATCACTCCAACAGTCCCGAACATGATACTGATCAATGTTGGGCTCTGAAATGCAAGATTTAAGACCTCATCGACAACAAGGCTATTGAGTTTGATCCACCTACAACTCCGAATGTTATAATTGCACCAATTCCAAATCATGGCAAAGGTGTCAATGCAATTGAAGACACTGCTTTTGTTTCCTCCATTGAAGATTTGACTACTCCATTGACCATTGTTAAATAAAATTTGCTGAGAGCTGGGGTTTTCCCTGGTTGTTTAAAAGACTAATTGTTGTGCTTTATAAAAGAATAGATGTGAATGGCTGAAAAAAATGTGTTCAACACCTGATAGATAGTCATGAGATCCTATTCGAAAGAACTTCATCCATAAAAAGTTTGACTGAAAAAACTGAAGACATATCCATCATAACCATTTCCAACAAACCTATTAGGATCTCATCAAAAGGTCTTATTAGGGTTTCTGATGAACCGAAGATTGCCCCCTTGATAATTACTACTCCGGGGCCAATTCCTTATTCTTCCTATAAGGCAGTCCCTTAGAATTATGGTGCTAAAGTATACTACCATGGGAATAAGCAAGACTCATGGATTAATGAAGACAAAACTGATGACGTTACCAATATTGATGGTTCTAGCAAGGTGACCAGGACGGGGAGAATCTTCTCTCCTAACATTTCACCTCTAACTACTACAACTGTACCAGCTTGCATTACCATGGACAAACCTAGTACTAACACTAGGGGAAAAGAAAAGATGGTTGAGCCTGCTAGGATAGAGGCGCATGCCAAAGACATTGCTACTAAGGAACCCTCCACCCAAAAATTGGAGGAGATTTTAAAGATCATAAATAAGAGTGATTTTAAGATAGTAGAGCAGCTGGGGAAAACCCCTTCCAAGATCTCTATGTTATCTTTGTTACTTTTCTTTGATGCTCACGCTTAAGCATTGATCAAATTTTTAAACAAAGTGCATGTTCCTCAAGAGACCACAACCGATCAATTTGAAAATTGTGTGGCGAGTTTGACTGCCGACAATGGATTGGGGTTCTCTGATGCTGACTTGACACCAGTTGGAAGAAATCATAACAAGGATTTGCATATCTCTATTGAATAAAAAGTAACTGCTCTGGCCTATGTCTTGGTGGATACATGGTCCTCTCTAAATGTCATACCCAAAGGTGCCTTAGATCGATTGGATTGAGAAGGTCTGGTGTTAAATCCAAGTGACATAGTTATAAGGGCTTTTAATGGATCCAAGAGGATGGTGCATGGAGAAGTAGACCTCCCCATTAAAGTTGGTTCACAAGTTTTCAACTCTATTTTTTATGTGATGGACATCCATCCCACTTACTCTTGTTTACTTGGGCGCCCTTGGATACATAGGGAAAGAGCAGCGACGTACACCCTTCACCAAAAGTTGAAATATCCAGTCAAGGGAAAGATCATTAATGTCTATGGTGAAGAACAGTTCATGGTTAGCCACCTCAATTCATTCAAAAATATGGAAATGGATGGTGAGTTTATAGAGACTCCTTGCCAAGACTTCAAAGTGGTTCCTCCCACGATTGCCATGGCTACTCTTGATGTTCCAAAAGATGATGAAGTTATGCCAAGGATGGTTTCACTCAAAGACACTCGTGCTGTGGTCGAAGATGGAAGTTGTACTATTTGGGGACAACTCCCCGACATTCCGTTTAAAGCAGACAAGTTTGGGATGGGTTTCACTGCCAAAGCTCAAAAGGAGGTCAGACGTGCTTGCATAGGAAAACCACCTCTTCGCTTTAGTAATCATGAAGTGAATGCTATTGAAGACTCGGAGGATGACTGTAACTTTGATGAATGGATCTACCCGACTTCGGATGAAGGACTCAATAACTGGCGTGCCAAGGATTTCATTCCCGTCTCCTTCAACAAGGAGTAACTACCATTTACTGTTTTATCAATTTGAGAACTCTGTCTGTAATTTTATTGAAATAATGACTTTAAGCCATGTGCCACGCCCAGGGCACCATGGTCCATTTGTTAAGGGTTTGTTCATTTTCGTATGCCATGCGATCATTTAATGAAAAAACATTGGACTCTTTTGTATTCAAATTTTGAACTCATTTCCTTTATTTCACTTTATTGCATTTTCAAAATAGCCATGTATCTTACACACACACACACACATATTTGTAGATCTTCATCCACTCCGGATCTCGTTGACAACGATTTCTCTATTACCATCTATAACTTTGAACATCCAATCTACCAAGCCGAAGACGAAGAGAAGAAGATTGTGAAATACTTGGGGTATTATCCATACTTATGATGCAAGAGGAGAAGGCCATTCAACCACATGAAGAGCAAGTTAAATTTATCAACCTAGGTACAGAGGAAGATAAGAAAGAGGTCAAGATCAGTGCCAACTTAAAAGACGGTATCAAAGACAAATTGATCCAGATGTTACATGATTATGTTGAGGTGTCTAGTTGGTCATATGAAGATATGCTGGGGCTTGATATTGATTGTGGTTCATCGTCTACCAACAAAGGAAGATTTCCCTTCAGTCAAGCAAAAAGTTCATCGTATACGGCCAGACGTGTCTGAAAAGATAAAAGTTTAGGTAATGAAGCAATTCAATGCAAGTTTTCTAGCAGTGAAGTTATATCCCCAATGGGTGGAAACTGTGGTCCCCGTGCCAAAGAAATATGGGAAGTCCGTATGTGTGTAGACCATAGGGATTTGAATAGGGTAAGCTCTAGAGATGATTTACCACTACCGCATATTGACTTCTTGGTCGACAACACTTCTCAACATAAAGTATTCTCCTTCATGGATGGCTTCTCTGGCTATAATAAAATCAAAATTTCTCCCGAAGACATGGAGAAAACCACTTTTGTTACATAGTAGGGCACTTTTTGTTACAAGGTCATGCCTTTCAGTTTGAAGAATGCAGGGGAAACCTATCAACAAGCTATGGTAGCCCTATTCCATGTCATGATCCATCATGAAATAGAAGTGTATGTTGATGATATGATTGCATGGTCACAGACTGAGGAACAACACCTTGATCATCTTCACAAGCTGTTTGAAAGATTAAAGAAATATAAGTTAAGGTTGAATCCCAACAAATGCACCTTCAGGGTAAGATCTAAAAAACTCTTGGGGTTCGTCGTCAGTGGAAAAGGTATTGAGGTCTACCCTGTAAAAGTCAAAGCCATATAAGAAATGCCAGCTCCCTGTACTGAGAAAGAAGTCAGGGGTTTCTTAGGTCGACTCAACTATATTTCTCAATTCATATCTCACTTGACTGCTACTTGTGAGCCAATCTTCAAACTCTTAAAGAAAGATCAAGTAGTCAGATGGAAAAACGGCTGTCAAGCAGCCTTTGAAAAGATTAAGGAATATTTACAAGAACCTCCCATATTGATGCCTCCAGTTGAAGGAAGACCTCTAATTATGTATTTGATTATATTAGAGAATTCAATGGGGTATATGTTGGGCCAGCATGACGAGTCTGGCTAAAAAGAGCATACAATATACTACTTGAGCAAAAAGTTTACCGGCTGTGAAACAAGATATTCACTGCTCGAGAAAACTTGTTGTGCTCTGGCATGGGCTTCTCGCCGGCTAAGACAATATATGTTAACTCACACCACTTTGTTGATTTCTAAGATGGACCCTATCAAGTACATCTTCGAGAAACCATCTCTCTCCGGACGAATATCAAGATGGAAAATGGTCTTGACTGAATATGATATCCAATATACTAAACAAAAGGCCATCAAAGGAAGTGTATTGGCAGATCATTTGGCCCATCAAGCTATTGATGACTACCAATCCATGAACTTTGAATTCCCGGACGAGAATATCATGCTGATAACTAATTGTGAAAAGCCTGGACCATATGAAGGACCTGAACAAGGATCCCGATGGACTATGATTTTTGATGGGGCTTCCAACGCTTTGGGTAATGGAGTTGGTGCTTTGATTATTTCTCCAAAAGGTTTCCATACACCTTTCACTGCCATACTTTATTTCGAATGTACAAACAACAAGGCTGAGTATGAGGCATGCATCTTGGGTCTTAGGGCTGCCATTGACCTAAGAATCAAATTATTAAGCATATATGGAGATTCTGCTTTAGTATTCAGTCAAGTTAAAGGAGAGTGGAATACCAAACATCCTAATCTGATCCCCTACAAAGAGCTTGTGCTAACACTGATCCCATACTTTGAGGAGGTTACCTTCGAACACTTTCCAAGAGAATAAAATCAGTTGGCGAATGCCTTAGCCACAATGTCATCCATGTCCAAGGTCAAGTGGGACAATGAAGCTCCTAGAATTACGATTGAAATATTTGACGAACCTGCACACTATTGTGAGATCGACACTGACGAGGAGAAACCATGGTACCATGAAGTGAGGAGATATCTGGAAGCACAAGAATATCCTGAAGGAGCCTCCATCAATGATAGGAAATTCTTGCAAAGGTTTTCATCCAAATTCGTCCTAAGCAATGAGGTCCTATATAAGCACAACCATGATTCAACTCAGCTCCGCCGCATGGACAAGAAGGAGGAAGAGAAGATCATGGAAGACATGCATGAGGGTATCTTCGGAACTCACTCTAGTGGACACATTATGGCCAAGAAGATTCTGAGGGATGGTTATTATTGGTCGACTATAGAAACTGATTGTCACCACCACTCGAGGACTTGCCATAAGTGTCAGATCTATGTCGATAAGGTTCATGTACCTCCAATACCTTTAAACGTCATGACTGCTCCATGGCCATAGGCATGATTAGAGAGATCAAGCCCACTGCCTCCAACGAACATTGTTTCATCCTCGTCGCCATCGACTACTTCACCAAATGGGTCGAAGCTGCTTCATTTGCCTCAGTTACTAAGAACGTTGTAGCCTGGTTTATCAAGCATAACCTCATCTGCCGGTAAGGCATCCCTGAAAGGATCATCTCTAACAACATAACTAACCTCAACAATGCTATGATCACTGAACTCTATATGCAGTTCAAGATCAAGCATCATAACTCCTCTCCATATAGACCTAAGATGAATGGTGTTGTGGAAGCTGCGAACAAGAACATAAAGAAAATTATGCAAAAGATGGTGGTGACCTATAAAGACTGGAATGAGATGCTACCGTTTGCTCTTCAAGGCTATCGTACCTTAGCACGAACATCAAATGGGGCGACCCCATTCTCTTTAGTCTATGGCATGGAAGTTATCATGCTTGTTGAAGTTCAGATTCCTTCCTTAAGGATTATGAAAGAAGAAAACTTAGGCGAAGACGAATGGATTCAGACTAAATTGGATCAGTTGAACTTGATTGATGATAAGAGACTGGTTGCTGCCTGTCATGGTCAAATGTATCAAAAAAGTATGATCAAGGCATTCAATAAGAAGATCAAACCTCGAGTATACTAGGATGGTGACTTGAGCACATCATTCTTCCACAAGGCGATCCTAGGGGAAAATGGACTCCCACATACGAAGGGCCATTTGTTGTTAAAAAAGTTTTCTCTGGTGGTGCCATGATGCTGACTACTATGGACGTCGAAGATTTTCCGCATCCTGTGAACACGAACATAGTCAAAAAATACTACGCATAAAAATGACCCTCTAGGTTGACATACCTAGGAAAAAATAAGGGAATCCATGCGAACCAAAGAGGTTCGGGCAAAAGTTAGGTATATACATAAAAGATTGTACACCCGACAAGTCAAAAACCTGAAAGGGAGGCTTGGGCAAAAAAGGGTATCCTGGTGGACTGAAAACCTGAAAAGGTGGTCCAGGCAAAACTTAAGGATTAAAGCGTATGACTATGTCCTGTGGAATCTGTACATCCAGCTTTATTACCAAGGTCCAAGTTCAATGGTCCAAGATTAATTCAATCAAATTCTTTCAATGGCAAAGGATGATGTTCGAAGACATAGGGGCAATAGCGGGGTTGGAATTCAATGAGATCACTTCCACATGGCTATTATTCTTGTTTTCACTATGTATTCCTTTCATTCTTCCGAAGATTTCCTCTTACTAGGATCTCTGTCTCCCTGTACACAAATGCCTATTTATGGGCAAAACATTAATACAAATATACTTTGAAGTGCAAACTTTTTGTTTTTTTTTTCGTTTTGAGTGAAAAAGTGTCAAATGACTAAAAATTGAATGAACATATGCATATAAACATGATTAACTTTTAACAAATGTATGCATAAAAACAGTAATAAGCAATTGGGATATCCCCACAAAGTTACTTCAATAAAACTCTCCCCACTGAGTTAAATTCGTACATCCAGAGTTCCAATCTCTTAGAAACCCTCTCCCCAACTGAGTTGGTCTTAAAAAATAAAAAAGAAGCCTCGTGGAGTTCTTCCTATAGAATTCACTTCCCCGTTAAGTCGTCAAATATTCTCTTCAAATAGGGTTTATTTCCCCAACAAACTACAATCCCCAATACAAGTCTTTTCCTCAGACCATTACAAATCAATGGACAAGACCTCTAATCCCCAACGGAGTCATTACTATCCCCAAGAGTTATTGTGAAGCCTGGAATCCGACTAGATAACAGTTAACTTTCATCCTCCTGAGCAAGTTGCTGCAAAGCGTGGAACTTTACCAGATAACAGTTAACTTTATCTAAATTGATGTGAAGCCTGGAATCCAACCAGATAATAATTAATTTCAGTTTCTACAAACCTGGAATCCGACCAGATAATAGTTAACTTCATCTAAAATGCTGCGAAGCCTAGAATCCAACCAGATAACAGTTAATTTCAGTTGCTGCAAAGCCTGAAATCTGACCAGATAATAGTTAACTTCATCCTTCCAAGTAAGTTGCTGCAAAGCATGGAATCTGACCAGATAACAGTTAACTTCATCCTTCCAAGTAAGTTGCTGCGAAGCCTGGAATCCGACCAGATAACAGTTAACTTCATCCTCCAAAGCAAGTTGATGTGAAGCCTAGAACTCGACCAGAAAACAGTTAAACTTCATCTTCCCCAGTAAGTTGCTACGAAGCCTGGAATACGACCAAATAACAGTTAACTTTATTTTCCCCAGCAAGTTGATTCGAAGCCTAGAATCTGACCAGATAACAACTAATTTTTATTCTCCCCGGTAGAGAAATGGATAACTAAAACTCCTGAACTCTATTCCCCAAGCAGAAATCAACACTCCCCGCGGAGTTTCCTCAAGCAAAGTCAATGTTCCCCAGCAAAATTATCCTCAAACAACAAAGTAGGAATCCCCAGCAGAAACACTATAAACAAGGTTTGAAGATGCACATACTCTTCATCCCCAACAACAATCTGGGATTTAACTTCCCAAAACTCCCCAACATTTTTCAATGATTTATTTTCAAGACAAAGATACGCTTCAACAATATTTCATATTCATACATCATACTAAATACATGACAAATGAATACAACATAATCTCATTTATTTTGAGAACATCATTACGCCATGCATACATCTCCATGCAACTAACCATCTTCCTTGCAGGAAAAATTAGTCAACAAAACAAAAGTCCTCTTTTGGTTAGGTTTATTTCTTCCAGTTAATGATAGGAAATCAACAATCCGCTTCTGGATGGATTTACTTCTACCAGTTAATAATAGGCAACCAAAAGGCCTATTTTGATTAGATTTGTTTCCCCAGTGAAGTCACCATCACAAGGCCTCTTCTGGTTAGATTTATTTCTCCAGTTAAAGACGGGCAAAAGACATTTATAGTTTCAGTATAAATCAACCAAGGATTTATTCTGATACTTATTCCTTTTTCTACCAACAGTCACTCTGGATGGCATCTATAAGCCCATATCTGACAAACTTTTCATCATTTTTCCAAATGGCATCTTTAAGCCCATTCCCAACAAAATCAACTAACACATCATCAAGTGCAAATTTCTGGGCACTCTAGTGTTCAATCATCTTTCATCTTCAAGCCATGAATGGTGGACCCGCCAATCTAACTCTTCAAGTTTAAGAAGATTGAACAGGGGAAGCTGTTGTACCCCAAAATTTTCCCTCTCATTTCTCAAGACATTTCCCACAAGATCTTCAATAGCTCAAGCTTGCACAAGGATTGACTAGGTCAAGACATCTCCTTAACACCGACGCCTCAAATTAGGGTTTCAGTTTTCACAAGGACAATTGGACTTTTAATACCTCATATGACTTTCATGGAGCATTATGGACTGTCAAGATTGCTCATGTCAAGTTTCAAGTCTTGCAGTTCAAGTTTGCTCAATCAATTGATCAGATGACCTAAAATCAACTATATTGGGTAAAAAGTCAATTATGGTCAACTTACAGTCAAACTTCAATATTTTTTATCCATATCAACATTTTGAACTCATATGTATCAGTTGATCAAGTTTGGATCACAATTCCCTAATAATATTACTCAGATCATCAAAAGGGCAAAATGGTCAAAACTAGGGTTTTGACTAAGAATGCTTGATTTTTGACTTTTTACCTAATACGTGATCTAATGGCTTGGAGAAAAATCTCAAGGATTCAAATATAACATGTTGACCTAATTTCATGGCTCAAAACATTTCTCAAGATTAATTGATTGATAGTTGAAATTCAGTCAACTGATGAAAAGTCAACTGATACACCAAAAGTCAAACTTTGTCTTTTTGATCAAATTTAAGTTTCAAAGATCACATTTCATCAAGACATTCAAAAATATGAAACTTGATTATCAAGAAATCAATAAATTCAAAATTCATCTTAAAAAGTCAAACTTTTCAAGACTTAGAATTTTTCTAAGTGTTTTTAAGTCTTATTTTTTCATGACTTCATGCCAATTTTTCACCAAGATGCAAGATGATTCAAAGGAAATTTTCAAAATGAAAGTTGTAGATCTTGATGAGACCTACAACTTTTCTTTACTGATCAAGTTCTATAAATGCTTTGATTTTGACTTATAAACTCACAAAGTCATGCACTTTTGATAAAAACACTTAGTGAAAATTTGACTAGTTTAGGCAGATTTTTTGACCTAATTTCATGGTAACTTTTCACATATCTCCAACTGGATTCTTCAAAAATGAAAAACATGAAATTTGTAGATAATGTTCCAAGCTTTTCAAAATGTTAAGGAATTCAATGAGATCATTTTTGAGCTAAGAGAATCGAAGAGATGAAGTTAGGTTTTCAAACTTGAATTATAGGTCATTTTTGTGATGAACAAGAATTCAAATCTCAAGCTTATGTTGCACAATCTTGTTCTTGCAGGCTTATAACTTGTAAATAACTCTATAAGTAATTGTTTACACAATTTATTGAGGTATGATCCAAGTGATTAAGCCATTATCCAAAGCAATTTGCCATATTTGGAAGAAAGGTACCATTCTATTCTCATAAAGAAAGCTTTATGCAAAGTCAACTTGTATTGAGCTTTGCATTTGTTCCTTATTCACAAGCTTCCTCTACAAAGTCAGATAAGCATGTTTAAAGTTGGTAACCACTCTAGATAGTCTTGTACCTTTCCTTAAAACCATACTTGTCAAGCTTGCTTAAAAAACAAGTCAAAATCCCATAACTTGTGATCTTGTGATTCTGATGATCTCAAGTCTCCAAACCTTTTCCTATATATCAAGATACTCTTATGCAACTCACCACACGAAATTATAAGCCCTCAAGCACCCTCACCCCCCCCTCAAACCAGAAATTGCAACACAAACACAAAAGCTTGTCATTTCTGACTTTGAAACCCAATCTCCAAATCCACTCGTGCGTTTTCATTTCTAATCCATCACAAAGCTTCTAATACACATATAGAGCTATCCCAATCCATATTTTCAAACTGTAACATCATCTTCTTCACTCTCCATAACAAAAAATAAAGGTCTGCAACTTGACTTCTCCAGGCCATTTCAGCCACTCTCAAATCAAGCTAAGCATTGCATTAGCTTCCTAGAGACTCAAGGAAGCTAACCTGATCATTGCAACACCTTGAAAGCTGCTCAAACTCAAAACATGAATTCCATTTTCAAGGTAAGTTTTCTGACTTTTGAACTCTTCATATAGGCATTGTTAGCTTTCCATTTAAGAATATGAAATGTAAACATCATAGCCCTGAAAATGACCATGTCCTTAGATTTCATTTATATTGCCTGAGTAGTGAGAATTTTGGAGTTGAACTTTCTGAAAAAATTAGGTCAGGTTTGGTACCATTCAAAATTCACGCTCATCTTTAATTTATAGCTTTAATTATTTATATGACTGAACTCGTGATGAAATTTGGAGCAAGTTTCATGTTTGTACTTTTGCAAATGGTTGAGAAATGAAGAAGTTACAGGATTTAAGTTCATGACTGGTTATGGCGCGAGGAAGAAGATGAAGTCATCATCAGGAACGTGTTTTAAATATATATTTATGGGTTTTTATAATACCAAATATATCACCACCCCAGTGGTTAAAGCGCGCACCTTTCACCTTTAGGACCTTGGTTTGAGGCCCAACATCCGTTTTGTTATTTTTCATAGTTTTTTTTTGCAGCTAGCGTCCTGGGCTTCGGCATTAGGCCATCATTTTTTTACTCCCTCTCACCCCCTGTCTCATACATGCTACGCAACCCATCTCACATTTTTTAAATTTTTTTGCTGATTACAAAAATTAACTTTGGGCCTAACAAACAAAAGTCTGTTTCACTACTAAACTCCCAAATTGCATTTCAGACCCCCCTAACTTAATTTTAATTAATTTTATTATTATTTATTTCATTTTATTTTTTTTATTTTTGTTATTAATATTATTACCACTATTTTTTTTAAATAAAAAATCCCAAAAAAATATTTTATATTTTATTTAGAATATTTTAGTATTTTATTTTTTATTTTAAAGCAAAAAGACCAAAAAATATATTTTCTTATTAAATTTAATTTCTTTTCTTAATTAAATCATTTAGACTTTGGTTTATTTAAATCTTTCTTCTCATTTAATCAACTTAGGACTTATGAATATTTATTAATTAATTTCTTGTTTTTATCAACACTCGAAACCTTTTTTTTTTCATAAAAACCCTAAAAATATTTTTTTTCTTAATTATTTTACTTTTCCTCATTAAATTAATTTAGGTTTAGTTTTCTTAGAGTAATCTAGACTAATTAATTATTTTATTTTTTAGTTTATTCATTCAATATGATTGTAAAAGTGAAATTAGGTTTTATTTGCTTTTATATTCCCATTTGTAAATTTGTACCCCCATCCCCAAATGATGTAATAGCGTAGAATTTTACATTTCCGTAATTTATCGCTTTCAATATAAAATGCTAGTGTTTTACCCCAAAATTTTCCCTCTCATTTTATCAAGATTCTCCTCAAAAGACTCTTTGGACTCAAGACCAGATTAGGGTTTTGCTCAGCTCAAGACATCTCCTTGCACTGATGACCTGAAATTAGGGTTTAAGTTTGCACATGGATTTTTGAACTTCTAATGCCTCATGTGACTTTCATACTTCATGTTGGACCTCTAAGATTGCTCATACCAAGTTTCAAGCCTTGAATCAAATTTTTGCCCAGTCAATTGGATAGTTGACCTAAAAATCAGCTGTATTGGGGAAAAAGTCAACTGTGGCCAATTTACAGTAAAACCTCATAATTTTTGATCCACATCAACATTATAGACTCATATGGACCATTTGATCAAGTTTGGACCACAACTCCTCAAGAAATTTGATCAGATCATCAAAAGGGCAAAATGGTCATTTTTAGGGTTTTGACTGTATAAAGGCAATTTCTAATTTTTCACCTAGCCAATGGAAAATTGGGTTCAAGTATGGATTCAAGGACTCAATGGTATCATCTTGACCTACTTACAAGGTTCAAAAGATCTCAAATGCATTGGATTGACAGATGAATTTTCCAGTCAACTGATCAAAAATCAACTATACACTGAAAAGTCAAACTTTGACTTTTTGGTCAAAATCAAGTGCCAAGGGTCATTTTTCATCAAGAAGTGTTAAAACATGAAACTTGTTCATCAAGAAACCTAATTTTGCAAATTAGGGTTTAAGATTGAAAATTTTCATAACTTAGAATTTTTCTAAGTTATTAAATTTTCTTATTTTTTTCCCAACTTTGCCCAACATTTTCACCATGATGCAATTGGATTCAAACAAAACTTACAACATGAAAGTTGTAGTCCTCCACAAAATATACAACTTTGATTCACAAAGTTTTCCGAAACTTTTAACTTAGTGAAATTTTGCCCTAGTTTAGGCAGGATTTTGACCTATCTTCATGGCAAGTTTTCACATAGTTCCACTTGGAATCTCAAAATTAATTTCAAATATGGATTTTAGATCATGTTACAAGATTTACAAGATTTCCAAGAACTCTCCAAAATCATTTGTGGTTAGGGAGAATCGAAGGTTTGAATTTGGAAAATTATCACTTTGATCCATGGCATTTTCATGTTGACACAAGTTGCAAAATCTATCCAACTTTGCTTGTACTTGAATACAAGTCTCTAAATCCTTCCACACTCAAAAATTGAATGCAAACTCAATGGTTTAATGCATTATTCTGATCATTGGAAGTTTACACAAGGGTTTAATCTATATTTGGCAAAAAGGCAACAATGTTATTTTCATAAAGCACAACTTTATGTCAACATGTTTCCCTTGAGCCTTAAACCCCTCTATTTGCAGAAAACAAGTTCCATAAACTGAGGCAAAGGACAACCACTTTGTGCAGCTAGGAAGGAGGCCTGTACAGGATCTTTGCTTGATCACTTCACACTTTTCTTCAAAACCAAGAAATGTGCAAAAGTCTACATAACTCTGATATCTGTTATAACCAAGCTTGGTAACCATTCAAAACAAGTTTTGCATATTGCCTTGAGCCAAAACACGAGCTATCCAATCCTCAACCCTTCCAAAACACAAAAACACCATCTTCTTGCAAAACAGGGCAACTTCTGTAGTTGCACCTCCATCTCACAAACCACTTGTGCGTTTTGCCCCAAACCTCTTCCAACACACTCTATACAAACCACCTAAGCTATCCCAACCATTAGCCAGTGACTGTAACTCCATTTACACCCTTCACCATTTCTGATTTTAGCTTGTGCAGGTTGACTTCTACAAGCTTGTTCAAACAATTTCAAAGCCAACTAAGCATTGGAGAAGGTCCAAGGAAGTTCAAGCAAGCTCCCAAGCATCTCAGGCCTTATTGAAAACCTCCACATTGCCATACTCGAGTTCAACTGAAGCAGGTATTGTTCAAACTTCTATCTCTCTATTTAGGAAACATTAGTCTTAGGTTTGTGAATAAAAAATGTAGTACTCATTGCCCTTAAGCTGTACATATGCATAGATTTCATTTAAGTTAACTGTGTTGAGAGAATTTGATTGATGAACTTTCTGAAAAATTTATGTTAGAAATTAGGGCCAGAGGAATTCTCTCTGGTCTTTGAGAGTTAGATTAAGTTCTTTACATGGTTGGAATCGTGTTGAAAAATGCTATAACTTTTGTGTTGTGAGTTTTTGCTTTAGAGCACGTATACATGATTTCCAGATTTGTACAGGAAGGCGCGCGTTTTTGTTTGAACGAAGGTTAAAGATGAAGATCAGTTGGGCTGGGTCTGGCTATTCCTTGCTTTTGACACCCCCTGACCTACTTCTCACACCCCATTGGCCCATTGTTTTATATTTTTATATTTTTCTATTTCTTTTTCATTTCTGACTTTATTTTATTTTTTCTAAACTTAAAAAATTACCAAAAATATTTTCATAAATTTTCACATTTTATTTTATTATTTTTATTATTTTTTGGATATAGAAATAATTATTAAATAACATACTTTTATTTTCTTTAATAAAAACTTGAAAATAATACATAAAATATTATATTTTTATTTTTATTATTTACATACTTAAATAATATTTTTTCTAATATATTTTTATTTTTTGACATTTGCATATATTTTATTATTTTATTTTATTGTACATAAATAATATAATTAATATATATATTTTCTTAAAATAAATTAGGGTTTCCACCCTTAATGAAAATAATATTTTATTTTCTTATTTTTTTTTACACATTAAATATTATATTTTTACATACATAAAAATAATACAAAAAACATTTTTTGCATATTTATAATATATTGCATATTTATTTAATTGTCTATTTAAATATTGCCTATTTATTTATTTGCACAATAGAATTCAATTTGGTTGTAATAATTTTAGGGTTTTAATTTCTTGCAAATAATCCCCTATTCAAAATTGTACCCCCCTCCCCGTATCAATGTTGTAATAGTGGTAGATTTACTTTTACGCATTTATATGCTTTCAAATATACCATGATAGAGATTAGGGTTTGTATGCAATATCCAAAATCAAAACAAATAGCTAGACCTAATACAAGACATAAAAGCATGTAAATTGACAACACAATGCACACATGCACCCCCTAGGGTTTCATCTACTTGTTTCCTTTAAAATGGCCATGGTATGCATGTTGAGTATCTTGGCAAAACAAAAACAAAACAAAAGATCATAGTCCCTGGATGACGCTATCTTGGTTGCCTATACAAAATGATCTAGTCCCTCAAAAATTTGCTAAAGATACTTAGCACAATTGCTATCACGGTCAATATGATGACCCGCGCCTGTCCCGTTTAACATCCAAATACAAGGTTGTTTACCAAATACAATAGTAAAACAACAATGTAAAAGGGTTAAAAATGTGTAGGAAAGATCTTTGAGTAGATAGGGTAGACAACTCTTAGTTACTTGATCAAACTTACAAACATCCTTGTTATTTTCAAAAACACATCACAACACAATTTCAAAACATTTCCCAACAAACTTTCAAACTTTCAAACATTGAAACATATTTTCAAAAGACAAACACCTTTGTATACATTCAAACAAGAATCATTATAAATGTTGCCTAGACAAAAGGCCTCTTTTCAAAACATTTTCAAAACCACACACAAAGCATCATTTCAAACAATTGAAAAGCAAAAGCAAGTGATCTAAACAAGTAACTAAGAGCCCATGGATAACCATGGATGAAAAGGGTGCTTGCACCTTCCTTTTTCATAATCTACCCCCTGAACCCAAGAAAACATCTCAAAGGTCTTTCCTGTGCTTTTTGACCTTTCCTTTGGATAAAATAAAAAGTCAGTGGCGACTCTTGCTAAACTGAAACATTTGTGAACACAAAACGCAAAACCTCAAGTCAGTTCTCTCACCGTATCATAGAACTGGCGAATCTGCTGGGGAATAATATAAAAGTGGGGTTACCTTAGGGTTTAGATCACCTTTACATGCTTACTTTATTTGCTTTGATTGCTTTACATTTGGTTCTATTGTTTGGGTTTGAAATCCTCTACCCGGATTTGGGAAACGTTCATAGGTAAATAGCAATACGTTGTGGAAACTGTGCGGGGTATACCGACATGGTTGAAGCAATAGCTATATTAGTGCGACATATTTGTGGGTACCGGTAGCCTTTGAGTCAATCAAAGAGAATACGGGGCCACTGAGTGATGTCATGAAGCACTAATGGACTTTTAGAACCTTTACTTGACCATCTTGGCCTTATTAGGGGTAGCGAGATGACCGGATTTGGTGCAGTCCGAAGTTGGTAGATACTCGATACTACACTCATTGAGGATTATTTTCTTGGAATATTTCGGTCGCCAGTAAAGTGGCTAAACTGAAACAATGAAAACAGAAAATAATCCAGTGATATTGAGCTCTTTAGAACCCGGTTACTATTTATAGGATAGGTTGAGCCAACTAACTTTAAGAGGGTACTTACCTATGAAACCCCATGCAAGCCTGAAACTAGGATCTTGAGTGATTTGTTTGTACATATATACTTGTGTATACATCATGAACATCATAAAGCATCATATGCATCCACTAACCATTTCAAGGGTTTGGATCTTCATCTTTGTTCCTGTTTTGTAGGTTATGGAATCACTCCGCAGGAAAACAATCTAGGTCAACCTTGTGAGAATCCTCCTCAGCTCAAGGAGCTTGCTTCCAAGATACCAAAGAATTCTCCCTTCACTGAAAGACATGGTAGACTTCTCAACTTGGTCAACTCCAATATTAAAGAAGGCATGGTGAAAGTTCTCTTCCAGTTCTTTGACCCCTTACACCACTGCTTCACATTTCCTGATTACCAGCTAGTGCCTACTTTGGAGTAATTTTCTCAACTCCCAAGGATTCCTATTCTCCATCAACTATCCTACAATAGTTCGTAAAGAGAGCTAAAGCCTGAAGATGTTGCTCAAGCCTTACACTTGCAACCATCTAATATCAAAGGTCATTGGGAAAGCAGAAGTGATGTCAAAGGTTTCTTGGCAAAGTTTATGTTTGAGAAGGCACAAGGCTGCTGGAATTCTCTAGATCTGCAAGCTTTTGAGGAGATTGTAGCACTTCTAATCTATAGGTTGGTCTTGTTCCCAAACCCTGATCAGCTTATAGGTGTGAATGATGTCAAGATTTTCATATCTCGGAATCCTGTGCCTACATTGCTTGGGGACATCCTCCACTCATTTTACACATGAACAATGAGGAAAAGAGGTGTTCTCATGTGATGTACTCCTCTTCTATCAAGGTGGTTTATTTCTCACCTTCCCCAGTCATTCTTAAAGAATGAGCAAGGCTTGAGGTGGTCACAACGGTTGATGACTCTTACACATTCTGATGTTCATTGGTGTTCTTGGTCCAGAAAAAATGTCATCATCATTGATCGTTGTGGGGAATTCCCTAATGTCCCATTACTTGGCATTAGAGGAGGCATTACCTACAACCCTTTCTTAGCTCTGAGACAATTTGGGTATGCCGAAGGGATGGCCCTCATGACATGCTGATTCCAGACTTGGTTTTTGACTTCGACAATGATGCTTAAGGACTTCGACAAAGGTTTATTCGAGCTTGGAGGATGCCCAACAAGGTAGACAGTAAGATACTGGGACACAAGAATTCCATCCCCCTTGAGCCTTACCTCAAGTGGGTACGAACCCGCGCCCAGAGTCTTATGATGCCTTACCCCTACATTCTCCCCGTGATCAAAGAGCCTGTTATGAAAGGAGAGGTTCCATACACCCTCCTACATCCTAACATGCCAACATCATTGGAAGATTTGCAAAAGAGTTGGATACAACTCAAGGAAGAATGAAACACTTTTGAAGCCAGATTCTACGCCAGTGAGAAGAAGGTTTTAGAACTTACTCATCGACTTCACGAAGAACAGACTCTCAACACCTACATTGCACTAAAGAGGATGCGCAACATCTTTTTACATTAGAATTTTGTATTATTTTTCCCATGGGGCATCTATGTACTAACAAATTCTTCTTATTAATATGACGTGTGTTCTTTTTGTTTGCAACAAATTTGAATTTCTAAATCCTTGATTGCATTACATGAATACACATCATTCATCATATGCACAAGCAGGTCTTTACACCAGGTTTCCTTATCTCTCTGCTGTTTATTTCAGCAAGATGGATATAGTCAAAGACCTACAAGCGCAGAATTCACAGTTCCAACAACTACTCATGACCTTGGCAAAGGGTTAGGAGGATCTTAAATCATTATTAGAGAAGGAGAAAAAGAAAAAGAAGAGAGTTGGTGTGGCTACTATGGGAAGAAGATTTGAGAACCAAACTAGAAGGGTCTTGGATTTCCCCTCAACATCTGATGAAGGGGTAGGAAAAGGAAAGGGAGTTGCAGTTCCCTCCGAGTCTGAGGAAGAAGAAGAAGAAGAGGATGAAGATTACTCAGAGCAGCAGTACCCTCTTGCAGACGACAAGTACAAGAATCTGGAAGAGCGCCTGGCAGCTATGGAGATACAAAGAGTTCCTGGGCTGGATTTCGTGGAGCTAGGGTTGGTTGCTGGGATTGTGATTCCCCCTAAATTCAAGGTGCCTACATTTGCTAAATACGATGGTTTATCTTGTCCGAAGATGCACCTACGGTCTTACATCAGAAAGATCCAACCATATTCTTCTGATAAGGATCCGTGGGTCCACTTTTTTCAAGATAGTTTGTCGGGTACGCAATTAGATTGGTTCTACCAGCTTGAGATATTTGATGTGCACAATTGGGAGGATTTGGCTGCTACCTTCTACAGACAATATCAATATAATACGGACTTAGCACCTACTCGTACTCAATAACAGAGTATGGGTATGGTCTCTAATGAAGGCTTTAAGGAGTATGCCTAGAAATGGAGGGACTTGGCTGGAAGGGTGCAGCCACCATTGTCTGAGAGAGAGCTTATGGATATGTTTTTTGGGACCCTGTCAGGTCCATTCTTTAATCACTTGATCAGGAGTTCGTCTGCGGGGTTCACCGAGTTAATTCTGACTGGTGAAAGAGTTGAAGCTGGCATCAAGAGCGGTAAAATTCAAAAGGATGCATCTGCTTCCGCTGCTATCAAGAAGACCTTTCCAGCCAATAAAGAAGTCTCATCGGTTTACTCCTAGAGAAGTTAAGGAAGAGTTGAGCGCCGGCCAGCGGTGGGGGCTGTAATGATTTAGAATTTCGTAGCTGATCAACCTCGAAATAGTCAACCCAGAACCAACAAGGCAAGGGTGGAAAGGCCTGCACGGTAATTCACCCAGATCAATATGACACCTACTCAAGTTCTCCCTCATCTGTTGAAGTTAAACCTTGCAAGCTTGAAATAGGCGCCGAAGAATCCAAATACATCTTCTCCCTACTACCATTTAAATGCGAAGTGTGCTTATCATTAAGATAGCCTGGGGCATGACACCAACAATTGTTGGGCCCTCAAAAATAAGATCCAGGATTTAATAGATGCCAAAGAGGTGGAGTTCAACGCCCCTGAAAAACCTAATGTGATATCCGCTCCAATGCTAAAACATGGTCACAATGTCCATGTTGCTGAAGAAGATCTTTATGTTGTTACTATTGATGACTTAATGACTCCATTACCAATAATTAAGATGAATCTGTTGGAAGCCGGGATTTTCCCGGACTGTGAAAAAGATTGCTACCTTTGTTCGTCCTTACAATCCGACTGTCCGTTGTTGAAATTAGGCATCCAACGTCTAATGGATAATCAAGAAATCCTCTTCAAGAAAACTCCTGTTACTCCAACTCTTGTCAAAGATGTTGCTATAATCACCATTTCCGCCAGTCTTTCCAAGGTCTCCAAAAGACCTGTTAAGATTACACCTGATCCAAAGTTTGTACCTCTGAAGATAACTATGTCCGGGCCTATCCCATACAAGTCCAACAAAACAATACCGTGGAATTATGGAGGAGAGATCTTCTACCACGATGTTAAGTAGATTGAATCAGTTGAAGAAAGTTTCGATGAAGAGACTCCTGACATAGGAAATATTGCTGGGACGAGTAAAATCACCCGCAGCGGAAGAATTTTCTCTCCGGAGATTGCTCCTCCAAGGGCAATCTTCGTACCCTCAAGAGCTCCTAAGGTTACTCCTGTGCCGGTCAACATATTTGTGCGAACTCTAGTGATTGAAGAAATTGTTACTCCCGTAGTTGTATCCTCTGCTGTTGCTGCTGATAAAGGTAAGGGGATCCAAGAAGCGCCCGTCAAGACGAGGGCTCAGCCTTTGGTCATCCCCGAGACCACTCAAAAGGAAATGGAGGAGATTTTAAAAATAATTAAGAAAAGCGACTATGATGTCGTAGAACAACTGGGGCAAACCCCCTTCAAAAATCTCTATGCTGGCCCTGTTTCTCTGTTCCGAAGCTCATGCCAAAGCTTTGATCAAATTCTTGAAGACAGCCCACGTGCCTCAGGAAACCACTGCGGACCAGTTCCAGGAGTGTGTAGCCATCCTAACAGCCGACAACGGTCTTGGCTTCTCCGATGTCGATTTAACATCTAAGGGGAGAAAGCATAATGACACGTTTCATGTCTCGGTAGAATGCAGAGGGACTACTTTAGCACACGTTCTGGTGGACACTGGTTCGTCGCTTAATGTCTTGCCTAAGAAAGCATTGGATAGAATAGATTGTGAAGGTCTAATTTTGAAGCCCATCAATATCATCGTCAGAGCCTTTGATGGTTCTAAGCGGATGGTCCACGGGGAGGTGGACATCCCGATTAAAGTGGGTACCGAAACTTTCAATTCCACATTCTATGTCATGGACATTCTTCCCTCCTACTCTTGCTTGTTAGGAAGACCCTGGATTCATCATGCTGGATCTGTTACGTCTACTCTGCATCAGAAGCTTAAGTACCCTGTCCAGGGGAAAATTGTGACAGTTCGTGGCGAGGAGGAGTATATGATAAGCCATCTGAATTCATTCCGCTATGTTGAATTAGATGGTGAATTCATCGAAACCCCCTTTCAGCACTTTGAAGAGGTTTCTCCTGAAGTTGCGGTAGCCAAGACAATGACTTCTGTGCCCATCATTACCAAACCTGTGTCCCGAATGTCATCCCTTAAAGATGCGAAGGCTGTGATTAAGGAAGGAGGAAGCACAGTATGGGGTCAACTGCCAGATTTTCCTTACAAGACAAATAAGTTCGGCTTGGGTTTCACTGCTTCTGCTCAAAAGGCTGTACACCACTCCCGGGCTGGAGGGCTGCCGTTGAAGATCACTCATCATGGAGTTCATGCTTTGGAGGATGGTGAAGACGAAAACAACTTTGAAGACTGGATCTTTCCAACTGTTGAAGGAGGGCTGAGCAACTGGGAGGCGAAAGACTTCGTTCCCATTACTTTCATCAATCAGTAATTTATCTTTCGAACATTTCTGTTGGTCTGTAATAATTATTAAACAATTCGTACACTCTTTTTTCCTTGTGCCTTACCCGAGGTACATAGGTCCATTTGTAAGGGTTTTGATTTTTCATCTTCATATGCCATTTTAATGAATCATGGACGTTTTTCATATATAAACTTTTGTGTTCATTGTCTTTCTTTTTCATTTTATTTGTTTAAAGGTGGTTATCCCTTACACACACCCACACTCACAAAATGCAGGTACCCATGCATTCTGATTCCGTGGGTAACAATTCTGCTATGGCCTTCAGTGACTCTGAAGATCTGGTCAATCATGCCGATTACGAAGGTGATGAAGACTGTGAAGTGCCTGGAGAGTTGGCTAGACTTTTGCAATAGGAAGAAAGGGCTATTCTACCTCACGAGGAGTTGTTAGAGACCATAAACTTGGGAACAAAGGAAGGCAGAAAAGAAGTTAAAGTGGGTGCCAACCTAAAGCCAAATGTCAAGGAGCGCTTAGTTCAGTTGTTGAATGAATATGTTGAGATCTTCGCCTGGTCCTACGAAGACATGCCGGGACTGGATACAAATATTGTGGTTCACCGTCTCCCTACAAGAGAGGACTGCCCACCAATTAAACAGAAAGTTTGTCGCATGAGGCCCGACATGTCTGAAAAGATCAAAGCTGAAGTGATGAAGCAGTTCAATGCTGGCTTCCTTGCAGTTACTTCCTATCCACAATGGGTTGCTAACATTGTGCCCGTGCCTAAGAAGGACGGAAAAGTCAGAATGTGCGTGGATTACCGAGACTTAAACAGGGCTAGCCCTAAAGATGACTTTCCACTACCGCACATTGACATCTTGGTTGACAATACAGCTCAGCATAAGGTATTTTCTTTCATGGATAGATATTCAGGGTACAACCAGATTAAAATGGCCCCTGAAGGCATGGAGAAAACTACTTTTTTTACAGTGGGGTACCTTCTGCTATAAAGTGATGCCATTCGGACTGAAGAATGTCGGGGCAACCTATCAACGCGCCATGGTGGCTTTGTTTCATGATATGATACATCATGAGATAGAAGTTTACGTAGACGACATGATAGCCCGTTCACAAGCTGAAGAAGAACACCTCGACCATCTACAAAAGCTTTTTGTCAGATTGAAAGAGTACAAGCTCAGACTAAACCCTAACAAGTGCACTTTCGGAGTCAGGTCCGGTAAACTTTTGGGATTCATTGTCAGTAACAAAGGCATCGAGGTTGATCCTGCCAAAGTCAAAGCTATACAAGAAATGCCTTCCCCATGCACTGAGAAGGAGGTCAGAGGTTTCTTGGGACGCCTAAACTACATTGCAAGATTCATTTCTCACCTAACATCTACCTGTGAACCCATCTTCAAGCTGTTGAAGAAAGATGAGGTGGTTAAATGGAATGATGACTATCAAGTTGCTTTCGATAAAATCAAGGAGTATTTGCTGGAACCTCCTATCTTGATGCCACCCGTCGAAGGAAGACCTTTAATCATATCTGACTGTTTTGGAGAATTCAATGGGGTGCGTACTGGGCCAACATGACGAGTCTGGCCGAAAAGAGCATGCCATTTATTACCTTAGCAAAAAGTTTACCGACTGTGAGACTCACTACTCACTACTCGAGAAAACTTGCCGCGCTTTGGTATGGGCTGCTCGCCGGCTAAGGCAATATATGTTGACACATACCACTTTGCTGATCTCTAAAATGGATCCAATCAAATACATCTTCGAGAAGCCTGCTCTATCCGGAAGAATCGCTAGATGGCAAATGATCCTCACCGAATATGATATACAGTACACGGCCCAAAAAGCTATAAAGGGGAGTGTACTAGCCGATCATCTGACCCATCAAGCTGTCGAAGATTACCAATCCATGAGGTTCAACTTCCCTGACGAGGATATCATGACTTTGAGCAACATTGAAGAAAACAGACCGTATGACGGACCTGAACAAGGATCCTGATGGACCCTGTACTTTGATGGTGCCTCCAATGCACTTGGAAACGGTATCGACGCTGTACTTATCTCTCCAGAAGGTTTCTATAAACCTTTCACCGCCAGACTCTGCTTCAGCTGCACCAACAACATGGTCGAGTATGAAGCTTGTATCTTTGGTCTCAAGGCCGCTATTGACTTGGGAATCAAATCATTGATTGTATTTGGGGACTCAGCTTTGGTTATCAGTAAAATCAAAGGAGAGTGGAATACTAAACATTCAAACCTCATCCCTTACAAAGAACATGTCTTGACATTGTTACCACATTTCAAGCAGATCACCTTCGAGCACTTCCCGCGAGAAGAGAATCAGCTAGCAGATGCGCTAGCTACAATGTCTTCCATGTTTAAACTTAACTGGGATAATGAGGCACCTCAAATCACCATTGAGAGAATGGACGAACCTGCTCATTGTCACGAGATTGATACCGAAGAAGTAGTGGACCGACCTTGGTTTCATGACGTCAAAAGGTATCTCGAAGCACAAGAATACCTTGAAGGAGCTTCAGTCAACGACAAAAAGTTCTTAAGGAGGTTCGCGGCAAAGTTCTTCCTAAGCAATGGTATCCTATACAAGCGCAATCATGATTGCGTCCTGCTCTGTTGTGTGGACAAGGTTAAAGCTGAGCAGATCATGGCTGAACTACACAATGGTTCCTTTGGCACCCACTCGAGCAGACATACGATGGCTAAGAAGATTCTAAGGGCAGACTATTACTGGTCTACCATGGAAGCCGATTGTCATCAACATTCCCGTACTTGTCACAAATGCCAAATCTACACTGACAAGGTACATATACCTCCAGTTCCTCTCAATGTCTTAACAGCTCCTTGGCCATTTGCGATGTGGGGAATCGACATGATTGGAGAGATCAATCCTACAGCATCCAATGGACATCGTTTCATCTTGGTGGCCATTGATTACTTCACCAAGTGGGTCGAAGTAGCTTCTTTCGCCTCCGTTAGAAAGAATGTTGTTGCTCGCTTCATCAAGCAGAACCTCATTTGCCGGCATGGTATCCTTGACATGATCATTATTGACAACGGTACAAACCTGAACAATACTATGATCACCGCTCTGTGCGAACAGTTCAAGATTCAACATCACAATTCATCTCCCTATCGGCCTAAGATGAACGGTGTTGTCGAAGCTGCAAACAAAAATATCAAGAAGATCATTCAAAAGATGACAGTCACCTACAAAGACTGAAATGAGATGTTACCGTTTGCTCTACACGGGTACCGTACCACGGCACGAACATCAACTGGGGAAACACCCTATTCTTTGGTATACGGCATGGAAGCTGTCTTACCTATCGAGGTTCAGATTCCCTCCTTGAGAATCATGAAAGATGCTGGTTTGAGTGAAGACGATTGGATTCAGACCCGGCTTGATCAACTTAACTTGATTGACGAGAAGCGACTTACTGCTATTTGCCATGGTCAGGCGTATCAGAAACGAATGATCTTTGGCATTCAACAAGAAAGTCAGACGCTGGGTATATCAAGTCGGGGACCTTGTAATCAAGTGGATCATCTTGCCGCAAAGTGATCCCAGGGGAAAATGGACTCCTACTTACGAAGGACCATTTGTGATCAAAAACATCTTTTCTGGTGGGGCAATGATCCTGACCACCATGGACGGCGACGACCTGCCGCACCCTGCGAACACAGACATAGTCAAAAGATACTAAGCATAAACGACCCGACAAGTTGAAAACTCGAAAGGGCGACTTGGGCAAAAATGGGCATCCCAGTGAATCAAAAACCCGAAAGGGCGGTTCAGGCAAAAATTAGGGATAAATAAAAAAAATCTGTACACCTGGCAAGTTGAAAACCCGAAAGGGCGACTTGGGCAAAAAAGGGTTTCCCGGTGGACTGAAAACCCGAAAGGGCGATCCAGGCAAAAGTTAGGGAATTAAAGCGTATGAATATGTCTCGTCAGATCACTTTAAGGACAATCTCTTCACATACAAGCTCCGGTTTCTGATCAATTCATTCATCGACGGATGAAGCTACGAATGGACAAGATATCCAGAGTTACGACGGCTATAGCAGAATGGGAACCCCATGGAATTTTTACACATAGCCATCTTTCTTTGTATACATTTTTCTCAATTTTTACGACAACATTCTCTTACTAGGATGTCTGTCTCCTTTGTACAAAATACTTCCACAAAGTTAATACAAAGATACTTCAAAGTGCAGAAAATTATTTTCCTTTTCTTTATTTTACACTTGTGTTTTATTTGAAAACGTCCAATGATTTATTAAATGAGCATATGCATTTGAATATAATCACTGTTTACAAATAAATGAAATGGGAAAGAATAATTACTGATAGGTTGGAAATATAGGAAAATGTCTTTAGGCTATTCCAAGTGAAATCCCCTGTAGTACATCATCTAGGTCCCAGCGGAGCTATAACCTTGAAATACATATCCCCAGCGGAGTTAAATTTCAAAACCCCCATCAGAGTTAAGTTTTCAAACTCTCAATCCCCGGTGGAGTCATATTTTCAAACCTTTAATTCTCGTCAGAATTAAAATCCTCAGCAGAGCAAAAACTTTGGCTCATAAATTCCCAGCAGAGATGGAACCTTCTTCCCCATCAAAGTCAAAAATCCAACTACCAATCCACAACATAAATCATCCAGTTTCTCCAGATTCACCGGTATGTTATCTTAAAGTCTGAAAATCAACCAGATAACAGTTAACTTTTATCCCCAGTTAAGGATAATTCCCCAGTAGATTGGCATACAACCCAAACTCCTGAATTTTTTCCGAACATGAATAAGTTTCTTCCCCCAGAGTCTTGAACTTACTTTCCAGCAGGATAACTTACTCTCCAATAGTATGGATACTCCCCACAGAGTTTACTCCCCAACAGAATGAAGATTCTCGTTCTCGAGTTTGAAGGACCCAGGGATTTATTTTCCCCTAGTAGATTGAAGATTCTCAGTTTGAATTCCCCCAGTAAATTTACCTGAGTATTCATGACTCCACAGCATGAGTTTGTCAGAATTTTTAATCCCCTGCAGATCGAAGATTCTCATTCACCACTCCTCAACAGATTTAAGATTCTTATTCTTAGTTTCCCGCAGAAGCAATCAGAGTCTTCCTTATTCTCCAGCAGATCAAGGTTTTTCTTTTGTCTGATCCCCAGTAGAGATCGTCAGAGTTTTCCCTACTCCCCAGCCGAGTAAGGATTCTCATTATTTAATCCCCAGTAGAAGTCTTCAAAGTTATCTGAATTTCCCAAGCAGATTTCTTAAGCAGTTTGACATTACTTCCCCAAGCAGAATTTTTGTCAATACTCCGACTCCAAAGACTTGAAGGATCCCTATCCCCAGGAAAGTCGTGAAGGATTCTCACATCCCCACAGAAGTTGTCAAAGTTTTTGATAATCCCCGCGAGTTGCCAAGGATTTTCTATCCCCAATAGCAGTCAGCAAGGATTTCTCATCCTCAGCAATCAAAGATATTGAATCTCCAGCAGCGGTCAAGGATTTATTTTCCCCGGCAGCAGTCAAGGGTTTTATTATCTCTCGCCATCAAGGATTTATTTTCCTCAGCAATACAACAAATCAGCTTACATGCGCATACATTACACTCATATATCATAAACATTGATAAAACACATTTTATTGCATCATACATTTCATGCAACATAACTTTGTGTTTCAGCTAACATTTTACCCTTTTCAGGATAAGATTAACAGCTATCTTTAACATATATTCAAAGATTTCAGATACAGTACGGATATACTACCAGACATGGAAGTCATTATGTTACTCATTCAGATCTCTTTTCCAGATACAGTAAAGATACACTCTAGACACGAAAGTCATTCTATTACTCATTCAGAATTCAAAGTCAAGATATAGTACAGATACACTCCAGACACGGAAGTCATTCTGTCATTCATTCAGACTTCAACAATTAGATACAAATTAGATACGCTCCAGACACGGAAGCCATTCTATTTCTCATTCAGATTCAACTATCAATTTCAAGTTCAGATACACTCCAGACACGAAAGTCATTTTGTCACTTATCCAGATCCCCGTTACAGTTCAGATACACTCCAGACACGGAAGTCATTCTGCAACTCATACAGATCTCAACTTCAGATACAGTCCAGATACGCTCCAGACACGGTAGCCATTCTGTCACTCATTCAAACTTTTTCCCCAGCCCAGAGACGCTCCAGACACGGATGCCATTCTGTCGCTTACTCAAATTCCAAATTCAGATACAATACAGATACACTTCAGACATGGAATTCATTCTTTCATTCATTCAGATTCAAATACAGTTACAGATCGGATACACTCCATACACGGACGCCATTCCATTGCTCATACAGATTCAGTCTCCAGATACAGATCAAATACGTTCCAGACACAGATACCATTCTGATACTCATTCTTTTGACTTACAACTTGCAATTCAACAAACATTCTTGGATGGCATCTTTAAGCCCATCTCCGACAAAATTCTGTCACCTCTCCAAATGGCATCTTTAAGCCCATTCCATCAACTACATTTTGACGAGTGCAAATTTACGGGCACTCTAGTATCCAATCATCTTTTACCTTCGAGTCACGAACGACAAACTCGCCAATCTAACTCTTCAGGTTCAAGAAGATTGAACAAGGGCAACTTTTGTACCCCAAAATTTTCCCTCTCATTTTATCAATATTCTCCCCACAAGACTCTTTGGACTCAAAACCAGATTAGGGTTTTGCTCAGCTCAAGACAGCTTCTTGCACTGATGACCTGAAATTAGGGTTTAAGTTTGCACAGGGATTTTTGAACTTCTAATGCCTCATGTGACTTTCATACTTCATGTTTGACCTCTAATATTGCTCATACCAAGTTTCAAGCCTTGAATCAAATTTTTGCCCAGTCAATTGGACAATTGACCTAAAAATCAGCTGTATTGGGGAAAAAGTCAACTGTGGCCAATTTACAGTCAAACCTCATAATTTTTTATCCACATCAACATTATAGACTCATATGAACCATTTGATCAAGTTTGGACCACAACTCCTCAAGAAATTTGATCAGATCATCAAAAGGGCAAAATGGTCATTTTTAGGGTTTTGACTGTATAAGGGAAATTTCTAATTTTTCACCTAGCCAATGGCAAATTGGGTTCAAGTATGAATTCAAGGACTCAATGGCATCATCTTGACCTATTCACAAGGTTCAAAAGATCTCAAATGCATTGGATTGACAGATGAATTTTCCAGTCAACTGATCAAAAATCAACTATACACTGAAAAGTCAAACTTTGACTTTTTGGGCAAAATCAAGTGCCAAGGTTCATTTTTCATCAAGATGTGTCAAAACATGAAACTTGTTCATCAAGAAACCTAATTTTGCAAATTAGGGTTTAAGATTGAAAATTTTCATAACTTAGAATTTTTCTAAGTTATGAAATTTTCTTATTTTTTCCCCAACTTTGCCCAACACTTTCACCATGATGCAATTGGATTCAAACAAAACTTCCAACATGAAAGTTGTAGTCCTCCAAAAAATCAACAACTTTGATTCACAAAGTTTTCCAAAAAGATGCTTGGATCTCAAGATATGATTTTTGGAATAAGGGTCCATGAAACTTTTAACTTAATGAAATTTTGCCCTAGTTTAGGCAGGATTTTGACCTATCTTCATGACAAATTTTCACATAGTTCAACTTGGAATCTCAAAATTCATTTCAAATATGGATTGTAGATAATGTTACAAGCTTTCCAAAATGTCCAAGAACTCTCCAAAAGCTTTTGTGGTTAGGGAGAATCGAAGGTTTGAATTTGGAAAATTATCACTTTGATCCATGGCATTTTCATGTTGACACAGGTTGCAAAATCTGTCCAACTTTGCTAGTACTTGGATACAAGTCTCTAAACCCTTCCACACTAAAAAATTTAATGCAAACTCAATGGTTTAATGCATTATTCTGATCATTGGAAGTTTACACAAGGGTTTAATCTATTTTTGGCAAAAAGGCAACAATGCTATTTTCATAAAGCACAACTTTATGTCAACTTGTTTCCCTTGAGCCTTGAACCCCTCTCTTTGCATAAAACAAGTTCCATAAACATAGGCAAAGGAAAACCACTTTGTGCATCTAGGAAGGAGGCCTGCACAGGCTCTTTGCTTGATCACTTCACACTTTTCTTCAAAACTAAGAAATGTGCAAAAGTCTACACAACTCTGGTATCTATTATAACCAAGCTTAGTAACCATTCAAAACAAGTTTTGCATATTTCCTTGAGCCAAAAACACGAGCTATCCAATCCTCAAGCCTTCAAAACACAAAAACACCATCTTCTTGCAAAACAGGCCAGCTTCTGCAGTTGCACCTCCATCTCACAAACCACTTGTGCGTTTTTCCTCAAACCTCTTCCAACACACTCTATACAACCCACCTAAGCTATCCCAACCATTGTCCAGTGACTGTAACTCCATTTACACCCTTCACCATTTCTGATTTCAGCTTGTGCAGGTTGACTTCTACAAGCTTGTACAAACAAGTTCAAAGCCAACTAAGCATTGGAGAAGGTCTAAGGAAGTTCAAGCAAGCTCCCAAGCATCTCAGGCCTCATTGAAAACCTCCACATTTCCATACTCGAGTTCAACTGAAGCAGGTATTGTTCAAACTTCTATCTCTCTATTTAGGAAACATTAGGCTTAGGTTTATGAATAAATAGTACTCATTGCCCTTAAGCTGTACATATGCATAGATTTCATTTAAGTTAACTGTGTTGAGAGAATTTGATTGATGAACTTTTTGAAAAAGTTAGGTTAGAAATTAGGGCCAGAGAAATTCTCTATGGTCTTTGAGAGTTAGATTAAGTTCTTTACATGGTTGGAATCGTGTTGAAAAATGCTATAACTTTTGTGTTGTGAGTTTTTTCTTTAGAGCACGTATACAGGATTTCCAGATTTGTACAGGAAGGCGCGCGTTTTTGTTTGGACGAAGGTTGAAGATGGAGATCAGCTGGGATGGGCCTGGCTATTCCTTGCTTTTGACACCCCCTGACCTACTTCTCACACCCCCTTGGCCAATTGTTTTATATTTTTATATTTTTCTATTTATTTTTCATTTCTGACTTTATTTTATTTTTTCTAAACTTAAAAAATTACCAAAAATATTTTCATAAATTTTCACATTTTATTTTATTATTTTTATTATTTTTTGGACATAGAAATAATTATTAAATAACATACTTTTATTTTCTTTAATAAAAACTTGAAAATAATACATAAAAATATTATATTTTTTTTATTATTTACATACTTAAATAATATTTTTTCTAATATATTTTTATTTTTTGGCATTTGTATATATTTCATTATTTTATTTTATTGTACATAAATAATATAATTAATATATATATTTTCTTAAAACAAATTAGGGTTTCCACCCTTAATGAAAATAATATTTTATTTTCTTATTTTTTTTACACATTAAATATTATATTTTTACATACATAAAAATAATACAAAAAACATTTTTTGCATATTTATAATATATTGCATATTTATTTAATTGTCTATTTAAATATTGCCTATTTATTTATTTGCACAATAGAATTCAATTTGGTTGTAATAATTTTAGGGTTTTAATTTCTTGCAAATAATCTCCTATTCAAAATTGTATCCCCCTCCCCATATCAATGTTGTAATAGTGGTAGATTTACTTTTACGCATTTATATGCTTTCAAATATACCATGATAGAGATTAGGGTTTGTATGCAATATCCAAAATCAAAACAAATAGCTAGACCTAATACAAGACATAAAAGCATGTAAATTGACAACACAATGCACACATGCACCCCCTAGGGTTTCATCTACTTGTTTCCTTTAAAATGGCCATGGTATGCATGTTGAGTATCTTGGCAAAACAAAAACAAAACAAAAGATCATAGTCCATCGATGACGCTATCTTGGTTGCCTATACAAAATGATCTAGTCCCTCAAAAATTTGCTAAAGATACTTAGCACAATTGCTATCACGGTCAATACGATGACCCGCGCCTGTCCTGTTTAACATCCAAATACAAGGTTGTTTACCAAATACAATAGTAAAACAACAATGTAAAAGGGTTAAAAATGTGTAGGAAAGATCTTTGAGTAGATAGGGTAGACAACTCTTAGTTACTTGATCAAACTTGAAAACATCCTTGCTATTTTCAAAAACACATCACAACACAATTTCAAAACATTTCCCAACAAAATTTCAAACTTTCAAACATTGAAACATCTTTTCAAAAGACAAACACCTTTGTATACATTCAAACAAGAATCATTATAAAGGTTGTCTAGACAAAAGGCCTCTTTTCAAAACATTTTCAAAACCACACACAAAGCACCATTTCAAACAAATGAAAAGCAAAAGCAAGTGATCTAAACAAGTAACTAAGAGCCCATGGATAACCATGGATGAAAAGGGTGCTTGCACCTTCCCTTTTCATAATCTACCCCCCGAACCCAAGAAAACATCTCAAAGGTCTTTCTTGTGCTTTTTGACCTTTCCTTTGGATAAAATAAAACGTAGGTGGTGACTCTTGCTAAATCGAAACATTTGCAAACACAAAACGCAAAACCTCAAGTCAGTTCTCCCACTGTATCACACTAGTAATTAGGGTTTATATGGCAAGACATAAAATCAACAAGTAGCAAACCTTAATTCAAGACAAACAATGCATGAAAACAAATACTTTACACAATTGCACCTCTAGGGTTAACCTCACTTGTTGCCTTGAGAAAAAAATAGTCATGTCCCTCGAACGTGAGATACTTTAGAAAATACCTTCTGTTGTACCCCAAAATTTTGCCTCTCATGTTTTCTAAGGTCTTCCTCTACATGGTTAGTCATGAACCCTTTCCTAAGAAAAAGTAAATTTGTGAGTAGTGTTTTCAAGTTCCCTTCGATTGGCATCTCCAAAATGCCCTTTGATTAGCATTTCAGCAAAGCCTTTCGATTGGCCTTGCAACAGGTTCCTTCGATTAGAACATCAGAGGTCCCTTCGATTGGAGAATCAGAGCTTCCTTTGATTTGGAGCATCATAGGTTACTTCGATTGGAGCATCAGAGGTTTCTTTTGTTTAGAGCATCAAAGCTTCCTTTGATTTGGAGCATCAGAGCTTCTTTCAATTCGGAGCATTAGAGGTTCTTTCGATTGAAGAATCAGAGTTTCCTTCGATTTAGAGCATCAGAGCTTCTTTCAATTCGGAGCATTAGAGGTTCTTTCGATTGAATCATCAGAGTTTCCTTCGATTTAGAGCATCAGAGCTTCTTTCAATTTGGAGCATCATAGCTTCCTTAGATTGGAACATCAGAGCGAAGTTTCCTTCAATTGGCATACTAAGGCAGAGGGAAGTACTGAACGCTTCGAATCAGAAACCAGAACCATTCGAAGGAACTGAATCAGAACCATTCGAAGGAAATGAATCAGAACCATTCGAAGGAGCTCCATCTAAGTCGTTCGAAGGAGCTGAATCAAGGCCATTTGAAGGAGGCCATCAGCCCATTCGAAAGAGAGCATTCAAAGGCCAATATGTTCATATTTATGTCAAATTCAAAAATGGGCAAAATCCCTTAACTTTGGCCAAGGTTACATATTGGTATTCATGGAATTCAAATGGTTGTTACAAACATTACTTCTACTATCCCCTCCCTCCTGCTCTACATAAGCAGCATGCTTGCAAGCCAAAACGAGAAAAAGGAGATTAGAGATACGCTGCCCACAAACCCACCAAAGGTTGTCAAAATTTTCATAAGTAATCCAAGCTAAAGCAACCCTTCAACAAAAGTATCCACACTCATAAGTCCCAGATCGAAGGTACCCACATCCAGAAAGTTCCAAATCGAAGGTTCCAACTATTGGTAAGAGAGGGTAAAAGATCAAACTTTGTATTTGCATGATACATCAATACTTGTAGTCATTCAATTTATAATTAAAATTAAGGACCCGGGTTCGACACCCAGGTCTACATTTGTTTTGTTGCTAATACTTGCTGCAGATATAGCCTGAAAAGACCCAGTGCGCGCATGATCAAAGGACCTGGGTTTCGATACCCAAGTCATGTGTTTTATTTCGCTAACATATTCTTGTAGATTCAGTGGCTTCACAGGTGATCCATCAGGCCTTTCCAGCAACACCCCTCTAGATCGAAGGCTACATTATGTCATTATCTCGAAGAAAATAATACCCTTCACAGAATCGAAAGGCAGCCTTCTTCCTCTGAATCGAAGCCACCCCTTTCTCCCTGCAATAGAAGTGTACCCATATCCTTCTCAAACGCAATCGAAGAGGGCGGGAAAGGGTGCAAATCGTAGCTTTCCCCATCAATTCTCAAGCCCAATTGAAGGCTATTCACGCCCACTCCCTAGCTCAATCAAAAGAATTGGAGAAGGTGCAAATTGAAGCTTGCCCACGTCAATTCTCAAGCCCAATCGAAAGAAGGCCAAAGAAGGGTGAATCGAAGGAGTCCATGGCATGGATCGAAGAAGTCTTTTCTCTTCTTTATTTTTACTTTTTACTTATCTTTCGATTTGGTTGTAATAGCGTAGGACCTCTATTTTCTGCATTTTTTTACTGCTTTTCATATTAACTGCTAGTAACTAGGTGTGTATGAAAAGATTAATAATCAAACGTTAGCAAACTTAACAAAAATACAAAAAATATTTGAACATAATACACTTGCACATATACGCCTCAAAGGTACGCCCACTCTATTTGCCTTTAAAAGACAGTCATGGGGAAGGAATGCTTTACCAAAGACCCATAAATCAAAAGATCATAGTCCCTCGATGACCCTACAATTGCCTTCTCGGTGAATGATCTAGTCTGTAAAACAGAATTGCTAAAGCATCTCTATAAGTTGTCTTCGTGACTATAGCGTCCCTTCGATTGTCCCTCAACATCCAACGATAAGGCTACCTACTCACTAATAGTATGATAGTGTTTTCTAAAGGAAAAGAGGAAAAGAACGACCCTTTTTCTACTATAAAAGTAGTTAGTTGTTAGAAGTTTGCTCAAAAACACTTTTTACACTTACATAAATACTACTTTTTTTCAAAAAAACAAGTTTAAAAAACATTTACTTTGTTAACACTCTTGAGGACTGATATAAGATTTAAACACAAAGCAAATTGTCGCACTAAGGAATTTTCCAAACATTTTCAAACGCACAAATCAAAAAGGTATTTCCAAATGAGAAAACCTCTAAGAGCCCGTAGATAACTACAGATGGAAAGGGTGCTAACACCTTCCCTTTCCATAATCTACCCCCTTACTCAGAAAACTCTCGAAAGGTCTTTTTCTGTTCTTTTCATCCTTTCCTTTGTTAGATAAAAGAAAAGTCAGTGACGACTCTTGCTTACCGCAACATTTGCAAACATAAACGTAAAAACCAGTATTAAACAGTCGGTTCTGCCCCCGTATCACAGAACTGGCGACTTTGTTGGGGAGTATACAAAAAGTGGGGTTACCTTAGAGTTAGTTCATTATTTAACTGCTTTGTTATGCTTTGTTTGCTTTACCCTTGGAGGGCTGTTTGGGTTGTTTCTATAGATCCTACACCCAGATCTGGGGCACAATTTTAGGTAAACAACAATAGATCGCGGAGACTGTACGGCGTAGAACGATATGGTTGAAGCGATGGATGTGTTGGTGTGACACTTTGGTTGGTACCGGTATCCCTTGTGTTCAATCGAGGAGAATACGGGGCCGTTGCATGGTGTCGTGAAGCACTAACGAACCTTAGAACCTTAGTTGAATGAACTTAGCCATTAGAAAATAGTGAGATAGTCGGTCTCAGTGTAAAGCTTGGAATTGGTTGATACTCGATACTACACTCATTGAGATTGGACTTTTGGGATGTTTCAGCCGCAAGAAAAGATTGCTAAGCTGAGATAATACCGATAAAGGAAGATCAGTAATATTGAGACTCCTTAGAACCCGGTTACTATTTCTAAGATAGGTTGAGCCAACTAAACTTCAAGAGGGTACTTACCTACAAACCCCATGCAAGCCTAAACCTAAGGCTGCTTGTGTGATTTGTTTGCTTTCAACTTGAGCTACTTGCAGGGTTTTTATCTAACAACATGATCTCCTTGCAGGATTTGTTTACAGTCATTATCCAGTAACTTGGACTTCTTAGACTCATTTGTCTTCATCACCTTACACTTTTGCTTAACGCATAACATACACATCATAACATCATGCCACAACATTTCCTTAACCATTTCAAGGATCTCAAGGGTTTGTGATGCAGGTTATGATAAATCAAACGTCTAGTAAGGGGCAAGGGGATTTATTTTCCTCTACCCAATTCCGTCAAAATACCAAAACACGACAACTTGAGTCAGGGGATATGACCCACTTGATATGGTGAGCTTGACTCTTGTAGAAGGACCTTCAACGATACGAAGTGCTTCAATCAAAGCTGTAAAGTTCAACACCTAACATTTTTCTTGTTTACCCCGTGAGATCCTTGAAAACATTTGCATATCATACATGTCATTGCATAACAGGTAGGCTCTAGTACAAGTCTCTCATATTCTCGCTGTTTATTTCAGCAATGGCTCTCAAACAAGATAACAGAGATCTCCAAACTCAAAATGCTTGGTTCATGGAAATGTTCCTAAACCTACACAAGGGGCAGGAAGATTTGAAAGCACTCCTCGCTGGGAACCTGTCCAAGAAAAATCCTGAAGACAATAAGGATGACCAGTTGGAACAACTGCAAGCTGAAATCGAAAGGATGAGAATCCAGATGAGTAGTCATATGGCTCTTATCCAAAGCTTAGCTCGGGGTCAAGAAGAGTTAAGAATCCTTATCAGCAAACTTCCTCAAGACGGATGCAACTGTGTGAAACAAACGGTCGAGGTTGGGGATAAAGTCATTAATCAACCCCTAATGAGACAAGAAGTTGGCTTGGTGGAGAATGGACCTTTCCAAATTGCTGCTACATCACGAGCCCAATCACAACCTCGTCAACAACGACATGGTAATCGATGTAAGCAGGATTCATTTACTAGGCAATATACCAAACTCAACATACCAATGTCGCAAGTCTTGAAACACATGTTGAAGTTGAATTTGGTCACATTGAAGGATCCTCCTTGGAATCCTAATACTTCCTCTCCTACTTACAATCCTGATGCAATATGTGCATATCACTCCAACAGTCCGGGGCATGACACTGATAGCTGTTGGACGTTGAAATACAAAATTTAAGACCTGATTGATGAAGGAGCATTAGAATTCATGCAAGATGGTCAACTGGAATTTTTCTGTCATCCCTCCAAGGCACACCATATGAAGTGACAAGTTCTGACAAGAAGGCTGTTCGTTCATTAGAATTTTCAAGTTGTAATTGTCTTTTGATTTGTTCGAACACTTATTTATGTCAAACTTTGTTATTTCATCATTGCATTGCATATGTTTGTCTTGAATCAATTCATTCGTATTCATTATATTCAAATTGTGTTTATACTTCTTTTTTGTGATATCCAACTCTCAATCAAAAGCTCTAAGCCTTTAGAGGGATGATGACGAGAACGATACCACAATATCTACGATATGCTTTTGAACAGTCCCGCTGACGATGTACAGGCGTTGTTTCAAATCCTAAATAGTGGAGTTATAAGGAAGATAGTCCCTAGTCAACCCCTTTGAGCCTAAGAAGTATGAGTTTTATTTTCACACAAATTAAAACCCTTAATTATAACCTGGTGCAGGGTAGTTTTCTCAGTTAATTCAGATGTGCATTCAGTCGCAAGCTTTCCCTTCATACACGACAAATAGTGTAGAAGTTGCTCTCCAAAAGATGGTGATGGTTCCACATAATCATTAAGAACGGGCAGTCATTATCTCTCAAAATAAAATCCCGTTAAGTCAAAACCTATGAAGGAGACTTAAAAAAAACGGGGGCATCCCACTGGCTGTAATCACAAAAGAAACATTTCAGGAAAAAGACAGGGATAGCAAAATCAAAAAAGAAAAAGGTCCTACAAATCCTCAACAAAAATAAAAGGTTACAAAAATGTCTGTCTTCTCAAACAAATACTCAATTTCTAAACCATCACCGGAACATCAAGGACAATATGCCAGACTCAATCAGGATCTAAACGCACAATTAACTGAGCATAAGACTGAAGAACATCACAGAGAACGGGTGGGTACAAATAAACTTTGGGCCTTTATCCTTTGTTTCTTAAACCGTGAACCAGGCCACGCTACAACCCTTAAAAGTCCTAACTGAAGCATGGGGTAGTTCGGAAGCATACTGTTACAAAAGGTATCCTGACTCCTATAGGACTTGCTATAAATCTTGAGTTGATATCACATTCTGTTTTAATACAAAAAACGCATTTTCAAAAGAAATTTTTTTTCAAGACAGACATAAGCTTTGCATTCTTAAAATACCATTACTTGCATATGACTATTTGTTCAATAGCAGAGAAATTCGCACGACAGATATTCGATGAACAGAAATATTCTCAGTGTATAGAATCACCTCATATGGAAATACATTCCAATGATAGGCCATTCGTAATCAAGGGGCATAACATGGTGTCCAGCTGACTTGGGGCAGTCAAGTCAAGGTTCAAGGAATATCTCAAAAATGCCAAATAGCCAGGGGCAGAACTCCATTTGAATCAATTGGGGCATTGGACATGAATTCCAACAACGAATCTTGTATGATAAAACAAACACCTTCTGGCAGTGTGACAACACTTACTACTAAGGACAGTGATAATTCTCCGCACCCGGTGAACATGGACATAGTCATAAAAGACTAGGCATGAAAAAGACCCGCTAGGTTAACTGGCCTAGGCAAAAATAAGGGCATTTCGGCGAACCAAAAAGGTTCGGGAAAAAGTTAGGATATACATATGAAAACAAACTATGCACCCGGCAAGTCGAAAAGCTGAAAAGGTGGCTTGGGAAAAAAATGGTATCCCGATGGACTGAAAACCCGAAAGGGCGGTCTAGGCAAATGTTAGGGATTAAAGCGTACGACTATATCCCGTCATCTTGTCACCTGTCTATCACTAGAAGACTTGTTATCCTGATCAACATTTACCAAGCACCCCATGAGTAGGGATGACACTCAAACCATCCATAAAGTCTCCACGGGTACTTTCTCTGGAAGGTACAAGGGCAGAGATATTCTGAGAAAAAGCCACGCTACATATGACCCCGTGACACCTATGTTCCCACAGAGTAGAAACAACCAAAGTTTTAATCTCTCCTTTCCCAAGCAGGAATTACCTCCTCCAGTGAAGTTCCTTCATAGTGCTGAAATCTGTATCCCCCAGCCGAGTTTTATAATTTCAAATAGTTATAAAACCTCCTCCCAGGTAGGGTTCATTTCTCTAACTACGGAAGTTCATTCCCCAACAGAGTTTATTTCTCTACAGCAGAAAAATCTCCCAATAAAGCATTCTCCCTCCACAAAGTTATTCTCAAGCAGAGTCAATCCCCGGCAGAACATCCTCAAATAGAAAGAGGAAATCCCCAGCGAATCAACTCCATTCATCATCAGCGGAAACGAAGGGTTCAGCGTCCCAACGCTCTTCAGCAGCAGTCTGGGATTTACCTTCCCAGACTGGAAAATGTCGCAATAGCATCCCATATTCATACATCATGGCATGCGCATACACATTGCATACAATATAATCTCATTTATTTTGAGACCATCATCACAATGCATTTCATACATCATGACATTGCATATGACTAACTCTTTACCTTTTTCAGGGAAAGATCAAATCAACAAACACCGCTACTTATGAGACCTGGTAGTCTTCTCAAAAGCTACGTCTGATGAAGGGCTATTTCAGCAATTTCCTCAGAAAGATGTCCTCCCAAGACCTTCTCTGGTTCAGTCAGATTGACACTAAGATTTCTCTGATTTATATTCCAGTTGAAGAGATTCCAAGACTTTTGTCTGGTTCAGTTGAATCGATGCTAAGATTCTTCTGATTTCGATTCCAGTCAAAGTTAATCCAAGACCTTCTCTGGTTCAGTCAGATCGACACTAAGATCTCTCTGATTTCTATTCCAGTTGATGATATTCCAAGGCTTTTGTCTGGTTCAGTTGAATCAATGCTAAGATTCTTCTAATTTCAATTCCAGTCAAAGTTAATCAGAGACCTTCTCTGGTTTAGTCAGATCGACACTAAGATCTCTCTGATTTCTATTCCAGTTGAAGATATTCCAAGACTTTTGTCTGGTTCAGTTGAATCGATGCTAAGATTCTTCTGATTTCCATTCCAGTCAAAGTTAATCCAAGACCTTCTCTGGTTCAGTTAGATCGACACTAAGATCTCTCTGATTTCCATTCCAGTTGAGGAAAATGCAAAGCCTGGAATCCGACCAGTTAGCAGTTTACCATGTCGGTTACTATGAAGCCCATAACCCGGCCGGATAATAGTCAATCAACAATTTAAGACATTGTGAAGTCTGGATTTCGACCAGATAATAGTATAAGGTGCTGCGAAGCCTGGAATCCGACTGGATAGTAGTTCACTTCTTCAAGACACTGAAGCATGGATTTCGACCAGATAATAGTATAAAGTGTTGTGAAGCCTGGAATCCGAACTGATAGCAGTTTACCCTGTCGGTTACTATGAATCCCGAAACCCAACCAGATAATAGTCAATCAACAATTTAAGACACTGTGAAGCCTGGATTTCGACTAGATAATAGTATAAGGTGTTGCGAAGCCTGGAATCCGACCAGATAATAGTTCACTTCTTCAAGACACTGTGAAGCCTGCATTTCGACCAGATAATAATATAAAGCACTTCAAAGCCTGGAACCCGACCAAATAGTAGTTTACCCTGTCAGTTACTATGAAGCTTGGAACCGACCAGATAATAGTCAATCAACAGTTTAAGACACTGTGAAGCATGGATTTCAACCAGATAACAATATAAGGTGTTGCGAAGCCTAGAATCTGACCATATAGTAGTTCACATCTTCAAGACACTGTGAAGCCTAGAATTCGACCAGATAACAATATAAAGTGTTGCGAAGCCTGGAATCTGACCAAATAGCAGTTTACCCTGTCAGTTACTATAAAGCCCGGAATCCGACCGGATAATAGTCAATCAAAAATTTAAGACACTGTGAAGCCTGGATTTCGAACAGATAACAGTATAAGGTGTTGCGAAGCCTGGAATCCGACTAGATAGTAGTTCACTTCTTCAAGACACTGTGAAGCCTGGAATTCGACCAGATAACAGTATAAAGTGTTGTGAAGCCTGAAATCTAACTAGATAGCAGTTTACCATGTCAGTTACTATGAAGCCCTGAACCCGACCGAATAATAGTCAATCAACAATTTAAGACACTGTGAAGCCTGGATTTCGACCAGATAACAGTATAAGGTGATGCGAAGCCTGGAATCCGACCAGATATTAGTTCACTTCTTCAAAGACACTGTGAAGCCTGGGTTTCTACCAGATGATAGTATAAAGTGTTGTGAAGCCTAGAATCCGACCAGATAGCATTTTACCCTGTCAGTTACTATGAAGCCCAGAAGCCGACTGGATAATAGTCAATCAACAATTTAAGACACTGTGAAGTCTGGATTTCGATCAGTTAACATTATAAGGTGTTGTGAAGCCTGGAATCCGACCAGATATTAGTTCACTTCTTCAAAGACACTATGAAGCCTGGATTTTGACCAGATAATAGTTTAAAGCACTGCGAAGCCTGGAATCTAACCAGATAGCAGTTTACTCTGTTAGTTACTATGAAGTCTGGATTTGACCAGATAGTATTATACCTCAGATTCAAGTTAAAGCCTAAACCTGACCAGATAACGACTTAATTTCATTAAATCACCGAAGCCTGGATACGACCAGATAACAGTATACCTCAGATTTAAGTTAAATCCTGGACCCAACCAGATAACAGCTTAATTTCCTCAAATCACCAAAGCCTGGATACGACCAGATAACAGTACACCTCAGATTCAAGTTGAAGACTGGACCCGACCAGATAACAACTTAATTTCTTCAAATAGTTGAAGCCTTGATACGACCAAATAACAGTTCAATGTCTACAATTACTGTGAAGCCTGGAACCGACAAGATAGCAGTTAATTTCATATTCCCCAATAAGTCGTTATGAAGGCTGGAATACGACCAGATAACAGTCAACCTTATTGTCCTCAACAAGTCGCCGTGAAGCCTGGATCCAACCAGATAACAGCTCACTTTCAAGAGATAACTCCCCAATAGAGTAATGGACAGCCAAAGCTCCTAGACTCTATTCCCCTAAAACATTCCCCAGCGGACTCCTTCTCAAACAGCAGGAACAGGAATCCCCACAAAGAGAGTTCTCATGAAGTTAGCATCTATTTTAGATGTCATCTCTAAGCCCATCTCTGACGACTCTCTGTCATGTTCTGTGGATGGCATCTTTAAACCCATCTCCGGCGATCTTCTGTCATATTTTCCAAATGGAATCTATAATCCCATTCCCAATACTATCTACGCAATCAAGTGTCACTTCAGACGAGTGCATATTTCTGGGCACTCTAGTGTTCAATCATCTTCCACCTTTAGATCATGAAAGACAGACAAGCCAATCTATATCTTTAGGTTTAAGAAGATTGAATAGGGGCAACTGTTGTACCCTGAAATTTTCCCTCTCATGTTTTCTAAGGTCTTCCCCTACATGGTTGGTCACGAACCCTTGCCTAAGAAAAAAGAAATTTGTGAGTAGTGTTTTCAAGTTCCCTTCGATTGGCATCTCCAAAATGCCCTTTGATTGGAATTTCAGCAAAGCTTTTCGATTGGCCTTGCAACAGGTTCCTTCGATTGGAACATCATAGGTCCCTTCAATTAGGGCATCAAAGCTTCCTTAGATTTGGAGCATCAGAGGTTACTTCGATTGGAGCATCAGAGGTTTCTTTCGATTGGAGCATCAGAGCTTCCTTCGATTTAGAGAATCAGAGCTTCTTTCAACTTGGAGCATCAGAGGTTCTTTCAATTGGAGCATCATAGTTTCCTTTGATTTGGAGCATCAGAGCTTCTTTCGATTTGGAGCATCAAAGTTTCCTTCGATTGGAACATCAGAGCGAAGTGTCCTTCAATTGGCATATTAAGGCAGAAGGAAGTTCTGAACGCTTCGAATCAGAACCCAAAACCATTCGAAGGAACTGAATCAGAACCATTCTAAGGAAATGAATTAGAATCATTTGAAGGAGCTCCATCAGAGCCATTCGAAGGAGCTGAATCAAGGCCATTCGAAGGAGGCCATCAGCCCATTCGAAAGAGAGCATTTGAAGGCCAGTATGTCCACATTTATGCCAAATTAAAAAATGGACAAAATCCCTTAACTTTGGCCAAGGTTTCATGTTGGTATTCATGGCATTCAAATGGCTGTTACAAACATTACTTCTCTTGTCCCCTCCCTCCTACTCTATATAAGTAGCATGCTTGCAAGCCAAAACGAGAAAAAGGAGATTAGAGATACACTGCCCACAAACCCACCAAAAGTAACCACCAAAAAGGAACCCTTCAACAAAAGTATCCACACCTAGAAGTCCCGGATCGAAGGTACCCACATCCAGAAAGTGCCAAATCGAAGGTTCCAACTATTGGTAAGAGAGGGTAAAAGATAAAACTTTGTATTTGCATGATACATCAATACTTGTAGTCATTCGTTTTATAATCAAAATTAAGGACCTGGGTTCGACACCCAGGTCTACATTTGTTTTGTTGCTAATACTTGCTGCAAATATAGCTTGAAAAGACCCAGCGCTCGCAGGATTGAAGGACCTGGGTTTCGATACCCAGGTCCTGCGTTTTATTTCGCTAACATATTCTTGCAGATGCAGTGCCTTCATAGGTGATCCATCAGGCCTTTCCAGCAACACCCCTCTAGATCGAAGGCTACATCCTGTCATTAGCTCGAAGAAAATAATACCCTTCACAGAATCGAAAGGCAACCTTCTTCCTATGAATCGAAGCCCCCTTTCTCCCTGCAATCGAAGTGTACCCATATCCTTCCTAAACCCAATCGGATAGGGCGGGAAAGAGTGAAAATCGAAGCTTTCCCCATCAGTTCTCAAGCACAATTGAAGGCTATTCACGCCCACTCCCTAGCTCAATCGAAATAATTGGAGAAGGTGAAAATCGAAGCTTGCCCACGTCAATTCTCAAGCCCAATCGAAAGAAGGCCAAAGAAGGGTGAATCGAAGGAGTCCATGGCATGGATCGAAGAAGTCTTTTCTCTTATGTATTTTTACTTTTTACTTGTCTTTCGATTTGGTTGTAATAGCGTAGGACCTCTATTTTCTACATTTTTTTAACTGCTTTTCATATTAACTGCTAGTAACTAGGCGTGTATGAAAAGACTAATAATCAAACGTTAGCAAACTTAACAAAAAGATAAAAAATAATTGAACATAACACACTTTCACATATACACCTCTAAGGTATACCCACTTTGGTTGCCTTTAAAAAATAGTCATGGGGAAGGAATGCTTTAGAAAAGACCCATAAATCAAAAGATCATAGTCCCTCGATGACCCTACAGTTTCCTTCTCGGTAAATGATCTAGTCCCTAAAATAGAATTGCTAAAGCATCTCTATGAGTTGTCTTCGTGACTATAACGTCCCTTCGATTGTCCCTCAACATCCAACGATAAGGCTACCTACTCACTAATAGTAGGATAGCATTGTCTAAAGGAAAAGAGGAAAAGAATGACCCTTTTTTGAGTATAAAAGTAGATAGTTGTTAGAAGTTTGCTCAAAAACACTTTTTGCACTTACACAAATACTACTTTTTTCAAAAAAATAAGTTTCAAAAACATTTGCTTTGTTAACACTCTTGAGGTCTGATACAAGATTTAAACGCAAAGCAAATCGCCGCACTAAGGCATTTTCCAAACATTTCAAACGCACAAATAACAAAGGTATTTCAAAATGAGCAAACCTCTAAGAGCCCGTAGATAACTACGGATGGAAAGGGTGCTAACACCTTCCCTTTCCATAATCTACCCCCCTTACTCAGAAAACTCTCGAAAAGGTCTTTTTTTGTTCTTTTCACCCTTTCCTTTGTTGGATAAAAGAAAAGTCGGTGGCGACTCTTGCTTACTGCAACATTTGCAAACACAAACGCAAAAACGAGTTTTAAACAATCGATTCTACCATCGTATCACACCCTCGAATACAAGATCGTAGTCCCTCGATGACCCTTCAATGTTGCCTTCGGTAAATGATCTTAGACCCTTATGAAAAATTGCTAAGGTATCCTACAATGTTGCCTTCTATGACTGTATGACGACCCACGCCTGTCCCTTCACATCTAATGATAGAGCTTCTTACCAATCAATGGTAAGATAACATTATCTAAAGGAGGAGGAAAAAAATAAAGACTTCTTTTGAGTAGGTAAAATGCTCGTAGTTTCTTGCTCACAAACATTTCAAAAACAAACATCTTTCAAACACACCAACACTTTTCATGAAATATTTTCAAAATTCAACAGTTTATATTTATTCTCATAGAGACGAGAATCATTACAAAGTTCTCCTAAACAAAGGCACTTTTCAAAAATACTTTCAAAATAATCACAAATATATTTCAAACAAAGCATTTCAAAGTGAGCTAGCAACTAAGAGCTTGTAGATAACTACAAATGAAAAGGGTGCTAAAACATTCCATTTTCATAACCTACCCCCCGAACTCAAGAAAATTCTCAAAAGGTCTTTCCTGTTCTTTTCACCCTTTCCTTTATTGGTAAAAGAAAAGTCAGTGGAGACTCTTGCTATCCGCAACAATTGTGATAAAACACAAAACACCCAAGTTAGTTCTCCTACTGTATTACACTAATTTATCATCATATTCAGACCAATCTTCTTCTGGCTTCAAGGACTCAGTCTCATCTTTGTCCTTCACAACAAGATGATCTCATCCTTTCAAAATAGTCTTTCCAACTTTGTTGTCCATGGATTTCAAAAAAGCCACCATTTTAACCTTCCACCAGTCATAATTTGAACAATCTAATAGAGATGGTATGTTATTGTGTCCACCTTCCTTGTCCATAGTACCCGAAATTATTCTCCCTAGAGCTCACCCAATAAACAGAACATGGTATCTGCTCTGATACCAATTGAAATTATGGAGTTTTAAAACAAAAATGAAGACTGATGTCAAAATACCAAATCATAATATCAAGACATATGTTATGACATCATCTGTTGACAGAAAACACTTTTACCAAAATAGAAATGATGCAAAATTTAAATTGTAGAAGGTAAAACACACAATCAATTATTAACCCAGTTCAGTGCAACGTCACCTGCTCTGGGGGCTACCAAATTAGGAAGGAAATTCACTATGATAGTATTAGTTCAAAGCCTAAATAACCTTAATTTACAACTTATCACCTAATCCCTACCTTGTGCAACTTCTACCTAGACACATTCTAGATATGAAATCCCCCTCTCACTTACCACAATCACCTCAGTGATAAACCTGTTACAAACTCGTGACAAAACTAAAAGAACTAAATAGACAATTACACTTCAAATAAAATACTTATTTTTTCTTAAAATATTTAACTAAGAATAATACTCGACTCTTTGCTTAAAAGCTCGTGAGTGAGAACAATCAGTCTACCTCAATATATCAGAAGATACATGAGTGACATACAAAAACACAAAGAACTTAAAAGACTCCCAAAACCCTAAACATTTATGCACCCACATTTTTTCTTTGTTGTGAATGCTTGATATTTTAGGTTTAGCAATTCCTTATATATATATATATATATATATATATATATATATATATATATATATATATATATATATATATATATATATATATATATATATATATATATATATATATATATATATATATATATATACTCTTGCAAAATGGGCTTAGACTCTTCAATCAAATCCAATATTCTCTTTTTAAATCAGCTGCAAGATCTTCACACAAAATTAGGAACAAATCTTCAAAGTTTCCTAAAAAGTCTCAAAGATCCTTTTTATGGAACCAAATTAAATCTGCATAGTTCCTAAAATATCCTTGATTAGTTCCGCCTGTATGAGAACTAAAAACATACATAATCTCATATTTTTCAATCAAATCTTCAAGGAAAAATAACAGCAACACCTGTTGTACAATAGGCAAAGATGTCAAAACATTTGGCTCAATTATCTAGCTCAACATCTGTCTAAAAACACATGGCTGCAAAACCTGTCATGATAGTTGGAGAAGATGTTGGGACATTTTTCTCAACATCAGTTAAGAACAATGTTTTAGCAAAATTGATTCCAATCCTAAAACCATGGATCTAACACTTTAAAATGCATAGATACATACCATCAATGGATTGATATCTTTACAAAACCCCTTGCTGAAGATAGACTTATTTTCATTCTGAAACATTTAAAAATGGTTTTGTGTCCAGAATGAAAAGATGCAATCTCAGAGTGTTGGCTTTCCATAATGGAAAGTTAGACTCTAAAGTTGGATTATTATTTTTGTTTCTTCTGGGATATGGGGCTTCTGATGAGTGAAGTTCTCATGTATCAGAAGTATCCAAGGTTAGAATCTTCTATCTAGAATGCTTCTGTCAGATGGGAACTGAAGAGTTTACTTCATTAATGAGGTGTCAGGATAGTGAAAGGTTAGTGATTTAAAATAAGACAACGGTCTTTTTTGAAGCACACCTAGTACTTGATGTGACTCATTGGGAGACGAGATCTTATTGGGATTAGGTAAAAAAATATTCACGTTTTACCCCTTGTCAGGATTTTTAGCGTTTTAAATATATTTTAATCATTACAAAAACTATTTTAAAAACCCACACACTTTCGCTACCATTATCCCACACTTTCTCTCTTTTAAGCCAAAAGTTCTATGAAACCCTAAAACCCTTTTTGGCTCTTGTTCGCGGTTCATCAATGGCTTTTCAATATCAATAAAATGCTCAACAAGATGCTCAAGACTCTTCGTATCATGTACAACTACAACAACAACATCAAGCTCAAGATCCTGATGTTCATTGCTCTATTCTTATGTCTCAGTTGAAAGTTCATATTGAGCTGGTTTTAGATTTTGAGAATCAAGCTGAGAATGGGCTTGATCTCACTGAAAATTTAAAGACTCAAATTTGGGAAACTTACTTTGATCAAGGGTCCAGTTTATCCAGAACTGGTTAAGGACTTTTAGGTACATGCCTTTATGATAGATGGCAAGTCTATCTGCTCAAGTGCTATGGGACAGAGGATTTGCATTGTTGAAAATGATATTGCCAAACTTATTCAACACAATGGTACTAAGATGCTACGCAACTAACTTCTCAGTGGAAAAGAGTTATGGTTGGGCTTATGGAGATATTATTGCAAAGATTACCCCTCCATTTTCAAAGATGGAAATTATTCAAGTAGGGAAAGTCGTCTGTTTGATAACCTTCAGGTTTGGTTCCTAATTTTTTATGGATGCATCTTTCACTCAAGTGCTACGAACAAAGATTCAACTGTTAATTGAGATCCTAAATTTTTGCTATATCATTTGACTCAAAAGGAAAAAGGTGAATTTACTTGTTATTATTTTATGGTATCTTCATGAGTCAACCAGGACTTCTAGAGATGACATTGTTGTACCCTAAAATTTTCCCTCTCTTTTTCAAGACATTCCTCATAAAGGAACTCTAATGCTCAAGGATTCTCAAGGAATTGATTAGACTAAATCATCTCCAAAGCACTGAGACTCCAAATTAGGTTTTGACTGAGAGTGATAAATCTTGGACTTTTGACCTAGTACATACTTATTGGGTCGAAACATGGTCTCAAGGGTTCAAATACATCATTTTGGCTTAATCGCATATTTCAATTCATCTCTCGAGATCAGTGGGTTGATAGAGGAAATTTGGTCCACCGATGAAAAAGTCAATTGTACACTGAAAAGTCAAACTTTGACTTTTTGGTCAAATTTGAGTTTCAAAAATCACATTTTATCAAGACAATTCAAAATATGAAATTTTATCATCAAAATCAAGAAAGTCAAACATCAAACTTAGCAAGACTTGGAAAAAATTTCTAAGTATTTTCTATACATGATTAATTTTATTACCTCATGACATCTTTCTTCACTACAATTCAAAATAATTCAAGATGTTACAAATAATTCAAGTTATTACAAGACTACATTTTTTAAGTTAGAATTTGTTAATTTACAAATCCTAAAGCCTTGTCTTGTTTGAACTTTTCCCCTTGACTAAATCCACAAAAATAGCCCTGCCATGTTGTTACAGTCTGCTCCAAAACCTGCAACTGCCCTTAAAATCTGCATCATATCAGTACCATGTTTGCACCAAATTAGCATATAAGAGTTGCACCTAAAAAGGCTATGAAACAACATACCTAAAAAGTTCAAAATTCATTTTTTCCCTCCCAAACTTCAGCCAACTTCATCTACAAATAAACTGTTTTCACAACACACAAGGGGGGATTGAGAGAGAAAAAACAAAGTCTTTGTAATCTTTGTTCATTCGAAAAAACTCTGCTCTATTTTCATTTACTAAACAGAAAATCCTCAACCCACTGTTCCACCTTGCAATCTGTTCCAAATACTTCATATCACATAGAGATTGTTCAAACATAAGAACAATTTCTGTAGTGCCATTATCATCACCTTTCAAACACAAATAAAAGACAGTATTGTATAACTTGACTGAGTTGGAGAGTGGTCCAGTTACTTCCAATACAGAGGGAGGATTGGAGCAGTATCCTAGAGGATCACTGAAGCCACTATAACATCTTGAAAGAAGTTCAGATTCAAAACAAATTGTTGTCTCAAGGTGAGTCTTCTTAACTTCGAGCTTTTCCTTTCAAACATCATTAGTGATTCATTATTGAAAATAAATGTATTAATCATTGCCTTTTGAAGCTAACCATTTACTTGATGTTCATTTTTATCAATCATATGCTGTGAACTGACCTGTACACAAAATAGAACAATGTTTAAGGCAAAAAACTGCAGCATGAGTTGACACATCCTCAAATGAGTCGACTCATTTTAGTGATAGAACAGGGTATGAATCGACACATGGCCTTATGATTCGATACATACTGCTATCCAGACCCAAAAACAGAAAGACACAAGGTGTAAGAGTCGACACAAAACACGAATGTATCGACACATACAAGAAATGAGTCGGCATATACCATTATGTATCGACTCATAATGAGTTGATTTTGGTTTTATAGGAACAAGAAATGTTATGTGTCGATGCAAAGAAGCATGTGTCGACACATAATGGTTACAATATTTTTTTCCTTTATTTTACACTGTTTTTATGTTTTCTATATATTTTCTTTATTGCTATTTGTAATGCGGTGGGAGAACTGACTTGATTGTTTTGCGTTTTATCGCAATTGTTGCGGATAGTAAGAGTCGCCACCGAATTTTCTTTTATCCAATAAGGAAAGGGTGAAAAGAACAGGAAAGAACTTTGAGATATTTTCTTGAGTTCAGGGGGTAGGTTATGAAATGGGAAGGTGTTAGCACCCTTTTCATCCATAGTTATCTATGGGCTCTTAGTTTCTTGCTAGATCACTTGAATATTTCTTTATTTGAAATGTGTTTGTGGTGAGTTTTGAAAGTATATTTTGAAAAGCGCCTTCATTTAGGCAAACTTTATAATGATTCTCGTCTCTATAAGAATGCATACAAATTGTTGACTTTTGAAAATATTTCATGTTTTTGAAAGTGTTTGGTGTGTTTAAAAAGATATTTGTTTTTGAAGATGGACTGTGAGCAACCAACTAAGAACGTTCTACCTACTCAAAAGTATTTTGTTCATTTCTCCCTTCCTTTGATATTATTATCTCACCATTGATTGGTAAGTAACCCTATGTTTGGATGTAAAGAGACGGGCATGGGTCATCGTATAGTCATGGATAGCAATGTTGTGAGATATCTTAGCATTTCTCTTAAGGTACTAAGATCATTTGTAAGGCAACATTCATAGCGTCATTGAGGGACTATGATCTTGTATTTTTTGATTTGTTTTGACTAAGAGGTCTCACATGCATATCATGACTATTTTCTCAAGGCAACAAGTGTAGTTAACCCTAGAGGTGCAAAGTGTGAAAGTGTATTGTATTTCATGCTTGAGTTTATCTTGGATTAGGGTTTTCTAAGTATTGGTTTTATCTTTTCATACAAACCCTAATTACTAGCATTATATGAAAGCGATAAATTGCGGGAAGTGAATATCCTACGCTATTACATCATTTGGGGATGGGGTATACATATTTACAAATGGGGATTGCAAGAAATTAAATCCTAATTATCTATTACAACATATTGAATTTTTAGAAAAATTAAATGTACAAGAATGAATGAATATACAAGGATATGAATGGAGAAGAAAATATATTTTGCCTAAGAAAAATGGTTTTTGACCTAATTAACTTAAAAGAAGATAATTAGCTAAGAATAAGAAAATTAAAATCAAGTTAATAAAATAAATTAATTTATTAAAGAAAAAACAAGTTTTTTTAGGGTTTTGTTTGTGAAAAGAGTTTTAATTAAATTAAACTAGTATAAAAAATAATTAAATAAAAGAAAGAAAAAAACATAAGCTCTAAGTTAATTTAAATTAAAAGAAAATAAATTACCTAAGTCTAATTACTAATTTATTTAAGAAAAGAATTAAATTTATTTTAAGAATTTTTTTTTGTCTTTTTTAGTTTAGAAAAGGCAATAAAATAAAAATATAAGTATATTAGGTATATAAATAAATAAATAAAAAATATTTTTTGGATTTTTTATTAATAAAAAAAATAATGATAATAATAATATTAATAATAATAAAGGAAAAATAGAAAAATAAAATAAAATAAAAGTCAGAAAGGTGTAAAAATGATTTTGGGGTGTTTTGTAGCAAAAACAATTTTTTTGATTAGGCCTGGCCCATTAAAGATTTTTGTTAGCCAGAGAAATGATAATAAAAGAAGTAAATGGGCCTGGAGTGGTTATGAGTGAGCAGGGTGGTGAGGCTGAGTAAAATGAGGAATCAAACCCAAAGGGAGGCCTAACATGCTGGTTGTTTCAAACAAAAAATAAATAAAAATAAAGAAAAATGCCAAAATGGACGTTGGGGCTCGAACCCAGGTCCAAGAGGTAATAGGAGCGCGCTTCTACCATTGGGATGACTATACATTCGGTATAATAAACAAAATCATAAATATATATTGCAAACCCATTCCTAGGCATGCACTTCATCTTCAACCTCACGCCAACCAGACCACCTGTAACTTACTCATTTCTCAACGAAAATTAAAATTGCAAACATGAAAGTTGTTCCATTTTTCCTCACGATTCCAAAAATATAAATCACTTAAACTATAAATCAAAGATGAGCAAGAATTTTATTGGTCCTAATTTGAAACCTAATTTTTCCAGAAATTTCAATCTCAAAATTCTCTAAGCTCAGGCTATATAAATGAAAATTATGGACATGGTTAGCTTCAGTGCAATGATGTCTATATTTTGTATTTGAAAATGCAAGCCTAACAATGCCTAAATGAAGAGATGAAAGTTCAGAAAAATACCTCAAAAACTAGAAATCGTGAAATGAGTTTGAGCTGCTTTCAAAGTGTTTTGATGATTGGGTTAGCTTTCTTGAACCTCCAGGAAGCTATTGCAAAGCTTACTTTATGCTGAAAGTTCTTGAATCAAGCTGGAGAAGTCAATGTGTAATACCTTGTTTTTAAAAATGGAGGATGGTTCAAATGGTGTTATAGTTTGAAAACAGGGGTTGGGATAACTTCTATATGTGTATTAGAAGCTTTTTGGATGGTTTGGCCAAGAAACGCACGAGGGGATTTGGAGATTGGATTCAAAAATCAGAAATTACATGTTTTTGTACTTGTGTTGAAATTTCTTGTTTTGGGAAGTTTGAGGGAGTATGAGGGCTTCTAAAATCATGTGTTATCTTATAAATAGTGTCTCTATTTATAAGCAAAAGGTTTGGAGTGCTTAAGTTGATATGAATTCAAAATCCATGTTTAAACTCAACATGTGGTTTTCTTGACAAAACAAGTTTCCATGCCTTGTACTTTTGTTCATGGAGTTGTTAACCACTTTTAACAAAATTCCTATGACTTTGTATATGGAGTGTAATAAGAGAAAACAAGTTAGGAGCTCAAGAAGCTGACTTTGTGCATAAAGCTTGGTTTACAAGAATGGATATGTTACTTTCTTCCCAAAATGGCAAATTGATATGGATAAAGCTTGAATAAATTGGATAATGTCTCAAACAATTGTGTAAACCATTAATTATGGAGTGAAACACAATTTTAAGGCCTTCAAAGCAAATATTATACAGCATGGACTTGAAATTTGAGTTCTTGCACATCACAAAATGACACATAATTCAAGAATTAAACCCTAACTTCATCTCTTCGATTATCTTAGGTCAAGTATGATCTCAATGATTTCTTGGACATTTTGGAAATATTATAACATCCCCTACAACCTTCATGTTGGACATTTTTGAAAATTCAATTTGGAACTAGGTGAAAAGTTGCCTTGAAGTTAGGTAAAAAATCAGCTTAACTAGGGCAAAATTTCACTAAGTGTTTTTAGTTTCATGAACATGTCTTTATGAATTAATAACTTGAGATCCAAGGATTTCTAGAAAAAGTCCTTCCCTACAATGTTTTATATCTCATTTATATCTACAACTTTCATGTTGGATGTTTTCCTTGAATCATCTTGCATCATGGTGAAAAATTGGCACAAAGTTATGAAAAAAAGTAAATTTTCCAACACTTAGAAAAATTTCTCTTGGAAATTTTGACTTTTCAAAATGAAATTTGAATTTTTGATTTGTTGATGAACAAACTTCATATTTTAAAATTTCTTGATGAAATATTATTTTTGAAACTTGATTTTGATCAAAAAGTCAAAGTTTGACTTTTTAGTGTATCAGTTGACTTTCTATCAGTTGACTGAATTTCAATTAATCTTTGGAAGTGTTTTGAACCATACCATTAGGCTAAAATGATACATTTGAATCCTTGATATCATGTCTTAAACCAATAAGTCATGCATTTGGTCAACAGTAAAAAATTAAGCCTCTTCAGTCAAAACCCTAATTTTGACCATTTTGCCCTTTTGGTGATCTGATCAAATTTCTTGAGAAATTGTGACCCAAACTTCATCAATTGACATATATGAGTTCAAAGTGTTGATATGGGTCAAAAATTATGAAATTTGATTGTAAATTGACCACAATTGACTTTTCCCCCAATATAGTTGATTTTAGGTCAACTGATCAATTGACTGAGCAAAAATGTGATCCAAAGCTTGAAACTTGACATGAGCAATCTTGGGAGTCCAAAACAATCCATGAAATTCATATGAAGCATTAAAAGTCCAATTATCCTTGTACAAACTTAAACCCTAATTTTGAGTCATCAGTGCTCGAGGAAGTGTCTTGAGCTGATCAAACCTCGTGCAGTCTTGAATCAATGGAGATCTTGTGAGGGAATTCTTGAGAAATTGAGAGGGAAAATTTTAGGGTACAACTGCTACCCCTGTTCAATCTTCTTAAACCTGGAGAGTTAGATTGGTGGGTCCGCCATTCGTGACTTGAAAGTGAAAGATGATTGAACACTAGAGTGCCCAGAAATTTGCACTCGATGATGTATTGATCCGAGAATGGGCTTATAGATGCCATTTGGATAGATGATGGTAGAAACTGGGAGAAAAATCACCATAAGCCTTTAGTCGATTCGTGCTGAACACTAAGTGTCTTGTCTTTCTTTGACTGGAAGAATCAATTCTGATCCAGAAGAGGTCCTTGGATTAATGACTTTTTCTGCAAGGAACAAAAGGAGTTAGTCGTATGCGAATGTATGCATGGTGTAATGATGTTTCTCAAAATAAATTAGATTTATATTGTATGTATATGTTATGTATGTTATATGATGTATGAATGCAACATGTTATCGAAGCGTATCCTTGACAAATATTGGGGAGCTCTGAGAAGTTAAATCTCAAACTAATGTTGGGGATGAAGAGTATGTGTATCTTCAGACTTTGTTAACAATGCTTCCGCTGGGGATTCCTGCTTTGTTGAGAAGAAACTCCGCTAAGGAATATTGACTTTACTTGAGAAGACTGTGCAGAGTGTTGATTTCTGTTGGGGAACTAGAATTCAGGAGTTTTAGTTGTCCATTTCTCCGGTGGGGAATTTTATCTTGAAAGTTAGCTGTTATTTGGTCGGATTCCAGGCTTCACAACAACTTGCTGGGGATAAACAAGTTAACTTTTATCTGGTCAGATTCCAGGCTTTGCAGCAACTCGCTGGGATAGTGGCAAACTCTACTAGGGAAGAGGAGTTTTATTAGTGATCTATAAGAATTAAACTATTATTTGGTCGGGTCTAGGTTTCAACAACTCAAACTGTTAACTGGTCGGGTCCATGCTTTGCAGTAGATGCAGAATTTAAGTTACTATCTGGTCGGGTCCAAGCTCTAGCCACTTAAAATTGAGGTTTACTGTTATCCAATCGGGTCCAGTCTTTAGCAAATTTAACTTGAGATCAACTGTTATCTGGTCGGGTTCAGGTTTCAGTAACTCGAACTGTTAACTGGTCGGGTCCAGGCTCTACATTTGAAGGAGTTAAACTAATATTTGGTTGGGTCCAGGATTTAGCAACTAAATTTGATATTTATTGTTATCTGGTCGGGTCCAGGTTTCAGAAATTGGAGTTGTTATATGGTCGGGTCCATGATTTATTTTAAATGGTTAACTGGTATCTGGTCAGGTCCAGGCTTGAACTATTGACTGGCCGAGTCCAGGCTTAAGCAATTTGAGAAGTTAAACTAATATCTGGTCGGGTCCAGGATTTAGTAACTTGGAATTGAGATTTACTATTATTTGGTTGTGTCCAGTCTTCACAGTAAGTTGAGAGTAGGATGAAGTTGAACTAGTATCTAGTCAGGTCCAGGCTTCATAGTAACTTGCTTGAAAGGATGAAGTTGACTATTATCTAGTTGGGTTCCAGGCTTTACAGCAACTTTCGGAGATAGCAATGACTCTGTTAGCGACTTCACTGGGGATTAGGGGTCGCGGTCCCTTGATTTGTAATAGTCAGAGAGGCAAACTCAAGCTGGGGAATTTTGCTGTTTGTTGAGGAAATAAACCCTATTGAAGAGAATATTTGATGAACTGCTGGGGAGGTGTCTCTTTAGGAAGAGATCCATAAGGCTTGTTTTTTAAGACCAACTCAGCTTGGGGAGAGAATCTTTCGGAGATTGAAATTCTGGCTGGGGATTTTATGAATCCCAATTTGTGGAGATAATGTTATTGAAATAACTCTGTGGAGATATCTCAAATGCATTCAAGGAGATGCTTTGTCACTGTTTTTAAGTATACATTTGCTAAAAGTTTAATCATGTTCATTCAATTTTATGCATATGTTCATTCAATTTTAGTCATTGGACGCTTTTGCACTCAAAACAGAAAATACAAAAAGTTTATACTTCAAAATATATTTGTATTAATGTTTTTCCCATGAATATACGTTTTTGTACAAAGAGACAGAGATCCTAGTATAAGGAAATCGTCAAAAGAAATGAAAAATGTACAGAGTGAAAACAAAAATAATAGCCGTGTGGAAGTGATCTTATTGTGTCCCAACTTTGCTATTGCCACTATGTCTTCGTACAAACCCTTTCCGCTTGGAAGAAACTGATTGAATTGATCTGGTATCATTGAATTTGGATCTTGGTAATAAAATTGGCTGTAAAGATCCCACAGGACATAGTCATACGCTTTAATCCTTAACTTTTTCCTGGACCTCCCTTTTGGGTTTTCAGCCCACCAGGATACCCATTTTTGCCCAAATCTCCCTTTTGGGTTTTCGACTCGCCGGGTGTACAATCTTTTGCATATATCCATAAATTTTGCCCAACCTCTTTGGTTCGCCGCGATGCCCTTATTTTTTCCTAGGCATGTCAACCTAGCGGGTCATTTTATGCGTAGTATTTTTTAACTATGTCCGCGTTCACAGGATGCGGAAAATCTTCGCCATCCATAGTAGTCAGCATCATGGCACCACCAGAAAAAACTTTCTTTACAACAAATGGTCCTTCGTAAGTGGGAGTTCATTTTCCCTTGGGGTCGCCTTGTGTAAGAATGATGCGCTTTATCACCAATTCACTAATCTGATATACTCGAGGCTTAATATTTTTGTTGAAAGCCTTGATCACACGTTTTTGATACATCTGACCATGGAAAATAGAAGCCATTCGCTTCTTGTCAATCAAGTTCAACTGGTCTAACCTAGTCTGAATCCATTCATTTTCTCCTAAATATGATTCCTTCATAATCCTTAGAGAAGGGATCTGAACTTCGACAGGGAGGACAACTTCCATGCCATAGACTAGGGAGAACGGGGTTTCCCTATTTGTTGTTCGGGCTGAAGTCCGGTAGCCATGGAGAGAAAACGGTAAAATCTCGTGCCAATCTTTGTAGGTTACCACCATCTTTTGCGCAATCTTCTTGATATTTTTATTGGCATCTTCCACTGTGCCATTCATCTTGGGTATGTATGGAGAATAGTTATGATGCTTGATTCTGAACTGAGTACATAGTTCCGTAATCATAGCATTGTTGAGGTTGGTCCCATTGTCGGTGATAATCCTTTCGAGGATACCGTAACGGCAGATGAGGTTATGCTTGATGAATCTGGCTACAACGTTCTTGGTAACTGAGGCATATGAGGCAACTTCACCCACTTGGTAAAGTAATCAATGGCAACAAGGATGAAACGGTCATGGCGTATGTTTGATCTCTCCAATCATATAAATGCCCCACATTGCAAACGACCATGGAGAAGTCATGACATTTAGAGGAATATGAGGTACATGGACCTTATCAGCATAGATTTGAAACTTGTGGCAAGTCCTTGAGTGATGATAACAATCAGTTTCCATTGTGGACCAATAGTAACCAGCCCTCAGGATTTTCTTGGCCATAGTGTGTCCACTAGAGTGGAACCTGGACCCTACCAAATAACAATTGATTCAATTTACTGTAAAGCCTGGACCCGACCAGATAACAGTAAATCTCAAATTTAAGTTACTAAAGCCTGGACCCGACCGAATAATAGTTTAACTTCTTCAATTTACTATAAAGCCTGGACTCGGCCAGATAACAATTTGAGTTGCTGAAACCTGGACCCGACCAGATAATAATAAATCTCAATTTTAAGATACTAAAGCATGGACCCGACCAGATAATAGTTTAACTTCTTCAAATTGTTAAAACCTAGACCCGACCAGATAACAGTTTGAGTTATTGAAACCTGGACCCGACCAAATACCAGTTAACCTCAAGATCAAATTGCTGAAACCTAGACCCGACCAGATAACAGTACGAGTTGCTGAAACCTGGACCCGACCAGATACCAGTTAACCTCAAGATCAAATTGTTGAAACCTGGACATGACCAGATAACAGTTCAAGTTGCTGAAACCTAGACCAGACCAGATAACAGTCAACTTCGGCAAGTGGATGCGAAGCTGGAATACAACTAGATATCAATTAACTTCATCCTTTCATCAGTTACTGTGAATCCTGGAATCCGACCAGATAACCGTCAACTTCAGTAAGTTGTTGTGAAGCCTAAAATCCAACCAGATAACAATTAACTTCATTCTCTCAAAAATTTACTGTGAAGCCTGGAATCCGACCAGATAATAGTTAACTTCAGTAAGTTGTTGCAAAGCCTGGAATCCGACCAGATAATAATTAACTTCAGTAAGTTGTTGCAAAGTGTGATACGATGGGAGAGAACTGACTATTTTTGGAATGCTGGTTCGCGTTTTGTGTTTGTTTTTGCAAAATGTCGCGGTGAGCAAGAGTCTCCACCGTCTTTTATTTTATCCAACAAGGAAAGGAAAAAAGCACAGAAAAATTCCTTTTTCGAGATGTTTCTCGGGTCCGGGGGGTAGATTATAGAAAGGGAAGGTGTTAGCACCCTTTCTATCCGTGGTTATCCACGGGCTCTTAGGTACTTGCTCAAAGTGTTTTCAAGATTTGCTTTTCTTTGTGTTTGTGGGTTTAAAAAGAGTTTTTGTTTGAAAGATGTAAGTGCGAAAAGTTTTTATTTTGTTTTGAAGGAGCGAGTACTTAAGAACCATCTACCTACTCGAAAAAGGAATCAATTTGTGCTAACTTCCTTTAGACAATGCTATCCCACTATTGATGAGTAGGTAGCATCGTCGTTGGAGTTTTAAGGGTCAATTCGATTAAGGGACGTATGGTCACTAAAGCAATGTTAGGACGCCTTAGGGTAACCCTAATGTCTTAGATCATTTTTCCGAGGCAACCGTTTCGAGGCAACTATGATCTTTGGACAAGAGGGCGACCTCTAAAACTTCCTATACTCAATGACCATGTTCGAAGGCAACCAAGCGAGGTGTACCCTAAGAGTGCGCATGTGCGAGTGTGTTATTTCGGTTAATTTGTCTTTGTACATGTCATGGGTGAGCTATGTTTATTTTAGGTTAAAGATTTGATCTTGTCATGCATTCCCTATTATCAAACATCTAACAGTTTATAAGTTGCGGAAATTAAATTGCGGGAATTTAAATCTAACTATTACAAGGCGTCGGGTATTTACATCGCCAAAAACAACCCTTGAAAATTAAAATGCGGAAAATAAAATAAAGTGATAAAATAAAGTCCTAGTTAAAAGCTATTACATTCCGGGAAACAGTTACATCAATATGGTAAAATAGATCGCGTGCGGGAAATTAAATCGGATGCGAAATTTTTAGGGTTTTGACCCTTTTTTGAAAGAAAGTATTTTTTGGTTATTTTTGAGTTAAATGGAATAAACTAAGTTAATTAAATAAATTAATTAATTAATTAATTAAGAAAAAGATATTTTTGGATTTTTGGATATTTAAGGAAATAAAATAAATTTGATTAAAGTTAATAAAAACCTAATTTTCTACATTAATTTTAATTATTGCAAAAATATTAGAAGTTATACCTATTTAAAACTAAATTAATTAAGTTAGTATTTATTTACAAAAATAAAAGATACTGAATTTAATTTTAATAAATAAAATATATATATTTTTTGGTTTTTGATTTTATGAGGAAAATTTTTAATTGGTTAGTGATAATAAAAATAATTAATAAAACAAATAAATAAATAAAATGAAAAGAAAGAAAAATAAATACTCAAGGGGTTTGGGCCCAGATTGGAGGTGAAATCTGCAATTCAGAGGCCCATTTACGCCTTGGCCTGTTTGACTTTTGGATCCTCCACACGTGTATATTGACTTTGGCATATGGTGCACATTCAATCTGGGCCATCAGATTTGGCCTGAGGGCCATCTGGCGCTTTGAGATTTGAGGTCCATGGTAGACTGCAATTGCTGAGATGTGCTGGAGTACCTGGAGAAAAATAATAATATGCATATGGGAGGACCTGGGATTCGAACCCAGGTCTTGTTAGCCTTTGAACAACACGTCTACCACTGCGCCACTGCTTTCCATTTGTTACTATAATAGGTAGCAATTATTATATGGAAAAACAACTATAATGCCAGAATAAAAAAACAAAAACGCGTGCAATTTGAAACAACCACTCAGGGGAAGGAACGTATTCGTCTTCTTCCTTTAGCCTTGGATATTTACCTGCGGATTTTCATCCGCAGCTAAATGCGTAGGTGCCTCCTAAAATCAATTTCAGGCCATGGAAACTCAATCTAAAAACATAGTCATGCTCGTCTCTTTTCCCTGATCACGTCCATGTCCATTGTTTGCATCAATTTTGCCTGTAAATAAAAAACCCAAAAACAAGCTTCCAAAACCCTAGGTTTGGGTATGGGGCCATGGCTCATGAAAACACAATCAAATGATGCAAAAAGTTTAGAAATTGAATGATAAGCATGATTATACCAAAAATTTGTTCAAAAGATGCAAAAATATGGAGTCACGATTTCAAGTGCAGAGCGACTTTCAGGGAGACTTACAGCGCGATTGAGGAGGTTTCAGAGCTTGTTAAGGATTGGTTTTGACTCAGTGGATGTACAACAAGAGGATAGCATTGAGATTTTGCTTTGAATCGGCCTCTAGAAAGGATTTCAGGTTTAAGCTTTTTCAAGTTTTTCTCAAGTTTTGGTTTTGATGTTTATGCAGCCTCTAGGTTCTTAAACTCGTGCCTCTAGCTTGTATAAGTAACATGGAATGAATTAGGTCATGTTTTGGGCTTTGAATCCTTATGCATTGATAATTTAGGATTTGATTTGATCCTCCATGAAAAAGCTTCCAAATTTGGCAAAAATCCAATATTTTGTTCATGATATGGCTTGATTCGAGTTTGATCTTGTCCATGATGACAATTAAGGCTTGTATCAATCAAAAAGATACCAAGTTATCAATATTTAGATTTTATTTGGATTTAAATTGATTTAAAATGAATTAATTCAATAAAAATCAAATAAAATAGAAAAATTAATGAATGGACATAAGACTGAAGATAGGACACGTGTGTCGTGTGAAAAGTTCAAATCAAGTGGAAAAAAGTGGGCCCATTTGACAAAATTTGAAGCTTTGGGGATAGTTGACTTTTGGCAATTTTGGAAAAATGCCCAACTTCAACAATGCATAACTTCTTCAATTTTGAACTTTTGGAAGTGTTCTTGGACTTTTTAGAAACCTTGAAATGTCTTCTAACCAACCCTTATGGCCTCATCTCATTTTCATATTCCATTCTCAAGTTATAATCTTTAGAAAAAATGGTGTTTTTGTTGACTTTCAAAAATGACCTATAATGTCCAAATTTATAACTTCTTGTGAGTGCATTTTATGATCTTGGGGTATGAAGATGGATTGTTGGAAATTACATACTATTCAAAATGAGCTTTGGATGGTTCATTTCTCATAAAGTATGAGAAAGTTATGCTTGGTCAAAGTTGAGTTGACTTTTCCTACAAAACCCTAATTTAACAACTTTTGAACCTTGATGAATTTTGAGCAATCCTTGATGAATCATGATCAAACATTGATCAAATGATGAATTATCCTTAAAAATGAGAATGTTGACAAAAAATCTTGGAGTTTGACTGTTTATAGGTCATAGTTGACTTTTGCCCTAGCACAGTCGATCTTTGGACCTCTTGAGCAATTGACTGACCAAACTTCCTCTGCAAGGTTTGAAATTTGACATGGATGAACTTGAGAACATATTAGGACATTGGGTAGAACTTGGGGTCATTTGGATGCAAAGACCTTGATGCAACACAAAACCCTAATTTGAGGTTGACTGTCTTATGAGATAGTTTGACTGTCCAACTCTTGAGCAATCTTGAGCCACTTGGGGATCCTTCTTGACATGTCTTGAGAAATATGGGAGGGCAAATTTTAGGGTACAACACAAAGCCTGGAATCCGACCAGATAACAATTAACTTCATTCTCTCATAAATTTGCTATGAAGCCTGGAATCTGACCAAATAATAGTTAATTTCATCTAAGTTACTGCGAAGCCTGGAATTCGATCAGATAACAGCTACTTCAATTTTATGCAAAGCCTAGAACCCGACCAGATAACAGTTAATTTCATCTAAGTAACTATAAAGCCTGGGATCCGACCAGATTCCAGTTTAATTTTCATCTCTCTAAACAAATTACTGCGAAGACTGGAGTCCGACCAGATAACAGTTTGAATTACGACGGAGACTGGAGTCCGACCAGATAACAGTTTGAGTTACTGCGAAGCCTGGGATCCAACCAGATGACAATTAATTTCATCTTCCTCAGTAAATTGTTGTGAAGCCATGATCTGACCATATAACAATTAACTTTATTATTCCCAGTAAGTTGTTGCGAAGCCTGGATCCGGCCAGATAATAGCTAACTTCCTTTCTCTCCAATCAAGAGATAACTCCCCAGTAGAGCAACGGACAACTAAAACTCCTGAACTCTTTCCCTCAAGTAAAAATCAACACTCTCCATAGAGTTTTCCCTCAAGAAAAGTCAATATTCCCCAGCGGAGTTCTCCTCAAACAACAGAACAGGAATCCCCAGCGGAAACATTCTAAAACAAGGTCTGAAGATGAGAATACTCTTCAACCCCAACAGCGGTTAGGGATTTAATTTCCCAAGGCTCCCGAACATTTGTCAAGGATTTATTTTCCAAGGCAAAGATACATTTCAATAACATTCATACCATATGCATACGAAGCACATATAGCACAACCACATTTTTTAGAACATCATTACACAATGCATTTCATACATCATGACATTGCATACAACTAACTCTTTACCTTTTCAGGAAAGATCAATCAACAGATAATTATCATCAACAATTTTCAACAGGTCCAAGATTAGTTCTTAAAGCAAGATAGACCAACTATCTATGCGACCATATGCAACTTCACACGGGCTCATCATGAAGCAATCTTACACGGGTTCCTTCTAAAGTTCAGATGCAACTTCACACGAGCTCATCATGAAGCAATATTACACGAGTTCCTTCTAAATTCCAAATGCAGCTTCACACGGGCTCATCATGAAGCAATCTTACACGGGTTCCTTCTAAATTCCAGATGCAGCTTCACACGGGCTCATCATGAAGCAATCTTACACGGGTTCCTTCTAATTTCTAGATGCAGCTTCACACGGACTCATCGAGAAGAAATCTTACACGGGTTCCATCTAATTTCCAGATGCAGCTTCACACGAGCTCATCATGAACCAATCTTACACGGGTTCCTTCTAAATTCCAGATGCAGCTTCAGACGAGCTCATCATGAAGCAATCTTACACGGGTTCCTTCTAATTTCCAGATGCAGCTTCACACGGGCTCATCATGAAGTATTCTTACACTGGTTCCTTCTAATTTCCAGATGCAGTTTCACATGGGCTCATCCCGAAGCAGCCCTACACTTGCTTATTCTCGTACATTTCCAAATGCAGTTTCACACAGACTCATCCCGAAGCAGCCTTGCACAGGCTCATTCTCGTACATTTTCAGATGCAGTTTCACATGAACTCATCCCGAAGCATCCCTACACAGGCTCATTCTCGTACATTTCCAGATGCAGTTTCACACAGACTCATCCCGAAGCAGCCCTACACAGGCTCATTCTCGTACATTTCCAGATGCAGTTTCACACGGACTCATCCCAAAGCAGTCTTACACAGATACAGTTTCACACGGGTTTATCCTGAAGAAATCTTACACGGATTCTTTCTAATACATTTCTAGACACGGCTTAACATGGGTCCACTCCAGCATATCATTCAGATAAAATTAACTAAAGATTTATTCTGATACTTCTTCCAATTCCTACCCAATAGTCACTTTGGATGGCATTTGTAAGCCCATCTTTGACATACTCCCCATCACCTCTCCAAATGGCATCTTTAATCCCATTCTCGACACAATCCACCAACACATCATCAAGTGCAAATTTATGGGCACTGTTGTACCCCAATTTTTACCCCTAAGATTCCTCTATCATCTCATATCATCTCAATGCAACCAGATCACAAACTAGGGTTTGGGGTTTTTCTCCTACTGCATCCTGTCTTTAGGTTTTCCTATGAGAATCACCAAGCACCTTGAAGCACCTTGAATTGTGTATCTTTGTACATGTATGTTTTTAACTAACCCCGAGATGTGTATATTTTGTCTCTTGGAATATCATATTGTAGGTAATGGCATAATTGTCTTCATCTCACCATCTCCTAGCATAGAGGATCAAAACTAGGGTTTGGATTTTAATCAGGAAGTCTTTGGATTTTTGGGAAATACTTGATCCCATACTTCTCTACATATTCATGAGCATCTATCATTGGAAGTTTGATCATCAATTTTGGCTTGAAAATGTTCAATTGATAATAAAAAAGGGGTAAAATGGTCATTTTGTCAGAAGACAGTCAAAGTCAGTTGTTGACCAAGTGGACTTTTAGTCAATCATCAATTCAATATCCCTATTCTCATATTTCATGGTCAATAGTGACAAAAATATCAAGAGGAATTGTAAATTGGAGATAACTTGTCAAGGAAGTTATTTGAAGTTTAAAACTTTTTCTAAGTATCCATAGGGATGAATTTTAATTGGCTACAACTTTCTCAATTTTAATTGAAAATATGCAAACTTTATGTGCCTATAAAGAGGATGAAAAATTATCCAACTTTGTAGGAGAGGCCACAAGTCCAAAAAATGAAAGGAAAAAGAATTATGAAGCTTGGAAGATTTTGACACTTAGTGAAATTTTGGTTAAAAATGAAAAAATTTGACTTCTTCATATCCATTTTTGAATGACCATTTGGACTCAAATCAAAAAGTTGGAAACATGAAAGTTGTATACTGAAGTTTTCTCTTCATTTTTCATTCAAGAATCATCTCAAATGGTTAAGTTTAGAGAAAGATACAGTGATTAGGATTTTGAGTTGAAAACTGAATTTTTACCCAGCACAAGGCAAGTCACGTGCGCTAGGCATGAATTTCATCAAACATGTTGTGGGTGCGCATTCATCATCACTTTTCTATAAGAAATATTCATTATTTTGAAAAACGTAAAACATCAAAGATCAAGCCCTAAATGTGAGGAACAACTTTACTTCAAAAAGTTTCTCCAAATTCTTCCTATATTTTGAGATATAATTGTGAGAAGTAAGCATCATGCATGGTGAATTTTCTGCCCAGCAAGCCATCACGCGCGTGCAGGCAGCTCAGCCAGGCCTGGCATTTTATCAAATAGTTTGTAAGCTCGTGTTCATAGCCAAATATCTCATTGATCCAAGCATCATTTTGAAAATTTTCGAACATGAAAGTTGGAGTATGAAGTGTCCTCTATACTTTTTATTCAAAGGTTGTCACGTTTCATGCATTGTGGAGAGAGATATAAGGAGGTAAAGAGGTGTGCATGAAATGGTGAGTTTGCATGAAAATTCATGAATTTTTGTTGTCCCAATACAAGTCTCATTTTCCAGCTCACGCTTTAGTCTTTGTTTACTTACCCAAGCACGTGATTTGCACCCTCATTTGCACACAAAAACGTAGCATGCCTCTCCCTCTCTCATTCTTTCCATTTCTCTCACTTTCCATCTTTCTCTTTCTTCACTCTATATAAAGCATTTCACTCAATGCAGCTCTCTCACGCAAACTCTTATCTCTCTCTCTCACGCAACTCTCTTCTTTGCAAGCAAGAAGTTCTTCTTCTCTCTCTTTCCTCCATTTTCAAGAAAGCTACCATTGTTAAGCAAGCAAGTTTTTTAGCATCTCCCTCTCTACTCATTATCTCTTCATATTCAAGCAAGCTTCTTCTCCATTCCTTGCTCTTTATTTGAGCCCAAGCACCATCAATTTCACTTCAAAGGTAGATAATCTATTTTCTCCCTCTACTGCAACTTGCATTTTATTTTTAAATCCATGAACCTTTTGAAAAAATCCAATACCATATTCTTAATCCTTGCATTTTCGTGATCAATTTTCATTTTTGGATCGTGTGATTTGATGGAAAATTGAGGGAGAAAATCAAGATTGAAATCTGTTTGTTAAAATGTGCAAATAAAAAAAGTGTTCATGTAGCATTCTTTGCGCGTGTTTTTATCCATCATCCAGGCATCATTTCATCCAATGTTTGATCCTAGCATGTTCTACTAATTTCCCTCTTGAACTTTGGTGTTGGAATTTTTGAATTTCATCAAGAATGAAATGAGACATTGTGACATGAAAGTGGTGTTGAAAAACTGCAAAATCTGCAAAATATTATGGGATTTGGTAGGGACGATGATGTGTCCCATTCTGATCGAACATGGAGATCTTTTTCTTTTACAGCACATATGTTAAAAAGCAAGTGTAATATCCTTTGAACTTTTTTTTTAATTTTCTTCTCATTTTCTTTTAATATTTTCTTCACTTCAAAAATTATCGAAAAAATATTTTAGACTACTTTTTCAATCTATTTTCATATTTTGATTTTTATTTCATTTTTTTCATTATTTTCCTTGATTAAATAAAATTATGTAATAACTAGGGTTTTATTATCCTTTTAAATATTCAATTTTATTTTTCTACTTCTATTAAATAAAAAAATCCATAAAAAATATTTTTTTACTCCTCTCTGAGTTTATTAATTGAAATTATTTTTTGTCCAATTTTATAAAAAAATTTGGTTACATTTTAAAATCATTTGTACATAATATCTTTTATTTGCATTAATTCTATTAGTTTGTGTAAATAATTTTCATTTTATTTTTCCTTTTGGGATAAAATTCAAGAAAAGTATGCTTTCTTATCCTTAGAGTTTTCTTGATATTTAGGTTATTTTACATCAAATTTATTTGACCTTTAGATCTAATTGATTAATTTGTGAACTTAATTTCCTTTTTTTGGGTTTTGGCTTGATCATGCACATTAATTGATTTAAATTTCCAACTTCCTATACCTATAAAATAATAGATGAAGTTGATTAGAGTGCTTGAACATGTTGAGGCCATAAAAATCATTTTTTTTTGGAATTTTACAATGTGATTTCATATTTTTCACAAATTATTTCCCAAAACTACCTAGTTTAAGGCTTATACTTGCTAGTTTCCAAGAAAATTTCCACCTCAATCCAGGGACTCCAAATTTTATTTCTGAATTTTATAGGACTTTAGGAAGTTAGAGTTTTAATTTCATAATTTTTCAAGTCATTTTTATATTTTAAAACTATTCTTGACTTGGGTGTGCATCTAGGGTTTTACCTTTGAATAATGTTTGTAAATTGAAAACTTTTGTACATGATTCTTTTTTAATTATTGAAATAGAATGTGGTACTAAATTGAGGCATATTGTGAGCCAAATTTTTCAACCTCATTGGGTCTTGGGTGTTGATAGGTTGATAAACCAAATCCACTAAAATGGACGAATGGTGTTGATGATATTTGAAGTTCTAATCCCTTCCCTCTTCATCTTATCCCCCTTTCTTATTATATTACATGTTATGGGATAATGATCTCTATATCATTTATCCAAACATGAAATACATAGATTGTTATTGACCGGCCTCAAAATAGGTGCTACTTCTACATAAGTCCACTTACGATTGCTTAACATAGCGCTAAATTTTGTCCCAATTTGAGAAAATGGTCATTCGTGGCCTAAACCTATGTTTGTAAGCCCAAGTATGTTAATTTGACCTCTTTGATCCAATAACCTTGAGATTCATTGTTAGGAGGCTTTGGTTCTACCAATCCTCCAATGGATCTTCATCAATTTTGGTCAACGCGGATCACATAAACATCGTTGATCATTAAATGTTGCCTTGAGGATTCTAAAATGGATGATATACTTGACAAAAAGCAAATGAAACTTATTGTTGAGAGGCTTTGGTTATACCAATCTTCTAATGAGTTCTAAATACAAGTTTCAAGATGGTCATCCAACTAACCATTAACTTCTAGCAATTGACTTTATTTTATGCTTTTATTTTTATGCTTTACTTTATGTACCATTTACTTTAGCATTTACATTTCATGTTATTTTCATCTTTGTTCACTTGTGAATTTACTTTTATGTCATTTTTATTTTGCTCACTTGAGCTTTTCTTTTTTTTGAAGATACTTAATAATCAACATGAACCATAAAAAACATTAATGATACTTGGACTATTTGGTTACTATCCATGGCATTATGGAGTATTGGACTTCTTGGACTTAGGATTAAAGACCTTTATCATATGTTGGAGACCTTGTGACCTTAATTGATATTTTATCTGGAGTTATTGAGGTTTACCTCAAGTCATTGGATTGTTTGTTTGTTTTGTGCAGGTTATTATGATTACATACTATGTCTGTAATCCGGAATTCCTCTGTATACAGACGTTACTCAGCCTAATTTTTGTGAAGACTTAATACACTTGAAGTTTACTTCTCTCAAGAGGTCTAGTATATTTGCTTGCTTGGTTTTAATCCAAAGAATGGGAATTCTATCTTGACTCATAATGTCAAGTATTGGCTTCTTGTTGTTTAGATGGCTCTTCTCCTTAGCTTTTTACTTTATGCTTTAGGATAGTCCCTTCATCTCCTCCCATCTTCTTTAATTTCAAAAATCTTCTCCCTCCTTTTGAAAACTCTTCTTGTTTTTTTTTAAACTTGAACCACTTTCAAAATAAACTTGGACTTAGGTCCATGTATTTTCAAAACATTTTCATAAATAAACTTTAATCAACTTAACAATACCTTGACATTTTTGTGAGAAGACTAAAAGTCAATCAATCTCATTCAAACCATTTTTCCATTTTGGCACTTATCTTTAAACTTTTCTCAAAAAGATTAGACTCTTGTCAATACTTGTAGTGATGCAAACAACTATTTTTCTACAATATATAGTGAAGTGAGATTTTTTCCACTTGGATGTTGAGTGAGGCATTGTTGATTTAAAAATCCAAGCCATATCCTCCACTTTGAGATGATGCAAATTATCCTTTCTCATGATTGTGGGTAGTAAGTATGTTTTCCATACGGACAATGACGATGATGTCTTATCTCATAAAATTAACCAACACACTTGTATTTTAAATTTTTTTAAAGGTGAACTACGAGTACCCTGATCCCCTATTGCACTGAAGGTGGTATTTAGGCACTAAAGGTTCGCAACTGTGGCGGGTGAAAAAATCATAAAAAAAATATTTCTCTTCTCACCTCCACAATCTATTTTCATACAACATTTTATAGCCAAAATATACAGATTTTTCAAAGAGGTTCTTGCGGAGTACCGTAGATGTTTATGGTTAATACCTTCCCTTTGCATAACCAACCCCCTTACCTAGAATCTTTCCACCTCTTTTTGGGTTATTCGCTCTTTTTCCATTCCTTTGGAAACAATAAAGCACGGTGGCGATTTTATTTTGATCTGCACAAGTCAAGTCAATCCAATGGCTTAGTCTTAAACATTTCTACCGCTACAGAAAAGATGGCGACTTCACTAGGGAAAGATTGACCTCTTGCTGGTCCATCCCTAAGTGGGTTGAGCCTATCTTTATTTATATCTGTATATGTGATATTTCTGTTTATGTGTTATATGTTATGTATATGTTTGTCTGGATTTTCATGGTTTTCAGGGTGCTTGGTGATTACTCATGAGTCCTATACCCGGACTTGGGAAAACTTTAAGATTGGACGGGCGGTATAGTCATGTTAACTTTGAGGGAGTAATCCCAAAAAAGGAGGCATGAGATCTCCCACTCAGTGGAGGCCCCTTTGACTGTAGTGTCATTTATCGAGCAACTGGGAAGACGTATTGCTTTCGACCTGGGCCTGTTGAAACTGAGGACCGTAGAATACCTAACCCATCTTATCCTTTTAGGTGTAATGTGGAAGCTATGACGGAGTAATCCGGAAATAGTTGTCACGTGATACTACGCTCGAACGAGTTTTTCTTAAGAATATTACTAATTACTGAGTTAATCGGGAAGTTGGTAATATCCTAAGGAAAGATGTAGACTCTGGAAACCTCTAAAACCTTGTTCGGTAGGTGATAACTCTTAAAACATAACTTATGGGTAGTACCTTCGACCTCATGCTCGTGATGTTGAACCTATAAACCCTATGTTTGTGATCTTGTGTGTGATTGTTGCATCATGCATCCATGCGCTCATAAGCATCTTTTGAAGAAATTTTATTTCATGGGATTTAAAAGTTGACCATTTGTGAATATCTCAGGTACTTTTTGACTATGGATCCTGGAAAAAGAAATACCGGAAAATACAGTTTCAAAGATCCCAAGATAGATGAGTTGATGAGTCTAATTCTCGAGATTGAGTGTTCTGCAGATTTTAGGAGGAAGTATGGGTCCGTCATTTCTCTCATGAAGTTTAGGATGAAGGAGGGTATTCTCTCGATCTTGGTCCAGTTCTATGATCCGATGTATCATTGCTTTACTTTCCCCGACTATCAGTTGATGCCTACACTAGAGGAGTATTCTTATCTGTTGGGTTGACCTATTACTGGTCGTGTTCCTTTTACTGGTTTGGAGGGTGAGCCAAAACCACATGAGATTGCTGCTTTGATCCATCTGTGGAAGTCTAAGGTCAAAGCCCATATGAGTACTAAAGAAGGGATTAGAGGATTACCAACTCATTTCTTATTGGAGAAAGCTCTTTACTATTCCAGGATGAAGAGTACAGTCACTTTTGAGGCCATCTTTGCTCTACTTGTTTATGGGTTGTTCTTATTTCCTAATGTAGACAAATTTGTTGACATTAATGCTATCAGGATCTTCATGGTTGGAAACCCAGTTCCTACATTGTTGGGTGATGCTTATTACTCTATTCATCTTCGGTATTCTTATCAAAGGGTTATGATCATCTATTGCATGCCTCTGTTGTATCGATGGTTTACTTCTCATTTACCTCTGGATGATGCTTTTTGGGAAGTCCGGAAGGAACCTCGTTGGGCTCCTAAGATAATGGCACTTACTCACCCAGATATTGTTTGGTATCATCAGGCTTACCGTGATATAGAGATTGTCGACAGTTGTGGCATTTTCCCCAATGTACCTCTTCTTGGTACACAGGGAGGAATTAACTATAACCCTGTTCTAGCATGGCGACAACTTGGTTATCCAATGAGGGATAAACCAAATAGTATTCATTTGAGTAGTTTCTTCCTGAAAGAGGGAGAATACCATAAGGAAGCTAAGGAGAAGATTGCGAAGGCTTGGCGTCACATTCACAGGAAGAGTAGGAAAGACTTAGGACCTAGGGGGGTTGTTTCTTTGTAGCCTTATCTTCAGTGGGTCCAAGCGAGAGCTATTCAGTTGAAAATGTCATATTCTCGGGAAGCACCTATGCCTGATTTGTTTGTGAAGACCACTCTTCCCTTATTGGATGATGTGTAAGAGCTATAACTTGCTTTAGTCAGGATGCAACAGGAAAAGGAAGCTTGGAAGAACTAGTGCCAAACTTTAGAGATTTCCTACAGAGAAGACTTGAAGGAGAAAGAGGACTTGATTGAGATTCTTGAGAGTCGGGCTGTAGAGACCACGGAGAGGCAAGGAGGTTTATTTACTACTAAGCCTTAGTCAGATGCTAGTTGCTCACTTCCTGATTCAGATGATTGGAAGGAAGTCGCCACCAGATATGCAGAAGAAAACCAGAGGTTGAAGGCTTAGATTGCCAGACTTATAGGGAAAAGTCAGCGTGTAGAGTGATCTCCATCAGCTTTGCTTTTTAGGGTTTTAGACTTTACTTTCATCTTGTAATTGGGATTATAGAAACTTTTAATCCATTTTGAAGTTATTATAATATAAAAAAATTCAGTATTTCAAATGTGTTATACTTTGATATTCGCAATGATTGTCTATAAAATCTTTAAGTCCCTTGAAATAATAATAATAAAATAAATCATGTGCATTTCATATCATGCATCATATTGTACATATTTCTTACATTTTTTGTGTATATCCAGGTGTCTTACTGAGCTTGTTTACTTCGTTCACAAGTTGTTTCACCACTACAATACTCAGGCTAATTTCAGAAGAAAGATGGGCGCATTAGAACAAGAGAATCGCGATCTGCGCGACAAGGTTTCTAATCTGAAGGCCGGTATGGAAAATCTTACTGGTCTGATTGAATCTTTGGTGGCTGCTCAGAATCAGCCACCAATTGCTCAACTTCAACAGACAATGGTTACTACTGAAGCTCTGGTTGTTCCTGTGTCTGCTACTCCAACTAGTGTTCAGAATCACATACCTCAAGGTAATCCATAGAGAATTCTAGAGAAGTTTAAGCCTTAAGGTTTTAATCTTGGTCCTCAAGTTACTCTAGTTGTTCAGACTACTGTTACTCATGCACCTCATGTGGTGCATGTTACTCTTGTTACACCTCCTTCGATGAATGTTGTGCCATTTGCTAATGATGAAGCTTATCGTCCTTTTCCTCCACCAAGTGAAGGCTTGGGTCTCTATGATCGAATGGATAATTTTCAGGATCGGTTTGACAAGATGCAAAGGGAGATGAAGGCCCTCAGAGGAAAAGAAATGTTTGGGCAGAATGTGGATGATTTATGCTTTGTCCCGAATGTCAAGATACCTGCAAAGTTTAAAGTTCCGGAATTCGAGAAGTACAAGGGCAATACTTGTCCTCGTGCTTATCTTGTGATGTATATAAGAAGAATGTCTAACCACACTGATGATCAGTGTCTGCTGATTCACTTTTTTCGGGATAGTTTGAATGGTGATGTGTTGAAGTGGTACATGAGTTTGGACAGTGCCAATATTCATGCTTTCAACGACTTGGGCAAAGCGTTTATTAGACAGTACAAGTATAATGTGGACATGGCGCCTGGCCGTGATCAACTCAGGTCAATGGTCCAGAAAGATAGAGAATCATTTAAAGAATATGCCCAGAGATGGCGTGAGGTAGTCTCCCAAGTGATTCCTCCAATGGAAGAAAAAGAGATGACAAAGATTTTCCTAAAGACTCTGGGTGCTTTCTACTAGAGAGAATGGTGGCGAGTGCACCCAGTGATTTTACTGAAATGGTAAGCATGGGAGTCCTCTTAGAGGAAGTTGTCCGTGAAGGTCGTCTATCTAAAGACAGGGACTAGTCAATGGTGCTAAGAAGTATGGTGATAGTTCTTCCAAAAAGAAAGATCAAGACTCCTATGTTATACTTCATGGTAGAAAGGGAGATCTCATAATAGGAATCAACAAGTAGCTTTTGTGACTCCATTCGTTAATGTGACTTCGACTACTGTTGCATATCAGAGGGCACCTCAACAAGGAAATCAAGGGCAAGGTCATCAGAGGAAAATGAGCTTTGATCTAATTACAATGACATACACAGAGTTGTATCCTTCTTTGTTGAAGAAGAATCTGGTTCAAACCCGAGCTCGACCAGTTGTTCCTGAAAAATTGCCAAGAGGATAAAGCTGGTGCTTCCTATGCCTTTCATCGGGATGCTCCTGGGCACAATTTGGAAGATTTCTTTTCTTTGAAGGCCTAAGTTCAGAGGTTGGTCCGAAGATGTATCTTGTCATTTAAGGATATTGACACTAATGTTCAAAACAATTCCTTAGTAGAGCATGAATGAATCTCTGTTGGTGGTAGTTCCAAAGTTTTGGGAATGTTTCCTTCAATGCAAGTCCAGATAAGAGAGTCATCTTAGTTTTTTAGCATTCTTATTGCTTTCTCATTTGTAATTTTTTTTGTTTATCATTGCACTGTTTGCATGTAAGAACTTGTTCGCATTTGAATGTTTAATCTTAATACAATGAGTATGTTTGTCTTGAAGAAATTCATTAGTTTCACTCGTATTTATTTCCAATTTTAAAATTGCTTTATGATACCAACTTATTACCCATTCTCTCGCCTAGGAAGAAATTGGAGTGAGGATAATGATATTGAAATGCAAATTTTCTGGTTGTATGCTTTTGGATAAAACCCTGTTGACGATGTATAGACATTGTTTCAAATTCCCAAACACCAGAGGTATAAGGGAGTGAAACCTTTGTTAACCCCTTTGAGCCTTGAAGTAGGAGTTTCTTTTTCTATTCAGAAAAAAAACCTCATTTTAACTCGGGGCAGGGTAGTGTTCAGTTAATCTGATTGAGTATTCATATCTCATCAAGAGTGCGCATCTAAGGATACAACAATGGTTATCCCTCAAAAGGTTGAGGAAAGTCAAAACTGCATTGGTTAATCTTTACTTATCAGAAGGGTGCATCAATTGATGATATCTTAATTGCTATCTCTCGCACACCAGTAGATCAACAGATAACGATACAACAATGGTTATCTCTCATCTACCAAGAAATAAGGTAGTCATAATTCTTCCAACAAAAAAAATGATGATGACTCAAAGTCACATGACGCGTTCAAAAGGAAAGAAAAATGATATGAACAACAAAATGATGAAAAAAGAAAGAGACAAAAATCCCCACTAAGTTGGAACTTGAAAAAACAAGTCGCTTAGGCAAAAGTCAGGGTATCCCGCTGCACTTCAGAGTCAAAGTCAAAAGGAATTTGTCCAGAAAACAAGGAAGAAATGGAAAGCCTGAAATGAGATAAAGGATTACAGTGTGAAATCCTCAGCAAAGAAGAGAGTCGTGTGACAAGAAACCCAAAAGATGAAGGAATGAGTGACTTGCATGTCAAAATAAAACCTTGTTTGATTCCACAACCACTTCGAAATGTCTTTTGAGAGATGAATGTTCGTGTCAAGTTAAATGAACTTAGGACTAAATAACATCACGAAGGGGGTGGGCATCAAATATTTTTTAGCCTTAAATCTTTTTTCTAAAAATCGTGAACCAGGCCACGTTATAACCCTCAAAAGTCCTAATTGAAACATGGCTTATTTCGAAAGCATACTCCAATGAGATAGTTTTTCTTAACTCCCATTAATTTTCCTAAATTATTGTGATTGGTATCATATTGCTTTTGTTATCTTTCATACAAAAATACATGTCGCATCTTGGCTAGTGATTCGTTCACAGGGTTTTGTGACATCTTTTCAAATAAAATCTCCAAGACTTACATAATTATTGTATTAGAATATACATTTTATGCTTGTAAAACAACTACTTAATATCATGAAAGTTTATATTTGAGTATCAGCAAAAGGCATGTTACCGAGAAGAGTTGCGGAGCAAAAAGGATGCAACATTCAGCCAATCTAGGGCAATTACGTCGAGATTCGACAAATCTCTAGAAGCCATTTGATCAGAAAGGTTATCTTAAAAGCATGCAGCCAAAGGAAAGTTATGAAAGTTACCTTTATCAGCACGGTAAGCTTGGGTCACCAGATTGGTTTCCAAGGGCATTCCAGATTTTGTCAAGATAGATGTTATGTCTACCTCAAGCCAAGAATCTTCCTCAACCAAGATTATTTCTTGCGATCTATTTTATAGATGTGTGTCTGGATTCCTCTAACAGTTGTTGATCAATTAAAGGGTTTCCTACGGGCTATGTTATGGTGTTGGGTTTATAATCCCATTTTTCAGTCTTGTTGCAGACTTCTCCAGCTGAGTGTGATTCTTTCCCCAGTCTGGTGGTGATCAAACAGAGGTTAAAAAAAGAGCTATGAAGCCTTTGCTCATTTGATTGAGTTCTTTCTCCCTTTGTGTATTTATAATTGATATGGAATCTCTTATAGAGCATTTCTCCCTTCATTTACGATATTATTGTTGTTATGTGTTCCCCAAGTAGCTAGACAAGGGCAGTATATTTTCTAAGAAGTTTTGAGACAATTGTCAAAATTTCTGGGTTTTCTCTCACCAAGTGTTGAGTTTGATTTAAAATCCCTATATTTTGACTTCTTATTGTAATGTTAACTTCTTGATTCCCCAAGAAAGCTCTCTCAAGTCATTTTTGCTGGTATACGTATGATCTTCTTGTGTTTTTAAGATAGTTAGAGATGATACTAATTGATGTATGATGCGGTATCGGGTTTGTGATCCCATTGTCCCCGGTCAAGTCTTGGTTCATTTTGTTTGATTTTTTGGTTTTCATGGTCTGAAGCCTCTATCCCAGATTCCCCAGTGAAGGCTTCACTTATATGACGAAATTTCCATCTCCCTTTGTGTGCTGAGATGGAACTATTTGCAAAATGTTGCTCTTTTTGCGGTGTTGGCATTATTTTTGGTATTTATTTCCCAGGAAACTAGACCAGGACAGTATTTTTGTAAGAATTGTTGAGACATTTGTCAACTTTTTGGGTTTTCACCTGCCAAGTGTTGGGTTTGATTTAAAATCCCCATAAGTTTTACCTCTTGCTATAAAGTTTTCTTCTTGATTCCCCAGGGACGCCTATCCCATGTAACTTTTGTTGGAATAAGTATGATCTTCTTGTGTTTCTCAGATAATTGAAGATGATGTCAATTGATGTATGGCTCAGTGTTAGGTTTATGATCCTGTTTTCCCAACCAAGTCTTATTTCATTTGAACCTCAGGTTTGCATGATATGAAGACTCTACCCAAGATTCCCCAGTGAAGGCTTCACCCATTTAATAAAAGTATTTTCCCCTCGTGCATGCTGAGTTGGACTCATTTGCGAAGCATCTCCTTTCGGCAGTACTTGCATTTTGTTTTATTTCCCAATAATCAAGAAAGGGCAATGTTTTATTTAAGAAGTGTTGACATGGTTATCAATTTTTTGGGTTTTCACCCGCCAAGTGCTGGGTTTGATTTAAAATCCCCATGATTTTAATTTCTTGATGATTTGTTTGACTTCTTAACCCCCTAAGTTGTTATCCCTGTGAGGTTTCATACTTTCTCTCCAAAGAAGTTGGTGTAATACTCATGCTCAATATTGAAGAAAGTATCTTGGTTTCCCCTCAACGATGTGGTGTTGTCCTCCTCAATGAAGTCAACACGAGGTCTCTAGTTGATATCTCGATGATGAGGCACTATCTCCCCTAGTGAATTCTGTATGATATTTCCCTAATGAAGTCAGCATGAGATCCTTAGTTGATGTTTTAACGATATGGTTTTCATCTGCCTTATTGAAATCAGTATTGCAATCCCCAGTAGAAGTACAGATTGTGAAACTTTTTCTTTCCCCATTGAAGTCTGTGTGATATTCCCCGGTGAAGCCTGGAGGAGGATGTTATATCCATGTATCTGTACTGATTTATTTCCATGATTTGATTATTTCCGGATTATGTTCCTTCCCAGTGAAGTTAAGCCGCGAAATAGGATTTTGTTTCCGTAGTTGGTGCTTACTTTCTTTATGGAATATTCGTCTTGGATGTGATTTAGCCTAGTATTTATTACACCCATGTTGGTTTTGTCTGGTTATCCCTGGTGTTATATGTCTATTTTTTCAGCATATATATGATAACACTCATACATTCATACATACATCGTGCATAGTTGAATTTAGCAAATCATTGCTCATTCACATTCATTAATGTTTTGTTAGCATATTACCCTGTTTTGTAGGGTTGTGTTGTCTTCTCTCCAATAGAGTGTCAACCTTAAGTAGAAAGTGTATATTCTTTCAATTTCCCCACTGAGCTATCCCTTGTGGAAGATTTTTGCTTTAGCCTTCCTGCACAACTCTTTGTCTGGATGGATTGGATTTCCCTCTTGAGTTTATTTCTCAAAGGATGTATTATGGTTGACTGTTTCATTCCAGTTTATTTCTGGTTTGAATCTTTGGTTTCCAGCAATATTATTATTTTGGATCTCTGCAAGCTTCGAGCATTGGTTTGAGAATGTGCATTTATTTTGGCACGAAAAGACTTTTATCTCCTCAGCAGGAATATATTGGCATTTCCCCAGGAAGGCATACTTCTTTCCCTAGAAAGTTATGATTCATTCCCCAGGAAGTCATGATTCATTCCCCAGGAAGCCCTAATTTCTTTCCCCAGAAAGTCATTTTACAATCCTTCCCATAAAAGAAAGTAGCAGGTCTCTTTATTTGAGCAACTTATACTTCCCCGTAAAAGTCGACGTTACTTTTTTTCTATCTTCTCTATGAGTGGATAGTTTGTAGTTCGTTGTCAAATTACTCCAATGGATGGCAACTCTTTTTAATATGACAGAGACACTTCGTTGAGAGATATTTACAAGTGGCAATCTATTTATTTGAGACAGCTTATTATATTACCCTTTCCAGGCGGAATGCCTTGGTTAAAGAAGAAGTTGAGACCCGTTCTAAGTGAAACGCCAGAATTTTGGGGAAACTTTTTATTATCAATATGTTTTTTCTACCTTCAGTGAACGTTGGTGTTATTCTTTCATTTCTACCTCCAAATATTGAGTAGGTAGTTTACCTTCATCTGTGAGTTGGTATCTTTTTTATCTTCTACTTTCAACTATTGAGTTTGTAGTTCACTGCCATCTATGAGTCAGTATCTTTTTGATCTTCTACCTTCAGCTATTGAGTTGGTAGTTTACCTTCATCTGTGAGTCGGTATCTTTTGATCTTATACCTTCAACTATTAAGTTGGTAGTTCACTGTCATCTGTGAGTCAGTATCTTTTTTATCTTCTACCTTCAACTATTGAGTTGGTAGTTTACCGTCATCTGTGAGTAGGTATCTTTTGATCTTATACCTTCAACTATTGAGTTGGTATTTCACCGTCATCTATGAGTCAATATCTTTTTGATCTTCTACCTTCAACCATTTAGTTGGTAGTTCACCGTCATCTATGAGTCGATATCTTTTTGATCTTCTACCTTCAACCATTGAGTTGGTAGTTTACTGTCATCTGTGAGTCGGTAACTTTGTGATAATCTATCTCTAACTATTGAGTTTGTAGTTTACCATCATATGTGAGTCAGTATCTCTTTTGATCTTCTACCTTCAACTTTTGAGTTGGTAGTTTACCATCATCTGTGAGTCGGTATCTTTTGATCTTCTACCTTCGACTATTGAGTTGGTAGTCTACCGTCATCTATGAGTCGGTATCTTATTAATTTTCTACCTTCATCCATTGAGTTGGTAGTTTACAGTTATATGTCGATCGTTATCATTCTTTACTTTTTCCTCAATATTTGAGTTAATGCTACCTTGTCTCTTCTTTGGGATTTACACCAATAGAGTCAGGTCTTTTATGTTCACCAGTGATTTTTTTTCTGGCCTAATTATTCTTTTGATCCTTGTTTATTTTGCTACATCCTCAGTGGTGTCTTGTGTCCTTTTGAATTTGTTCATATGCATTCATACTCATAAGCATTGCATGACATCTTAGGGCCAAAAATAGGGTTTGTTTTATATTTAAGTATCTTCGATCACGTCGACACAGAGATTTTTAACCTTCGTATCTCTGGATAGATGATAACACCGAATCGCACTATGTTTCTGACTCGAAAATCACATGTTTTCTGTAGTTTTATTATTGTTTTTCCAGTATTATTCCCTTGTTTACTTTGTTTTCAGGTCACATGTCCTTTCAGAGCCTTCAGAGAAGAAACGAGCGAAAATGCTAGAAAAATAGGGTTTTTCCAAGAAAATACACACATGGCGTCCAGCTCCGCGCCGGCTACAGGGAACGCGCTGACATGGCGCACTTTCACCCAGGGGCCAACTGCCACGTTCCCACGATCTCTCCATTTTCACTCACCACGCCCGCGGGGAGGGTGGCCGCGTCCGCGGCCTTCACAAACCATTTCCCGCTCAGAAGGAGTTGAGGGGCATGCTCGTCTTTGCAGAATTTCAGAATCTTCTATAAATAGCAAGTTCATTTCATTTTCGTTTTCATCCAAACTTAGATGCAAACTTAGATCTAAACAAGTTGCTGCTTAGGCATATATTACTACTTTGTAAAGTGATAATCTTCTCACATCGGGAAGTTATCAAACTTGAGTGTGCGAGATTGTATTCACGTTTTGGAGCACTTTGGTTGAAGTTTATCATACTATCTTTTACATTTCCACGACTTGTATCAGATTCAAGCCTCCGATTGGAGCAAGGTTCTAATTAATTGCTTTCATTTATTTTATGCTCTTACCATAGTCTACACATTTTATAGACTCTAAATGCTCTTACCATAGTCTACACATTTTATAGACTTTAAATGCTCTTACCATAGTCTACACGTTTTATAGACTCTAAATGCTCTTACCATAGTCTACACGTTTTATAGACTTTAAATGCTCTTACCATAGTCTACACGTTTTATAGACTCTAAATGCTCTTACCATAGTCTACACGTTTTATAGACTTTAAACGCTCTTATCATAGTCTACATGTTTTATAGACTTTAAATGCTTACCATGTCTAGCTAAATTTATTAGGGTTAGAATGTAAGGATCGAATCATAACTATGTTCTGTATGCCATGCTAATAGAAATACCTTTAGGATGTTTTAGCTTTTTAATACTGGTTTAAATGTGTTTAAAAGTTTATGGGTAAGATCGAAAGCCGTCCATACTCGAGATTAAGCCAGATAGGTTCTTGACCAAACGAAAAGAGCGAAAGCAGTTCGTTTGGTTAAGTAGGATTACTTGATATAATTTTAGAAAACGATTTTGAAACTATTTGCGGACGCGTTTGTGGGATTAAATTCTAATTCTTGGTCAAAAGCCAAGTATCTCTTTAAATTAAGTTTTCCAAATTAAAACACTTTTCACTAAGTCAAAATAACTTGTTTCTTAAAAATAGGTTTACTTCTTTAACGCATTAGGCACCCTTTATAAGTGACAATAAAGGAATTTAATTTAAAGAGTAAACTCGGTTCTTAGTATGCGAAAGCTACAAGTTCGTGTTAAACAGGTCTTTTCTATAAATGGAAAATATTGCCCAAAAGTAAATACTATACATGCATGCTGGGACATTGTCTGATCTCGTGATTTACATTCGATCCCGTTTGTTTTATCTCTTTAATTTTATTCGCTTTTATTTCCCTGTACTAAACTCAATCCCTTATTGATATGCCTTAGATAAACACCTTAACAATAGAGTCGATAGATTGACAATTGGTCTCTGTGGTTAGATAATCTTATATATTACTTCGATAGGCTATGTGTTGTACCCCAAAATTTGCCCTCGCATTTTTCCACAAGAAATCACAGCTTCAGGCGTTTCCTGATTTTTTCAGACTGGCTCAAGAATCGGTCAAACAGACTTTTCTCGTCAACCAAGCAAAATTAGAGTTTTACTGATTTTCATGGCTCTGGAATGTTTCAAACAGTTGGTTTAGGGTTTTTGTTGATTTTGAGCTCAACTTTGATCAGGCAAACGTTCTTTGGCATTTAATCAGGAATTAGGGTTTTCGTGCACGGTTCTTCAGAAAGATTTAATTCTACGGTGCTTTGCAAGTTGTTCTGGGATTTGGTTTGAATACGCATTGTTTGATTTAATCAGTAAAAGAAGGCATTTGGTTTGAATTCACATTTGTTTGATTGAACCAGTCAAAGGATACATTCAGTTTGGATTTACAGTGTTTGGTAAGAAATCAGTGAAAAGGGAATGCGCCTGATCAGTTGTTTTGATTAACTGGTGCTTTGCTTTGGATATTGGAAATGCCAGGTTTAACTGAGTAAATTGCTAAAGCATTGTTTATTTAAATTATTTATTATTCTGAGATTAAGTGATTGGAATTTATTTTTTCAATTATTTTAATACAAAGAATTTTAAATAATAAATAAACAATAAAGGATAAAAAAGAATTAATTGGATAAGGACTTTTTATTTACTTTTAAATTATTCGTACAATTATTGTTTACAATTTGTTTACGACAATAATTTTACAGTGATTTAAACTTAAATAAAAAACTATCCTAAACATTTTCTATTCTTCAATTCTTCATGTGTTATCCTTTGCTCCAGTGCTCCTTTTTAATTATTCATCTGCAAGAGAAAAGGAGAAAAGTCAATGACAGATAAATAAAATTACAGTTCATCATTAAGGGCCACTGATTGGGATCAGTTAACCCTCTCTGCAAATCACGGGATTTCTCCCGGTTCACAAAGAGGGACGAGTTTTTATTTGCTAAAAATGAATGCACAAAAGTCAAAATTGCACAATTCAAAAATTGTCAAACTGCATAGTTCAATACAAACAGAAAGTCCAAACTGAATCACAACTTTCCAACCATCCAAAACTGTCAAAGTACAAGTTACTATCCAAAAAGGTACCCAAGCTGTCAATAAAGAAGATTTGAAAAGATACAAAGCACAAAATCTGGAAGAAGGGACAAATATGCAGAGAAAATTTGATATGCAAGCAACTATCCCATTGTCATCATTTCCCAAGTGGCCCTTTCAGAACAAAAGTACAGCATAAGCATATTTTAAATATATAAACTGTACTGAGAGAAAGAGAAGAGAGAAAGAAGGGCAGGTTTTGCAGGCTTAGGCTTTAGGCTTGAGAGATAGAAAAATATACAAAAGCTGAACACAGTGCAGTAAAGGGAGTTCACAATAACCAGTTCAAAACACCCAACCGGCCTAAAGCCTTCAAAAACACAAAACTGTGTAAACATAACAACCAAACGCCTTAAACCAGATAAAAAAGCAAGCACAACCTGTCAAAGCCATTTTAACCTGCTAACCCTCAAAAGCATAACCTGTAACAATTGTCAAAAACCTCACCACAAGCCATACCAGCATATGCCCAAAACCTGTATACCCTGTCAAACAAAAACCAAACCTGCCTAAACCAAGAAGCATAAACCAGATGAAATCACCCAAAGCTTTAAACCTGCCTGAAAGTCATCAAACCTGAGGCATCAAACCTCAAGCATTAAACCTGTTAAAGCCATAAACCAGTATACCTGCACAAACATAACTAACATATGCCCAAGACCTCAAACCTGCCTGAAGCAAGTAAAAAGCCCATAACCTGCAGTTGAAACTCAAACTGCAGGAAGAAAGCCATAAACCAGTTAACCTGTCAAGCCCTAGAACCAACCAACTCAGCATATGCCAAAACCTGCTTGAAGCCTTCAAGCCTCACAGGCTTCAAGCCTCACGCGAAAAAAGGGCAAATATTCAAGGAAAAGGGAGAAGAGAACAAGAAGTGTGTCAAGCAACAGAGAAGGCAACGAAGGCCCTCAGGATGCCATCATTGGGCAAGGAACAAACATAGCGACGGAAAAGGCAACTCAAAGGCCACAAACGTTCAAAGGTATCTCAAGGCGACATAAACAAGGCAACTCAGAAGGGACAAAGAAGCACATTCAAGGCAGGCCCTCAGAGGAGTACTCATCACAGGGCATCATACAAGGCAATTCAAAGTCAACCAAACAGAAACATCCAAGGCAGCTCAGAGACGAAGAAGAGAGATAACAAAAGCATACAAAGGGTCTCATACAAAGGGCATCATACAAAAGGCAACATACCAGGGCTATCATAAGCAGAAGTATACAGTGAAAGAAAAAAAGAAAGAAGATATAAGGGCTTTCAGAAGAACATCACCAAACCCAGGATTCAGGCAAGTGTCACGCCACCATCGCGCGTATTCTCCGCCCATCAAAGCCTCCTACGCACCTCCCCATCTCCTCCATCGCCTTCCTCTAAAGGTAGTTCCCTTTCCCCTTCTCTTTCATACCTCGTTAAACAAACAAAATGAGCACCTAATCAAAAAACAGTAGATCGGAACATGCAAAAGAAGGAGAATAAAAATCCTAACGCATTGAAAAGAAATAGAATCGTACCTCTGTTTGTCACCATTTGAGTGGGCGTGAAGAGAGGAGAAGAGGCGGAGGTCGCTGGTGGCTGAGGCGAAAGGTTTACGCTAGGCATTCAGAACGATCGGAGAAGATGAAGTAATGAACGAAACCCCAAGACGGCGCACGAACCCTAAGCGTTATCCCAAATGAAGCAAATAATCAAAACCCTAAAACGTTTGTCAAAACTTGGTGGGCCTAAAGCGTTTCTGAAGCATCTGAGCCCAAGCGTTCTAAGTCATACACCCCCCTCGTTTCTCTTTTTTGGGCCATAACCTCCCAAAGGCCCATTCAAAAGCCTTAACCTTTTTTTATTATAAAACAAGTTTATCTTGTTAATAAATTAACACAAACCCTTTTCTTTTATATATAAAATATTTTTTAAACACAATATATTTTTCTCTAACTTAATATATTTTTCACTAATACATTAATACTAAGATACATAAAAACACATTTTTAATTTAAAACATTTAATTTAAATTTTCTTTGTACATACATATAAAGATACATTTTTATTACACAATATAATTAAAATTGAGAAACACTTTTTTTTTCTTTCTTTCAATTAAAATATCCTCTTTGTACATAATCAATAAAATACATTTTTTAATTTAAAAAATTTAATACTCTTTGTATATATTAAACACAAAAAATATAAAGATGCATTTTTTTATATCAAATGTAAAGCGACAATTTTCAAACTTAGAAATATTTTCTTTTCTTAAAACATCCTTTTTGTACATGTCAAAGAAAATACAAGATCACAAATCAAAGATTAATAAATATTTAATTCTTTTCATTTAAGTTAAACAATACTTAATAATACTCTCTTAAATTCACATTTTCCTAACCTGTAAATAATTACATACACATATGCACGTACACTTACACAATGTACTTACATTTGATACATTGTACGTTTACTTATATTTGTATAATCGTTACATTTACATTTGATCGCAAATTCGATTTGGTTGTAACTTATTGGACATTACATTCCTAAGTCTCATCCCCATTCGTAAAATTGTACCCCCACTCCCGGATACTTATTTTGTAATAGCGTAGACTTTACATTTACGCAATTTACCGCTTTCCAATTATACCATGGTTAGACCTAGGGTTTGCATGTACATAAAATCAAATGCTAGATAACCTAATATAAGACAAATACATGAAATCAATACACAATCACACTTGCACCCTCTAGGGTAATCCCACATGTTGCCTTCCAAAATGGGCCATGCCTGCACGTCGAGTATCTTTGGCAAAACAAATTCAAATGATCATAAGTCCCTCGATGACGCTTTCGAAAGTTGCCTAAATGGAATGATCATAGTCCCTTCAAAGCAAATTGCCAAAGACACTTGGCATCATTGCATTCATGGTCCATACGATGACCCGCGCCCGTTAAACATCCTAAACGCAAGATTGTCCACCAAATTCAATGGTGGAACAAAATTGTTAAAAAAGGGTTGAAAACATAGAGAAAACCTTTGAGTACAATAGGGTAGACAAAACTCTTAGTTACTTGAGATCAAACTTGCAAAAAACGCTTGCCTTCTTTTCAAAAACCACAATCCACAAACACTTTCAAAACAAACTCTCAAAAACACTTTGAAACATCTTTTCGAAAAGATACACACCTTTGTAAAACATTCGAGTAAAGAATTGTTACAAGGGTAGCCTAAGACAAGGCATCTTCTTCAAAAACATTTTCAAAAACACACACACACACACACCATCTTCAAAGCAATCGAAAATCAAGGCAAGTGATCTAAAAAACCAAGTAACTAAGAGCCCATGGATAACCATGGATGAAAAGGGTGCTAATACCTTCCCTTTTCATAATCTACCCCCCGAACCCACGAAATATCTCAAAAGGTTTTTGCTGTGATTTTTTTAACCTTTCCTTTAGGATAAAATAAAAATTCGGTGGCGACTCTTGCTAAACCGAACAAGTGCGAATACAAACGCGAAACACTAGTCAGTTCTCCCACCACACCACAGAACTGGTGACTCTGCTGGGGACAAACTTAAAAGTGGGGTTACCTTAGGGTTTAGATCACCTTTACTTTCTTGCTCTGATTGACTTGATTTCTTTATCTTTTGGGTTCTTGTTTGGGTTTGTTGTAAATCCTACACCCGGATTTGGGGCACCTTCTTAGGTAAATAGCAAAAAAAACTGTGAGGGAACTGTGCGGGGTATACCGACACGGTTGAAGCAGTAAGCTATGTTAGTGTGACATATTTGTGAGTACCGGTAACCCTTGAGTAGTCAAGGAGAGTACGGGGCCGCTGAGTGATGTCGTGAAGCACTAACGAACTCTTAGAACCTTAATTGACCATCTTAGCCTTTTTAGGGGTAGTGAGATGACCGACTTTGGTGCAGTCCGAAGTTGGTAGATACTCGATACTACACTCATTTGAGGGTTGTTTTCTTGGAATATTTTGGTCGCCAGTAAGTGGCTAAACCGAAACAATGAACACAGAAAACAATCCAATGATATTGAGCTCCTTAGAACCCGGTTTCTATTTTAGGACAGGATGAGCCAACTAACTTCAAGAGGGTACTTACCTAAACCTCATGCAAGCCTAAACCTAAGGACTTGTTTGCTTTGTGTGAATATGTTTGTCTGTATATACACTCACTTGCTTTTTGCATACATGTACATAACATCATAACATCATACCATAGCATTTTCAATAACCATTTCAAGGATCTCGAGGTTTCTTTTGATGCAGGGTTACGTTGAACCAGACGTCTACCAATGGGGCAAGAGGTTTCTCCTCTAACAAATGCCAACCAAAGTTCAAGTACAACAACTTGAATCAGTGGCTATGACCCATTCGACATGGTGAGCTTGATTCTCGTGGAAAGATATCCACCAATACAAAGTTCTCCAGTCAAAGTTCAAGTACAACAACTTGAATCAGTGGCTATGACCCACTCGACATGGTGAGCTTGATTCTCATGGAAAGACGACCACCGGTGCAAAGTTCTTCAATCAAAGAGCAAAGTTCAACCTCTAACATTTTTCTTGTGTTTACCCCAAGAGATCCTTGAGAACATGCATCCACATATCATGCATTGCATTTTGACAGTCTTTCCTTTTTCAGGTTTCCTTACTCTCCTGCTGTTTATTTCAGCAAGAGATGGCTCTAGAAAGGTCTGTCAAAGACATCCAAGACCAGACTGCTCAGCTGCAGGAGATGTTCCTGAACTTGTCTCTGGGGCAAGAAGAGATGAAAGCTCTCCTCACAAAGGGCTTGGAGAATTCAAACAATGACAGGAGTGACCAGCTTGCGGAGTTGCAGTTTGATCTGACGACATTGAGGACCCAAGTGATGGGACAGTTGGTGGGCCAGATGGCTCTCATCCAAGACTTATCTCAAAGACAAGAGGAACTCAGAGTTCTTGTCCGCCAACTGCTTCCAAACAACCAACTGGGGCAAACATCTGAGGCTGAAGAGCAAGTCACCGCTCAGCCTCCATCCACTCAAGAAGACAAAGGGAAGGCTCCTTCGCTTGCTTCAGGGTCACAAGCCCATCAACAACCTCGCCAGCGTCAACGGGGTAATCGGCGTAAGCAAGAAACATCGGGAAGACAGTTCACAGATACTGAAATACCATCATTCTTCATACTAAAGCGTTTGTTGGAGGTCAACCTGCTTACCTTGAAGGATCCTCCTCAAAAGCTCAAAACCTCCTCTCCTCACTATCATCCCGACGCGTTTTGTGTTTACCACTCCTACAGCCCGGGACACGACACCAACGACTGTTGGGCCTTGAAAAACAAGATTCAAGACCTGATCGACATTGGAGTGCTGGAATTCATGCCAGACGGCGAGATGAAAATCTTCCGTTAAAGGGTTCTCCACCTGAAGTGACGAAGCTCAAGCTGAAAGACTTTTGCTTCTTTTTGAATTTTCAAAGTTGTAATTTCTTTTGCTGTCGAACAATTATTTGTTGATGTTAAACTCTGTTTTCATTAATGCATTGCATATGTTTGTCTTGAATTCATCCATTCGTTTCACTACTCTTATGCTTTTCTTTATGATATTTGACTCTTGATAAAAAGCTGCAAGCCTTTAGAGGGAGGATGACGAAACAATACCATGATCTTATACAGTATGCTTTTGAACAGACCTTGCTGATGATGTACAGGCGTTTCTTTCAATTCCCAAACACTGGAGTTATAAGGAAGTTAATCCCTAGTCAACCCCTTCGAGCCAAAGAAGTAGGAGTTTTCTGTTCTAAACAATCGAAACCTTTGATATAAACCTGGGGCAGGGTAGTCTCTCAGTTAATTCAAGAGAAAATGCGCATTGAAGTCGCAAACTCAAGTTCGTAACACAACGAACGACGAATGACAAGAAAAGCATTCCTTTGGAATCAAAAGACAGGGGTGGTTCCCTATCACATAGACAGTCAATCTCTCAAAAGAGAAAAGCCCACCAAGCCAAAACCTATAAAGGAGGCTTAAGAAAGCTGGGGCATCCCGCTGACTGTAATCTCGAAAACGGGAACAGTCAGGCAAAAGTTAGGGATAACAAATCAAAATCAAAATAGTGAGGTCATTACAAAATCCTCAACAACATGAAAAATGTTGAAAAAGAAAAGGAGATGATGACTGTCTCCCCAAATTCAACTGGTGAACCATCGCCCAAAAGTCGTTCCAAACTCAAAACAGAGTGTGACACACAATTAACTGAGCTTAGGTTGGAGAACATCACGAAGAGCGGGTGGGTACTAATATACTTTGAGCTTTTATCCTTTGTTTCTTAAACCGTGAACCAAGCCATGTTACAACCCTTCAAAAGTCCTAATTGAAGCATGGGTTAGTTCGAAAGCATACTGTTACAAAAGGTATCCTGACTCCTGTAGGGCTTTACTCTAAATCTTGTGTTGACTTGTCTTATGAAAGGTTTTCTGCTAAAAACGCATTTTTCAAAACTTCGAGACAAACATAAACTTTGCATTGCTTGAATATCACTGTCTGCATTTGGCTTTTGTTTGACAGCGAAGAAATTCATACAGCGAATGTTCGGAGGAACGAAAACTCTCTCAGTAAGTGAAAATCACTTCAAGAGGATAACACTTCCATTGCAAATCTCCTATCAGCAGGGGGCATGACATGTCACCATCCAATTAACCTGGGGCAGTCCAGTCGAGGTCCAACAGATCTCTCAGAATCCAATTAACCTGGGGCAGTCCAGTCATGTTTCAATAGATCTTTCAAAGTTCAGTTAACCTGGGGCAGTCCAGTCAAGATTTCAAGAAATCTCTCAATATGTAGAGTAATCTGATTCAAGACTCCTTCATCACCACTTGGGGCATTCGAATGTCAAAAGTGTTCAACAATTTCCTTATCACCTCAAAAGACAAGATGTAGTTCAAAATGTGACCCAGAGATGGCGACATTCTATAACTCATTCAGACTTTAAAGAAATAGTTCAGATGTGACCCGAAGACGGCGACAATCTGACACTTATTCCAGATTTATCCAGATGCAGTTTTACACGAGCTCATCATCAGGGAACCCTACACCGGTTCTTCCTCCAAATTCAAGACTTCTGAAAACAGTTCACGGGTTCTCCAATAACAGATGTTAACCTATCGCTTATTCAGACTCTTCTCAATGCTCTGAAAACAGTTTACGGATTCTCTAGTAACGGATGTCAATCTATCGCTTGTTCAGACTCAAGACTTCTGAAAACAGTTTATGGATTCTTCCCAACAACGGATGTTAATCTATCAGCTTATTCAGATGCAATTTCTGAAAAAAGTTTATGGATTCTTCCCAACAACGGATGTTAATCTATCAACTTGTTCTGATGCAATTTTTGAAAACAGTTTACGGACGCTTCCCAACAACGGACGTTGCTCTATTGCTTATTCAATCTCAAGATTTCTGAAAACAGTTCACGGGTTCTCCAAGTAACGGATGTTAACCTATCGCTTGTTCAGATTCTTCTCCAGACTTCTGAAAACAGTTTATGGATTCTTCCCAACAACGGATGTTAATCTATCAACTTGTTCAGATGCAATTTTTGAAAACAGTTTACGGACGCTTCCCAATGACGAATGCTGCTCTATTGCTTATTCAACTTCAAGATTTCTGAAAAACAGTTCACGCGTTCTCCAAGTAACGGATGTTAACCTATCGCTTGTTCAGATTCTTCTCCAGACTTCTGAAAACAGTTTATGGATTCTTCCCAACAACGGATGTTAATCTATCAACTTGTTCAGATGCAATTTTTGAAAACAGTTTACGGACGCTTCCCAACAACGAATGCTGCTCTATTGCTTATTCAACTTCAAGACTTCTGAAAACAGTTTACGGATTCTCCAGTAACGGATGTCAATCTATCGCTTGTTCAGATTCCAAGCCTTCACCTGCAGCAATCAGAAGACTCTCGCAATCCCCAGCCAGAGAACCTTCCAGAAGCTAACTCCACTCAGAGTCAAGTTTCATTATCCCCAGCGAAGCTAAAACTTCAAATTATCAATCCCTAGCGGAGCCAGACTAGTGAACCTTCTCCCCACGGAGTTACTTCCCGCCAAACTGAAGATTCTCAGTCTTACCTCCCCAACATGAGTCAATTAGATTGGAACTCCCCAGTAGAGGTCATCAGGAATTCTCTTCCCCAGCAACAGCCAAGGAATTATTTTCCCGGTAGCAGTCAAGATTCTTTTATCTTCAGCCGTCCAGGATTCATTTATCCTCAGCAAGATAGCTCATCAGCTTACATGCGCATTCATCACATTCATGTCATAAACATTGATGTCACATACATTGCATCATGCATCATGACATTGCATACAACTAACCCTTTACTTTTTCAGGTAAGATCAGTCGACAGACAAAGATCACCTCCCGAGATTCATCCAGAAATAGTTCAGATGTGACCTGGACACGACGACATTCTGATACTTATTCCAGATCCATTCAGATGCATCATCAGGAAACCCTACACCGGTTCCTCTTCAACTTCAAGACTTCTGAAAACAGTTCATGGGTTCTCCAGTAACGGATGCTAACCTATCACTTGTTCAGATCCTTCTCAAGACTTCTGAAAACAGTTTACGGATTCTTCCCAACAACGGATGTTAATCTACCAACTTGTTCAGATGCCAACTTTTGAAAAAAGTTTACGGACGCTTCGCAACAACGGATGTGGCTCTATTGCTTATTCAATCTCAACTTTAAAATAGTTTACGGATTATCCAAACATGGATGTCAATCTATTGCTTACTCGGACCCCCCAATTCAGAGATGTTCCAAAGCATGGGTGCCTTTCTGATACTCGTCCACTCACCATTGACATACAGTTCAACATTTCCAGATGGCATCTCTAAGCCTATCCCCCGACAAGATTCTATCGCATCAGATGGCATCTTTAAGCCCATCACCAAATGGCATCTTTAAGCCCATTCAACTCTACTATCACATCACTGAGTGCAAATTTTCTGGGCACTTTTGTGTCCAATCTTCTTTTACCTTCAAGTCGCGAAAGGCAAACTTGCCAATCTAACTCTTCAGGTTCAAGAAGATTGAACAGGGGAAACTGTTGTACCCCAAAATTTTCCCTCGCATTTTTCCACAAGAAATCACAGCTTCAGGCATTTCCTGATTTTTTCAGACTGGCTCAAGAATCGGTCAAACATACTTTTCTCGTCAACCAAGCAAAATTAGAGTTTTACTGATTTTCATGGCTCTGGAATGTTTCAAACAGTTGGTTTAGGGTTTTTGTTGATTTTTAGCTCAACTTTGATCAGGCGAACGTTCTTTGGCATTTAATCAGGAATTTTGGTTTTCGTGCGCGGTTCTTCAGAAAGATTTAATTCTACGGTGCTTTGCAAGTTGTTCCGGGATTTGGTTTGAATACGCATTGTTTGATTTAATTAGTAAAAGAAGGCATTTGGTTTGAATTCACATTTGTTTGATTGAACCAGTCAAAGGATACAATCAGTTTGGATTTACAGTGTTTGGTAAGAAATCAGTGAAAAGGGAATGTGCCTGATCAGTTGTTTTGATTAACTGGTGCTTTGCTTTGGATATTGGAAATGCCAGGTTTAACTGAGTAAATTGCTAAAGCATTGTTTATTTAAATTATTTATTATTCTGAGATTAAGTGATTGGAATTTATTTTTTCAATTATTTTAATACAAAGAATTTTAAATAATAAATAAACAATAAAGGATAAAAAAGAATTAATTGGATAAGGACTTTTTATTTACTTTTAAATTATTCGTACAATTATTGTTTACAATTTGTTTACGAAAATAATTTTACAGTGATTTAAACTTAAATAAAAAACTATCCTAAACATTTTCTATTCTTCAATTCTTCATCTGCTATCCTTTGCTCCAGTGCTCCTTTTTAATTATTCATCTGCAAGAGAAAAGGAGAAAAGTCAATGACAGATAAATAAAATTACAGTTCATCATTAAGGGCCACTGATTGGGATCAGTTAACCCTCTCTGCAAATCACGGGATTTCTCCCGGTTCACAAAGAGGGACGAGTTTTTATTTGCTAAAAATGAATGCACAAAAGTCAAAATTGCACAATTCAAAAATTGTCAAACTGCATAGTTCAATACAAACAGAAAGTCCAAACTGAATCACAACTTTCCAACCATCCAAAACTGTCAAAGTACAAGTTACTATCCAAAAAGGTACCCAAGCTGTCAATAAAGAAGATTTGAAAAGATACAAAGCACAAAATCTGGAAGAAGGGACAAATATGCAGAGAAAATTTGATATGCAAGCAACTATCCCATTGTCATCATTTCCCAAGTGGCCCTTTCAGAACAAAAGTACATCATAAGCATATTTTAAATATATAAACTGTACTGAGAGAAAGAGAAGAGAGAAAGAAGGGCAGGTTTTGTAGGCTTAGGCTTTAGGCTTGAGAGATAGAAAAATATACAAAAGCTTAACACAGTGCAGTAAAGGGAGTTCACAATAACCAGTTCAAAACACCCAACCGGCCTAAAGCCTTCAAAAACACAAAACTGTGTAAACATAACAACCAAACGCCTTAAACCAGATAAAAAAGCAAGCACAACCTGTCAAAGCCATTTTAACCTGCTAACCCTCAAAAGCATAACCTGTAACAATTGTCAAAAACCTCACCACAAGCCATACCAGCATATGCCCAAAACCTGTATACCCTGTCAAACAAAAACCAAACCTGCCTAAACCAAGAAGCATAAACCAGATGAAATCACCCAAAGCTTTAAACCTGCCTGAAAGTCATCAAACCTGAGGCATCAAACCTCAAGCATTAAACCTGTTAAAGCCATAAACCAGTATACCTGCACAAACATAACTAACATATGCCCAAGACCTCAAACCTGCCTGAAGCAAGTAAAAAGCCCATAACCTGTAGTTGAAACTCAAACTGCAGGAAGAAAGCCATAAACCAGTTAATCTGTCAAGCCCTAGAACCAACCAACTCAACATATGCCAAAACCTGCTTGAAGCCTTCAAGCCTCACAGGCTTCAAGCCTCACGCGAAAAAAGGGCAAATATTCAAGGCAAAGGGAGAAGAGAACAAGAAGTGTGTCAAGCAACAGAGAAGGCAACGAAGGCCCTCAGGATGCCATCATTGGGAAAGGAACAAACATAGCGACGGAAAAGGCAACTCAAAGGCCACAAACGTTCAAAGGTATCTCAAGGCGACATAAACAAGGCAACTCAGAGAAGGGACAAAGAAGCACATTCAAGGCAGGCCCTCAGAGGAGTACTCATCACAGGGCATCATACAAGGCAATTCAAAGTCAACCAAACAGAAACATCCAAGGCAGCTCAGAGACGAAGAAGAGAGATAACAAAAGCATACAAAGGGCCTCATACAAAGGGCATCATACAAAAGGCAAGCATACCAGGGCTATCATAAGCAGAAGTATACAGTGAAAGAAAAAAAGAAAGAAGATATAAGGGCTTTCAGAAGAACATCACCAAACCCAGGATTCAGGCAAGCGTCACGCCATCATCGTGCGTATTCTCCGCCCATAAAAGCCTCCTACGCGCCTCCCCATCTCCTCCATCGCCTTCCTCTAAAGGTAGTTCCCTTTCCCCTTCTCTTTCATACCTCATTAAACAAATAAAATGAGCACCTAATCAAAAAACAGTAGATCGGAACATGCAAAAGAAGGAGAATAAAAACCCTAACGCGTTGAAAAGAAAGAGAATCGTACCTCTGTTTGTCACCATTTGAGTGGGCGTGAAGAGAGGAGAAGAGGCGGAGGTCGCTGGTGGCTGAGGCGAAAGGTTTAAGCTAGGCATTCAGAACGATCGGAGAAGATGAAGTAATGAACGAAACCCCAAGACGGCGCACGAACCCTAAGCGTTATCCCAAATGAAGCAAATAATCAAAACCCTAAAACATTTGTCAAAACTTGGTGGGCCTAACGCGTTTCTGAAGCATCTGAGCCCAAGCGTTCTAAGTCATACACCCCCCTCATTTTTCTTTTTTGGGCCATAACCTCCCAAAGGCCCATTCAAAAGCCTTAACCTTTTTTTATTATAAAACAAGTTTATCTTGTTAATAAATTAACACAAACCCTTTTCTTTTATATATAAAATATATTTTAAACACGATATATTTTTCTCTAACTTAATATATTTTTCACTAATACGTTAATACTAAGATACATAAAAACACATTTTTAATTTAAAACATTTAATTTAAATTTTCTTTGTACATACATATAAAGATACATTTTTATTACACAATATAATTAAAATTCAGAAACACTTTTTTTTTTTCTTTCTTTCAATTAAAATATCCTCTTTGTACATAATCAATAAAATACATTTTTTAATTTAAAAAATTTAATACTCTTTGTATATATTAAACACAAAAAATATAAAGATGCATTTTTTTATATCAAATGTAAAGCGACAATTTTCAAACTTAGAAATATTTTCTTTTCTTAAAACATCCTTTTTGTACATGTCAAAGAAAATACAAGATCACAAATCAAAGATTAATAAATATTTAATTATTTTCATTTAAGTTAAACAATACTTAATAATACTCTCTTAAATTCACATTTTCCTAACCTGTAAATAATTACATACACATATGCACGTACACTTACACAATGTACTTACATTTGATACATTGTACGTTTACTTATATTTGTATAATCGTTACATTTACATTTGATCGCAAATTCGATTTGGTTGTAACTTATTGGACATTACATTCCTAAGTCTCATCCCCATTCGTAAAATTGTACCCCCACTCCCAGATACTTATTTTGTAATAGCGTAGACTTTACATTTCCGCAATTTACCGCTTTCCAATTATACCATGGTTAGACCTAGGGTTTGCATGTACATAAAATCAAATGCTAGATAACCTAATACAAGACAAATACATGAAATCAATACACAATCACACTTGCACCCTCTAGGGTAATCCCACATGTTGCCTTCCAAAATGGGCCATGCTTGCACGTCGAGTATCTTTGGCAAAACAAATTCAAATGATCATAAGTCCCTCGATGACGCTTTCGAAAGTTGCCTAAATGGAATGATCATAGTCCCTTCAAAGCAAATTGCCAAAGACACTTGGCATCATTGCATTCATGGTATATACGATGACCCGCGCCCGTTAAACATCCTAAACGCAAGATTGTCCACCAAATTCAATGGTGGAACAAAATTGTTAAAAAAGGGTTGAAAACATAGAGAAAACCTTTGAGTACAATAGGGTAGACAAAACTCTTAGTTACTTGAGATCAAACTTGCAAAAAACGCTTGCCTTCTTTTCAAAAACCACAATCCACAAACACTTTCAAAACAAACTCTCAAAAACACTTTGAAACATCTTTTCGAAAAGATACACACCTTTGTAAAACATTCGAGTAAAGAATTGTTACAAGGGTAGCCTAAGACAAGGCATCTTCTTCAAAAACATTTTCAAAAACACACACACACACACCATCTTCAAAGCAATCGAAAATCAATGCAAGTGATCTAAAAAACCAAGTAACTAAGAGCCCATGGATAACCATGGATGAAAAGGGTGCTAATACCTTCCCTTTTCATAATCTACCCCCCGAACCCACGAAATATCTCAAAAGGTTTTTGCTGTGATTTTTTTAACCTTTCCTTTAGGATAAAATAAAAAGTCGATGGCGACTCTTGCTAAACCGAACAAGTACGAATACAAACGCGAAACACTAGTCAGTTCTCCCACCACACCACACTATGCACTTGCAGTTATAATTTAGACTATACAGTAAAAGTCCATCATGTTTTTGGCGCCATTGCCGGGGACCAACTTTGCCAAATTCCGTACCCTTTTTATTATCCCGTTTAGACTAAGGCTACTTATTTAGCCGGTTGATGCGTAGAAATCGTAGCACCGGTAACCTAATAGATCCTTTAGTAGAACCTGAACGTTTCTCTCGAGCCCGTCTCTTTATACGAAAGTTAAAGAAAGCTATGGCCGAGGACCGTAATCAAAGACCGCTTAAGGAATTTGCCCAACCATCTAACGAGGAACCTAGTTCTAGTATAGTAAATCCAGCTATAACAACTAACAACTTCGAACTAAAACCCTCGCTATTACAATTAGTTCAACAAAACCAATTCGCTGGTCTCGCTACCGAGAACCCGAATCAACACTTGAAGGCATTTATCCAATTAGCCGACACCCTCAAAGCAAATGGTGCCACATCTGAAGCAATACGCCTAAGATTGTTTCCATTCTCTCTAAGAGGGAAAGCTCACGATTGGTTAGATTCCCTCCCTGCCAATTCGATAACAACTTGGGAGGACCTTAGAAGAGTGTTCCTTGCCAGGTATTTTCCCCCTAGCAAAACCGCTATTCTTAGAAACCTGATCACTAGATTCACCCAAAACCAGGGAGAATCTCTATTTGAAGCTTGGGAAAGATTTAAAGACCTTTTAAGAGCTTGTCCACACCATTGCCTAAAGAAATGGTTGATCATTCACACCTTCTATAATGGACTCCATTATAATACCAAAATGTCTATCGACGCTGCTGCAGGTGGTGCGCTGATGAACAAACCTTACCCTGAAGCTTGTGCCCTGATCAAAGATATGGCCCAAAACCATTACCAATGGGGGGCAGAACGAGCAACAGTGGAGAAGAAGGAGACCCAAGAGGGGTGCATGAGATAAGTAGCATGGACATGATGCAAGATAAAATGGACGCCCTAGCCTTAAGAGTAGATAACATATCCCAAAACCCTGCCACAGTAGCTGCACTCCACTCGGAATGCGAACTCTGTGGAACCCAAGGACATCCAACTTCAGATTGTTACCTGTTGAATGAGTCTAGCTCAGAACAAGTCAATTACACCCAAGGAAACCCGTTCTCGAACACCTATAACCCTGGATGGAGGAATCACCCGAATTTTTCCTATAATAACAACAATCCAATCCAACATCCTAGAACACCCAGACCGCAAGGTTTTCAACCTCAAAAATCAAACCAACCTATGCAAGTTGTGCCACCAAGACCAAATCTTAGGGAAACCCTAGATACTTTTATCACAACCCAGACTCAGCAAAACAAAGAATTTATGAACCAGAGTGCCCATACAAACGAACTAGTAACACAACTAGCAACTAAGTTTGACCAAATGATGACCCATCATAAGATGCTCGAGACTCAGATCTCGCAAGTGGCTCAAACGCAAGCCACGCAAACCACACCTGGAGGACAATTCCCTGGACAAACTCAACCTAATCCTAAAGGACAAGTGAATGCTATCACTCTAAGAAGTGGAACCGCTTACGATGGACCGAAACTTCCAACGATATGTGTACCCGAAAAACCAAAAAAAGATAGCATACCTGAGGACCAAGTAGAGAAACTAGAGGAACCAAGAACCCAACAGAACCGTGGAAGAATTGAAAGATAAAACTTATACACCACCTCCACCCTATAAACCTCCAATACCATACCCACAAAGACTTAAACAAACCAAGATAGAAAGCCAATACCAAAAATTTATCAAAGTAATAGAGAAACTCCATGTAGAGATTCCCTTTACCGAAGCGATTACCCAAATACCATCATATGCTAAATTCTTAAAAGACATCCTGTCAAACAAACGGAGACTCGACGATCCTAAACCCCTAGAATGTCATTCCATCTCTGAAAATAAACTTGCAAAAAAGGACAAAGATCCTGGAAGTTTTTCTATTCCTTGCATCCTAGGAAATCATGTGATCGACAAAGCTTTCTTATACCTAGGAGCAAGCGTAAGCTTAATGCCTTTGGCAGTCTGCAAGAGGTTAAACTTAGGAGAACTACAACCAACCAAAATGTCTTTACAACTAGCTGATAGATCTGTCAAGTACCCCACAGGGATATTAGAGGATATACCAGTTAGAATAGGTCAGTTGTATATCCCAACCGATTTCGTGGTAATGGATATTAAAGAAGATGAAGAAATCCTGATTCTCTTAGGAAGACCATTCTTATCAACTGCTGGAGCTATAATCGATGTTAAGAAAGGAAAACTTACCTTCGAAGTAGGAGATGAAAAGATAGAATTTATCCTCTCTAAATTCCTTATGGCACCTGTGATAGGAGATGCATGTTATGCAACCGACATCATTGATAAATGCGTAAACGAACTTGAGCAAGATGAATCCTTAATTAAACTACCACCAACACCCATTCTAGAGGATGATGGATATAAAGAACCTTACATTGATGACAACCTCTTTGAATGTTTATCTCTTTCACCCGATCCTATGCCGTGTCTTAAAAAGCCATCTCTAGAACTCAAAGAACTACCCAAGAATCTAAGATATGAGTTTTTGGACGAAGAGATGAATCACCCAATTATAATTAACGCCACTCTAGGCCAAAACGAAACAAATCAACTCTTAGATACCTTGCGAAGATACCCTTCAACATTAGGATATAAAATCTCTGACTTGAAAGGGATAAGCCCGTCCGTATGCATGCATCGGATCATGCTAGAAGAAAATTCGAAACCCTCTAGAGAGCATCAGAGAAGAATAAATCCTATAATAAGTGATGTAGTTAAGAAAGAAGTTCTTAAGTTACTGGAAGCTGGTATAATATATCAGATATCAGATAGTGAGTGGGTAAGTCCTGTACATGTGGTGCCGAAGAAAGGAGGCATCACGGTTGTTGAAAATGATAAGGGAGACAAAGTAGCAAAACGAACAGAAGGAGGATGGCGTATGTGCATCGATTACAGAAAGCTAAATAAGGCGACTAGGAAAGATCATTTCCCACTTCCATTTATAGATCAGATGCTCGAACGTCTAGATAGGCATTTGTATTTCTGTTATCTAGATGAATATTCCGGATTTTTCCAAATCCCTATTCACCCAGAGGACCAAGAAAAAACTACATTCACCTGTCCTTATGGAACGTTTGCCTATAGGTGGATGCCCTTTGGACTCTGTAATGCACCTGCCACCTTCCAACATTGTATGATGTCCATTTTTGCGGACTATCTCGACGGAATTATGGAAGTATTCATGGATGATTTTTCTGTATGTGGATTCGATTTCAAAAATTGTCTCTCGAACCTTGATAAAATTTTAGAAAGATGTGTGGAAATGAACCTTGTGTTGAATTGGGAGAAGTGTCACTTTATGGTCAACGAAGGAATAGTTTTAGGTCATATCATCTCCGAGAGAGGGATAGAAGTTGACAAAGCCAAAATAGAAGTTATAGAGAACCTCAACCCACCTAAAACCGTTAGGGAAGTACGAAGTTTTCTAGGACATGCTGGATTCTACCGACGCTTTATAAAAGACTTCTCCAAAATAACAAAACCCTTAACTAACCTTCTTATGAAAGATGCTGAATTTGACTTTAATGAGAAGTGTCTTAAAGCCTTCAACATTCTAAAACAAGCACTGATTTCAGCTCCTGTCATTGAACCCCCTGACTGGGAGCAACCATTTGAAATCATGTGCGATGCTAGTGACTATGCAGTTGGGGCTGTCTTAGGGAAAAGAAAAGACAAGAAATTACATGTCATTTACTATGCCAGTAGAACCCTAGATAGCGCCCAACTTAACTACACAACTACAGAGAAGGAATTGCTAGTTGTAGTATTCGTAATCGATAAGTTCCGATCTTATTTAGTATGAGCTAAGATTGTAGTTTATACTGATCACGCAGCAATCTGATATCTGTTAAACAAAAAAGACGCTAAGCCGAGATTGCTCAGGTGGATTCTCTTACTCTAAGAATTTGACTTAGACATTAAGGATAAGAGAGGCATTGAGAATTTAGTAGCCGATCATCTATCTAGGCTAGAACATTTGAAACCATTTCTGATACCAATAGACGATCACTTCACTTACGACGAACTGATAGCTAGGATAAACACAATGAGCGAGGATGACTCTGAAACCTATAAAGAATTTAAACTGGAAAAAGTCTCAATGATAAGAAACGTACCTTGGTACGCAGACATTATGAACTATCTAGCTACTGACATCATACCCCCAGACTTAAGTTTTCAACAAAAGAAAAAGTTCTTCAATGACATCAAAAGCTTTTATTGGGACGAATCACTCTTGTTCAAAAGAGGAATAGACAACATCTTTAGACGATGTGTTCCAGAGGAGGAAGTGGAAAGCATCATCAAACATTGTCATGCCGCGCCTTATGGTGGACACGCAAGCACATCAAAGACATGTGCCAAAATCTTTCAAGCAGGCCTTTACTGGCCAACTTTATGGCGAGATGTCGACACTTACATCACCAACTGTGACCGGTGTCAACGCACTGGGAACATTTCAAGGCGTGACGAAATGCCATTAAGAAATATTCAAGAGGTAGAACTCTTTGACGTATGGGGTATAGATTTCATGGGGCCTTTTCCATCATCAATGGGAAATAAATATATTCTTGTGGCAGTTGACTATGTGTCCAAGTGGATAGAAGCAATAGTGGCACCCACAAATGACACGAGAGTAGTGATTAAATTGTTCAAGAACATTATATTCCCTAGATTTGGAACACCCCGTCTAGTCATAAGTGATGGAGGATCGCACTTTATATCCAAGATATTCAATAAACTTTTAAATAAATACGGAGTCAAACATAGAGTAGCAACACCATATCACCCTCAAACCAGTGGCCAAGTGGAGGTATCGAATAGGGAAATCAAGCAAATCCTAGAAAAAATCGTGTCAATATCCAGAAAGGATTGGTCCGGAAAGCTGAAAGATGCACTTTGGGCCTATAGAACAGCTTACAAAACCCCTATTGGAACTACCCCATATCAATTGGTCTATGGAAAATCCTGCCACTTAACTTTCGAGTTAGAACACAAAGCCTATTGCACTATAAAATCCTTGAATTTAGACTACCTAAGAGCTGGAGAGAAACGAATTCTGGACATACATAAGTTGGAAGAACTTCCCCTAAATGCTTATGAGAATGCCATCATCTATAAAGAAAGAACAAAGATATGGCACGACAAGAAAATTACTAAGAAATAATTCAATGTAGGTGATCCTGTTCTTCTGTTTAATTCCAGATTACGACTTTTTTCCTGGAAAGCTACGTTCAAGACGGACAGGTCCATTCGAGGTATCAAAAGTGTTAGTATTAGGAGATGTAGAAATCAAGAATAACTCAAGCGCTCCTTTCGTGGTAAATGGACAACGACTGAAGTTGTATATAGGAGGTGACCTGCCTATTGACTACTCTAATCAGACTCTGATAGACCCACCAATCCCAACTTGAAAAGTTAGATCTTATCGTCAAGCTAACGAAGTTAAACAAAGCGCTGCGTGGGAGGAAACCCACGATCTTTTTTCTTTATTTTTTTATTTTAATTTTTCTTTTACGTAATTAAAATTGTAATTTTGGACTGACTCATCTATCTTTTTCAGGACCAAGTGCTCTTATATCACCTTTTTCAGATGGATTTTGTTGATGAACTCGATGTCATCTTCAGAGACGACGCTCAGAGGGAGCGATTTGCTACATTGTCTGCTCGACCGATGCTTCCGACTAGATACCATGATTCTGCTTGCATGGATGCACTAGGCATTGAGGCCAGTGTCCATTATTTGTGCCATCAGGTCAGTTGGGATGCATATGCTGACGAGATCCATGTGACCTACAGGAACCTCACCTTGGAGTTCCTCAGCTCACTGGAGTATGAGCCCTATGTTGGGACCAGAGAGGACCGTGGGCGGATTAGTTTTCGCATGTTCGTAGCAGAGTATGCTTTTACTTTGAGACAGTTTGGAGATCTGCTTGGATTCGAGACTGCACTTACTGCCATCCCTGAGCTTCCTCTAGGGTATTTCATGAGCAGTGATATAGACAGATTCTGGAGAGCTATTACCGACGGGGGCAGCCTCAACCCATCTGAGCAACTGTCTAACAGGATTCATAACCTAGCTTTCAGGTACTTTGAGATGATTCTTTGTCATACCTTCTTCAGGAGGAGCTATTGCGATCATTTAGTGACTGCAGAGGAGATACTATTTTTATACTGCGCTAGTCAGTCGCGTCCCATTGCGAGTGGAGCTTTCTTGATAGAAAGTCTAGATATGGCTGTATTATCCTCTGAGGGATACTTGCACGCTGGTGGGAATGTGACGCTGATTGCATCTGCTCTGGGCTTGGATAGCCAGTTACTCTGCCTGACACCATACTGTGGTAGTACACGCATCGACATTGACTTCTGCTTAGACCATGGCCTTATGTGCCGAGCTTCTTTTCATCCATATCAGTACAGGCTCCTTACTGACGATCAGACTGTCTACTATTTTACCCTGCCTGATCCACATATGACCTGTGTCTCCAACCGGGAAAACTGAAACTACACTTTAGAGGGTTGGGGCGAGGCAGTTATAGACATCACTGACCAGCCAGAGCCAGAGTATTCACCAGAGTCAAAGCCAGAGCCATAGTATTCACCAGAGTCAGAGCCAGAGTCAGACGACCTGATCACTGAGGATCCGGTTATAGAGAATCCTACCCCAGAGTACACGCCTGCACCTGAGGTTGAGCATACCGTTATTTATACTAATAACTTGACCTTATAGGAGCCCGACATGAAAGCGTAGATGGCAGCCATGAGAGCTGAGATGGCTACACTTCATCAGGAGGTGGCTGATCTCATCCTACAGGTAGCGCTAGACGGTTCCACATATGTTGGCGAGATCGACGATTTGACACACGAGATTGCTGAGCTCAGACGCCAGGTGGCTGAGCTGCGAGGACGTGACTTTGCTGATATCTGATCATGAGACGTCCACCATTGTTATTATTATTATACTATTTTTATTTTATTTCTCAGACTTACTTTTTCTGTTTTTCAGTTCAGTTGCACTTCGTACTCACTTACATTTATATATATATATATATATATATATATATATATATATATATATATATATATATATATATATATATATATATATATATATATATATATATATATATATATATATATATATATATATATATATATATATATATATTGTGTGTTTATTTTATTTTCTCTTAACTTGTTTTATTTTATTTTGCAAAAAGTAGAAAATAAAATGTATGTGTATGATATACACATATATTTTACAAAAAAATATATATTTTCACCTTAAAACGTTAGGTACTCCCCAAGTGACAAGACCAAGCCACCATTTTTAAAGCCCGATTGCCCAAAAAAAAAATCCGGCCCAGCTAGAAATTCAACAGACCGCGCCCGCGGAGGGAGGGACCGCGCCCGCGGACCTCCAACGGTAAAAAAAAGGCTACTTTTTGGAAAACTCACCATTTACTCCATTTTTCCTATTTAAACCCCATTATCTTCCTCATTTTACCCACATTTTCATACCTTACCTTCCATAATTTCTCCACTTCAACTAATTCTCTATTATATTTCTTTTCCCACTACAATCCTTCCAAATCTATAAAAATCACTATTTTCTTCCTCCACCATACTATTTTCCTTTCTCCAAATTGTTCAAAACAATCAAAATGGACTTCAATGGGTATGTTCTTCGAAACGGCAAACCGGGATCCACACAAAGGAAGCTGCTCGAAAAGCTACAGTCTACGGCAATTTACTCAACCAGGTATATTGACGAAGAGTGTCTCTACACTTTAGGTATTTATCATAGTGTTTTTCATTTATTAGATAAAATAAGCATGCATAATATTTTCTCTGCAAAAGAACCTACCTACCCAAGGTTGACATATGAGTTTTTAAGTTCACTTATTTATAATGTCACACCTAACACTGCTAGTACCATAGGTGGGGTACAATTTAGAATGTTTAACCGTGAATATAGTTACTCCACCGACGGTTTAGCTGAGTTGTTAGGGATGCCTTTTGGGGAAGGTGCTATTTGTGAAGCACCCTTGGATACAGAATGGACAACCGCTGGCTATGCTTTCTGGCAAAAACTTACAAACCAAGAAGCAAATTCTTTTGATGGCCTTCTAGCCTCGAGTGTCCATAATCCGGCCATCCGTGTCTTCCAATACCTTTTAGAATCCACCATCTTTGCTCGGTAAAACCCGAACAAGGTGAATGCTAAAGAGTTAATTATTATGCAAGCATGCCTCACCGACACCAAAATTAACCCGGTGCCCTTTATAATTGCTCACATGAGCTATGTCCGAAAAAAGGGGGCACTGATTTCTTTTGGTGGCCTGGTTACTACTATCGCTCGTGCCCTTGGCTTGGCCACCGAGCTTGCTACTTTAGATCCACTTCCTCCTCGTACTGCAGGCCTGAAATTTTTGAAATATATGCGCCTCTGCAAAGCGATAAGGGAAGGTGGATATTACCTTATGATTGGTAATGCTGTTGTACCAAGTGTTGTCCTCCCCTTTACCCGTCGCAATGACGTTAGATTGGAGCGTAACTGGACCTATGATTTAAGCACTCCCGCTTTCACTGGTTCGTTACCTCCGAATGTTCCTTTAGAGGAGGGGAACAACACTGATGACAAGTATGACTTTCAAACAGAGTCACCTCCTCAATTTACACCATCACACACTGCACCATCTTCTTCTAACCCTCCTGCAAGTACCGTCCCGAGCTTCCATGTCACTGAGGACATGTGGAGAGAGCATATGGCTAGAGAGGAGAGGCGTGATGCCCTCTGATACGGTGGGAGAGAACTGACTATTTTTGGAATGTTGGTTCACGTTTTGCGTTTGTTTTTGCAAAATGTCGCGGTAAGCAAGAGTCGCCACCGTCTTTTATTTTATCCAACAATGAAAGGAAAAAAAGCACAGAAAAATTCCTATTTCGAGATGTTTCTCGGGTCCGGGGGGTAGATTATAGAAAGGGAAGGTGTTAGCACCCTTTCTATCCGTGTTTATCCACGGGCTCTTAGGTACTTGCTCAAAGTGTTTTCAAGAATTGCTTTTCTTTGTGTTTGTGGGTTTGAAAAGAGTTTTTTGTTTGAAAGGTGTAAGTGTGAAAAAGGTTTTGTTTTTGTTTCGAAAGAGCAAGTACTTAAGAACCATCTACCTACTCGAAAAAAGGAATCATTTTGTACTAATGTCCTTTAGACAATTCTATCCCACTATTGATGAGTAGGTAGCATCGTCGTTGGAGTTTAAGGGTCAATTCGATTAAGGGACGTGTGATCACTAAAGCAATGTTAGGACGCCTTAGCGGTAACCCTAATGTCTTAGATCATTTTTCCGAGGCAACCGTTTCGAGGCAACTATGATCTTTGGACAAGAGGGCGACCTCTAAAACTTCCTATACTCAATGACCACGTTCGAAGGCAACCAAGTGAGGGTGTACCCTAAGAGTGCGCATGTGCGAGTGTGTTATTTTCAGTTGATTTTGTCTTTATACATGTCAATGGTTATCTATGTTGATTTTAGGTTTAAACATTCGATCTTGTCATGCATTCCCTATTATCAAACATCTAACAGTGTATAAGTTGCGGAAATTAAATTGTGGAATTTAAACTAACTATTACAAGGCGTCGGGTATTTACATCGCCAAAAGCAACCCTTGAAATTAAAATGCGGAAAATAAATAAAGCGATAAAAATATTTAAAGTCCTATTAAACTATTACATTCTGGGAAACAGATACAATATTGAATAAAATGGCACGCGTGCGGGAAATTAAATCGGGCGAGTTCTAGGGTTTTGACCCTTTAGTTATTAAAGAAAAGATTTTTTTTTGGTTATTTTGAATTAAAAAGAAATTAAACTAAGTTAGTCATTAAATTAATAAACTAATTAATTAATTAATAAAAATGATATTTTTGGATTTTTGATATTTAAAGAAATAAAAATAACTTGATCAAAATTAATAAAAACCTAATTGTCTAAGTCAATTTTAATTTATTGCAAAAGGTATTAAAGTTATTTCCTAATTAAACTAAATTAATTAAATTAATATTTATTAACAAAAATAAATTACTGAAATTTAATTTAAATAAGAAAATATTTTTTGGTTTTCAATTTTATTGAGAAAAAGTTTTAATTGGTTAGTGATTAAATAATAAAAATAATAAATAAATAAAAGAAAATAATAAAAGAAAGGAGAGAGTTTAGGAGGTTATGGGCCTGAAAGGAGGGTGAGAATTACAATTTTGTGGCCCATTTACATGCAAGCCTGGTGGACTTTTTTATTCCAGTGTGGCACTTTGACTAGGGCATATGGTGGACATCACATCTGGACCACCAGATCTGGCCTGGGGGCCATCTGGCAAGCATCTAAGTGAGGGAGTATGATGAACCACGCGCTTGGTTTTGTATTGGATCACCTGAAGACAAAATATAACAAATGCATGGGGGGACCTGGGATTCGAACCCAGGTCCTGTGAGTCACTGGGCAACGCCTCCACCACTCAATCACTATGCTTTAGTTGTTATGATATTGGATAATAATAATAATATGGAAAACAAATTAATATGCCAGAGAATAAAAAAAAACACGCGCCAAGTATTTGAATGGGCCAACCAGGGAGAGACGCACCATCGTCTTCTTTGCTCAGTCCTGGATATTTACCTGTGGATTTATATCCGCAGCTAAATTCGCATGTTCAACCTAAAATCCGTTCTAGGCCATAGAAATTAATTCCAAGCACATGGTTGTGCTCGTCTAGGCCTTCTGAGCAAACCTATATCTCTCTTGAGTCTTGATTTCGCCTGCAAAAGAAATGCCCAAAAAACACAAGCCACGAACCCTAGATTAGGCTATGGGGTTACAGGCCAGATAAATGCAATTGGCTAATGCAGAATGCTTCTAAATTGAACGATAATCATGAATATGCAAATATTTTGTAAGAAAAGTGCAAGAATGATGATCTACGAATTCAACTGAAAAGCATATTTTTGAGACACTTACAGAGCTTTAGGGCGCGTATGAGAGCTTGTTAGGGATTGGTTTCGCTTCAATGATTGCCCAGCAATTGATTAGCATTGAGATTTGCTTCTGAATTGGCCTCCAAGAACGATTTCAGTTTCACACTTTTTAACCTTTTTTCAAGTTTTGCTTTTGATGATTCTGCAACCTCTAGCCCTTGAATTCGTGTGCTTTAGCTTGTATATGTATGCTGCAATGTATTAGGTCAACTTCTGGGTCTTGAATCTTTGCACATTGATGTTTTGAGATTTGATTTGATTCACCATTGATAACTTTCCAATTTTGCCAAAAATCCAATCTTTTTGCACATGGAATGTATGATACGAATTTGATTCACTTGATGATGATGATTCAATCCTGAAATAGCCAAAAAGAGATCAAATAATCAAAGTTTGAATTTTATTTGATTTAAATTGATTTAAAATGAAATAATTCATTAAAAAATCAAATTAAATAATAAAATTGATAAATGGTCACAAGGCTGAGGCTAGGACACGTGTGGAGTGTGACAAGATCAAATCAAGTGGAAAAGAATGGGCCCATTTGACAAAATTTGAAGTTTTGGGGATAGTTGACTTTTGGCAATTTTGCAAAAATGCCCAACTTCAACAGTGCATAACTTCTTCAATTTTGAACTTTTGGAGGTTTTCTTGGACTTTTTAGAAATCTTGAGATGTCCTATAACCAACCCTTTTGGTCTCATCTCATTTTGATATTCCATTCTCAAGTTATAAGCTTTGGCAAAAAAGGTGTTTTTGTTGAATTTCAAAAATGACCTATAATGTCCAAATTTGTAACTTTTTGTGAGTGCATTTCTTGATCTTGGGGTGTGAAGATGGATTGTAGGAAATTTTACCCGCTTCAAAATGAGCTTTGGATGGGTCATTTCTCATAAAGTATGAGAAAGTTATGCTTGGTCAAAGTTGAGTTGACTTTTCCTACAAAACCCTAATTTAGCAACTTTTGAGTCTTGATGAATTTTGAGCAATCCTTGATGAATCATGATCAACCCTTGATCAAATGATGAAATATCCTTCAAAATGAGAATGTTGACAAAAAATCTTGAAGTTTGACTATTTGTAGATCACAGTTGACTTTTGCCCTAGCACAATCGATTTTTGGACCCCTTGAGCAATTGACTGAGCAAACTTCCTCTGCAAGGCTTGAAATTTGACATGGATGACCTTGAGAACATATTAGGACATTGGGGAGAACTTGAGGTCATTTGGATGCAAGGACATTAATGCAACACAAAACCCTAATTTGAGGTTGACTGCCTTAGGAGATGATTTGACTGTCCAACTCTTGAGCAATCTTGAACCACTTGGAGATTTTTCTTGTCATGTTTTGAGAAAAATGAGAGGGAAAATTTTGGGGTACAACAGCTGCCCCTGTTCAATTTTCTTAAACCTGAGGATATAGATTGGCTTTCGGGCCTTTCCTGATCCGAAGGTGGAAGATGATTGAACACTAGAGTGGCCAGAAATTTGCACTCGCATGAAGTGGTATCAACCTGGTGATGTCGGGAATGGGCTTACAGATGCCATTTGGGGACTGTTGATAGGTGGTCTGAACTTCGACTGGAATATGAATCAGGGAGATCTTATCGTCGATCTGACTGAACCAGGGAAGGTCTTGGATTAACTTTGACTGGATCAGCATCAGAAAAATCTTCGAATCGATTTAACTGGACTAGACAAAAGTCTTGGAATAACTTCAACTGGAATACGAATCAGAGAGATATTCGCGGCGATCTGACTGAACCAGAGGAGGTCTTGGATTAACTTTGACTGGATCGGCATCATAAAAATCTTCGAATCGATTTAACTGGACCAGACGAAAGTCTTCGAATAACTTTAACTGGAATACGAATCAGAGAGATCTTCGTGGCTATCTGACTGAACCAGAGGAGGTCTTGGATTAACTTTGACTGGATCGACATCAGAAAAATATTCAAATCGATTTAACTGGACCAGACGAAAGTCTTGGAATAACTTCAACTGGAATATGAATCAGGGAGATCTTCGCATCGATCTGAATGAACTAGAGGAGGTCTTGGATTAACTTTGACTGGATCGGCATCAGAAAAATCTTTGAATCGATTTAACTGGACCAGAAGAAAGTCTTGGAATAACTTCAATTAGAATACGAATCAGAGAGATCTTCGCAGCGATGTGACTGAACCAGAGGAGGTCTTTGACATAGCTGAGAACTTAACTGGATCTTTCCTAAAAGGTAAAGGTCAGTCATATGCAATGCATGATATGGATCAAGCAATGATGCTCTCAACATAAATGAGATTGTGTGGTATGATGCGTATATGCATGTAACATGATATATGGAAATGTAATGTTTCTAGCCGGGGAAAATAAATCCCGGATAGCTGTTGGAGAATAGAGCTGGATTCTTCGTTTCCGCTGGGGATGGTGAACGAAGGTGATTGCGATAATAAACCTGCAGGAGAAGACAAATCCATTGGGGAATAAACTGATGAGGAGATTACTCTGTGGGGAAGAGATGCTCTGTGGAGGATTCCGCTGATAAATTCCGTCGGGATGAATTATCGTTGCTGGTGATATTGAATCTATTGAGGACTGAATTCCTATTTGTGAAAGGCAAGGACTCCACTAGGGATGATCTTTCAGTTGTGACTTGCTGGGGATAACCCTGTTAGGCTTTTGTGGTGAGATCTTGTATTTTGCTGGGAATGATCCTTTGAACTCGGCTGGGGAGATTTATTTTGTACTCCGTTGGGGGTAAACTTCCAGGGTCTACTGGGGATGATGCTTCAACTCCGTTGGGGGAAGCTTTTTCAGTTTGTGCTGAGAAAATTTTAACTCCACTGGGGGTATCATGTATTCTGTCGGGGAATATTGAGACTGCCGGGGATATTAAGCCTTTTGTAGTGCTGATGGTGGATCAACTCTGCTTGGGGAGAGCATCGCTGATTCGTTCATAGTTACAAGTCTCGGCTGGGGGAGAGAGCTACCATTACTGTCTTATTCTGCGGGGAGTGAAAGCATCTTAGCCATATTCTTCAGATGAATTTACCCGGTACCTAGTGGACAGAGCAACTGTACAGTTCGGACAATTCTTATTTGCCCCTGTTTCTGATATTACCCGTAATCGTCTTTTGTTTCGCATGTAAATATTCATGAGCAGCAATTAATGTCAAATGCATATATCAAAAATGAACATTGGACGTTCTTTGCAAAACAAAATAGATAAAGGAAAAATAGTTTGAAATTTCTTTGAAAATGAATTGTATTGATTTTGAAGTTTGGCCTGTAAATAGGCGTTTTTGTACAAGGGGGTGACGTCCTGGTAAGAGAACGCCGCTGAATAATAGAATTTACACAATTTGTGAAAAGAAAACAAAACATTTAGGTGAATAATCCCACTGGGTTCCAACCCTGCTATTGCCCTTATGTCCTCAAGCATCTCATCACTTTGCTATTGGTTGAAGGTAGATCAGATTGATTAGTGCCGTCCGAGCTTAATAGTTGATACCGAAGTCTGGATGCAAGGTGATCCAATGAGACATAGTGTTACGCTTTGATCCCTAATTTTTGCCTGGACTTCCCTTTCGGGTTTTCGGTCCACCGGGATACCCTTTTTTGCCCAAGCCGCCTTTTCAAGTTTTCGACTTGCCGGGTGTACAGATTTTTCATTTTCATCCCTTATTTTTTCCCGAACCCTTTTGGTTCACGGGGAAGCCCTTATTTTTTCCTAGGCCAGTCAACCTAGCGGGTCTTTGATTATGCGTAGTATCTTTTCACTATGTCTGCATTGACAGGGTGAGAAAGGTCGTCACCATCCATGGTGGTTAGAATCATAGCTCCTCTTGAGAAAATATTCTTAACCACAAATGGCCCCTCATAAGTAGGGGTCCATTTTCCCTTGGGATCACCTTGAGGTAAGATAATGCGCTTGATTACCAGATCCCCAACTTGATACTCTTGTCGTCTAACTTTCTTGTTAAATGCCTTGATCATCCGTTTTTGGTATGTCTGACCATGACAAATAGCAGTAAGTCTCTTTTCGTCGATTAAATTCAGTTGATCAAGCCGGGTCTGAATCCAGTCATCTTCACTCAAACCTGCATCCTTCATGATCCGAAGAGAGGGTATATGAACTTCAATGGGCAAGACTGCTTCCATGCCATATACCAAGGAAAAGGGTGTTTCCCCTGTTGACGTTTGTGCTGAGGTACGGTACCCATGAAGAGCAAATGGTAACATTTCGTGCCAGTCTTTGTATGTCACTGTCATCTTCTGCACAATCTTCTTAATGTTCGTATTAGCCGCTTCGACAGCCCCATTCATCTTCGGCCGGTAGGGAGAAGAGTTGTGATGTTGTATCTTGAATTGCTCGCAGAGCTCGGTGATCATCTTGTTGTTGAGATTGGTACCATTGTCCGTAATGATCCTCTCTGTTACACCGTATCGACAGATCAAATTGTGTCGAATGAACCGTGCCACGACGTTCTTGGTTACATTAGCAAAGGAAGCTGCATCAACCCACTTCGTAAAGTAATCAATAACTACCAGGATGAAACGGTGTTCGTTGGATGCTGTAGGTCTGATCTCGCTGATCATATCAATGCCCCACATTGCAAAAGGCCAAGGTGCCGTCAAGATGTTTAGAGGGACTGGAGGTATGTGCACCTTATCAGCATAGACTTGGCACTTGTGACATGTCCGAGAATGCTGATAACAGTCAGCTTCCATTGTGGACCAATAATATCCTGCCCGAAGGATTTTCTTTGCCATGGTGTGTCCACTGGAATGAGTTTCGAAAGTACCTTCGTGTAAATCTTCCATGATCCTTTCTGCTTCATTCTTATCCACACAACGCAGTAAGGTCGAATCATGGTTATGCTTGTAAAGGATGTCATTGTTGATGAAGAACTTTGCCGCGAACCTTCTCAGAAATTTCTTATCATTAACAGATTCACCCTCGAGGTATTCGTGAGCCTCAAGATACCTTTTTACTTCATGAAACCAGGGCTTATCCGCTACCTCTTCAGTCTCAATATCACAGTAATACGCAGGTTCATCCAATCTTTCAATGATAATCCGGGGAGCTTCGTTGTCCCAATTGACTTTGAACATAGAAGACATTGTAGCCAGCGCGTCCGCCAACTGATTCTCCTCTCTAGGGAAGTGTTCAAAGGTTATCTCCTCGAAATGGGGAAGCAACGTCAATACATACTCCTTATAAGGAATAAGATTTGGGTGTTTCGTATCCCACTCACCTTTGACCTGACTGATCACGAGAGCGGAATATCTTAAGACACTTAGAAACTTAATCCTTAGGTCAATAGAAGCTCGAAGACCCATGATGCATGCTTCATACTCCGCCATATTATTGGTGCAGTTGAAACATAGTCGGGTGGTAAACGGAGTATGAGAGCCTTTAGGAGATATGATCACGGCGCCAATGCCATTACCCAAAGCGTTTGAAGCTCCATCAAAGTACATAGACCATCGGGATCCTTCCTCAGGTCCTTCATCCAGTCCAGGTGTCTCACAATCAATCACTATCATGATATTCTCGTCTGAGAATTCAAAGTTCATAAACTGGTAATCATCCACTGCCTGATGTGCCAAATGGTCTGCCAACACACTTCCCTTGATTGCCTTTTGGGTCGTATACTGGATGTCATACTCAGTCAAGATCATTTTCCATCTTGCTATTCTCCCAGACAAAGCAGGCTTCTCGAAGATATACTTGATTGGATCCATCTTTGATATCAACAGAGTAGTGTGAGTCAACATATATTGTCTCAGCCGGCGAGCAGCCCATGCCAAAGTGCAGCAAGTTTTCTCGAGCAGTGAGTATCGGGTCTCACAGTCGGTAAACTTTTTGCTAAGGTAATAAATAGCATGCTCTTTTCGGCCAAGCTCGTCTTGTTGACCCAGCACACACCCCATTGAGTTGTCGAGTACTGTCAAGTATAGGATTAAGGGTCTCCCTTCAACTGGAGGCATAAGAATGGATGGCTCTTAGAGATACTCTTTGATCCTTTCGAAAGCGGCCTGGCATTCATTGTTCCAACGTACTACTTGATCTTTCTTCAGTAGCTTGAAGATTGGCTCACAAGTAGCAGTCAAGTGTGAGATGAATCGGGCGATGTAGTTCAGACGTCCCAGGAAGCCTCTGACTTCTTTCTCTGTTTTGGGAGATGGCATTTCCTGTATAGCTTTCACCTTTGCAGGATCCACTTGAATACCTTTATCGCTTACAACAAAACCCAGCAGCTTACCAGATCTCACCCCTAAGGTGAACTTGTTCGGGTTTAAGCTCGGCTTGTATAACTTCAACCTGTCAAATAGCTTCTGAAGGTGGTCAAGATGTTCTTCCTCAGTCTGGGACCTTGCAATCATATCGTCGACGTATACCTCAATCTCATGATGGATCATGTCATGAAACAAAGCAACCATGGCATGCTGATACGTTGCCCCAGCATTCTTCAATCCAAAAGGCATGACCTTGTAGCAAAAGGTACCCCACTGAGTAACAAAGGTTGTCTTCTCCATGTCTTCGGGAGCCATTTTAATCTGACTATAACCGGAGAAACCATCCATAATGGAGAATACCTTATGCTGCGTGGTGTTGTCAACCATAACGTCGATATGAGGTAGAGGGAAATCATCCTTGGGGCTTGCCCTGTTCAGATCCCTATAGTCAACACACATTCGAACCTTACCATCCTTCTTCGGCACAGGAACCACATTGGCCACCCACTGAGGGTAAGAAGTAACTGCTAGAAAACCGGCGTCAAACTGTTTCATAACTTCAGCCTTGATTTTCTCAGACATCTCTGGGCGTATTCAGCGAACCTTCTGTTTCACTGGAGGACAGTCTTCCTTGGTAGGCAGGCAATGAACTACAATATCAATATCCAACCCAGGCATATCTTCATAAGACCAGGCGAAGATTTCAACGTAGGCATGCAGCATCTGAATCAACCGTTGCTTAACACTAGCTTCTAGGTTTGCACCGATCTTAACTTCTTTCTTGTCTATCTTTGTACCCAGATTTACTGATTCCACCGGCTCTTTGTGCGGCTGAATAACCCTCTCTTCTTGGAGTAACAGTCTTGCAAGTTCACCAGGCACTTCGCAATCATCTTCACCTTCGTCTTCGGCTAAGTTGATTGGATTTTCGAAGTCATAACTGGCGGTAGCAGAGTCGTTACCAGTGAGATCCAGAGTGGATGTAAACCTGTATATGTGAGTGTGTGTAAAATAGTTGTTTTGCAATATATAATAAAAGAAAAATAAGGAGCGCAAGATTTGAAATGCAAGAAATGTCCAATGCTTTTATTAATGATATATGAGAATGACACACATAAAGCCCTCACAAATGAAGCCACAGTTCCCCGGGTAAGACACTGGGCCATAAAGTTTAAAACATTGTCTGCTACAAATTCAAAACAAAAAGTTTCATTACTGGGTGATAACAGAAACAGACATAGAATCCTTCACTGTCCAGTTGCTTAGTCCACCATTGGTAGTAGGATAGATCCAACTGTCAATGTCAAACTCTTCATCATCGTCATCCCCAATAGCTTTCACCCCTGCATCTTGTTTAGGCTTTTCTGGTGCTCCGAACTCAATCTCCTTCGCATTGATCAAGTCTTGTACCTTGTTCTTCAAAGACCAACAATCATCTGTATTATGCCCCGGGCTATCAGAGTGAAAAGCACAGCGGGAGTTAGGGTTGTACTTCGGTGATGTTGTATTTGGATTCTTCGGGGCTTCCCTTGGAATCACTAGATTGGTTTTCAATAACTGTGGCAGAATCTGAGATAAAATCATATTGAGATGGGTGAATTGCCTTCGGGGTCTCTCGGCCTTTTGTTGATTGTTGTGCTGAGGAGCATTAGCAGGTCTTGAAATAACAACCGCATTAACAGCTTGGCAGCGTTCAGGTCTATTTTGGCTTTTTGAACTGTAAACAGCACTGGACTCCTTCTTAAAATGCTTTTTCTCGGTGCTCGATGAAGCACCCTTTTGTATCTTACCAGCCTTAATACCAGCCTCAATCCTCTCACCGGTCATAATTAGCTTTGTAAACCCAGACGAAGAGCTTACAATCAGGAGGTTGAAAAATGGACCAGACAAGGTCCCCATAAACATATCCACAAGCTCCCGATCAGCCAAGGGTGGTTGCACTCTTCCGGAGAGGTCCCTCCACTTTTGAGCATAATCTTTGAAACCTTCACCCGTTCCCATTGACATACCCTGGAGTTGGGTACGCATGGGAGCGGGGTCGGAATTGTATTGGTACTGCCTGTAGAAAGCAGTAGCCAAATCTTCCAAACTGCGAATACCGGCTCCGTCCAACTGGTAGAACCATTCAAGCTGAGTCCCTGAGAGACTGTCTTGAAAGAAGTGGATCCAAAGGTTCTTATCAGCGGTGTACGGCTGAATCTTCCTTACATATGACCGGAGGAGCAGCTTCGGACAAGAAACTTTGTCATACTTAGCAAAGGCTGGTGCCTTGAACTTGTGGGGAATCACTACCCCAGATGATAGACCCAGATCACCAAAATCTAGACCAGGCACTTTCTGAACTTCCATCACACTCAACCGGTCTTCCAGTTGCTTGTATCTATCCTCAGCCATAGGATACTGGTCTTCGTCGAAGTCCATCTCGTTGTCGGAGACCACAGGGATAGGAGCCCTCCTTTCCTCTTGACTATCTTTCCCTCCAGATGAGGTGGTCAAATCAACTTCATCTCGTAGCCTGTTTCCAAACCTGTGACCTGTGTTAAACAGGACTGTCCTCTTCTTCTTCTTCTTCTCTTTCAGAATCAGGGTCTTCAGATCTTACTGACCCTTAGCTAGATTCATGAACAACTCTTGGAATTGGGCATTATAGTCCTGTAGGGCCTTGATTGCTTGCTCAGTTGATGGTTCAGCAGACATGATGAGTGCTGAAATAAACAGCGAAGAAGATAAGAAACCTGTAATGGGTACCTGTTATGAAGTGCATGGGATGAAATGCGTATGATATGATTTCAAAGACAATCGAGAGATTCAAATTCGTAAACCAAAAAGGAAACACACTTTTATTAGATAAACTTTGAAATTAAAATTGTTCAACAAATTGCCCTTAGGCATTACAAGAAAGGAAATACTGAAAAGTAAATAACAACTGGAAAGGAAATAATCAAAGGACAATCAGTGCTCCCATGGTCTCTTATTGTCGGTGCGGACATAGTCATTGAGAATCCGCTCGTTCTCCAGCTGCCTAGTCAACTTCTGAATCTTCTGCTCTTGCTCGTTAATTTTTTCTCGGTAAGCATCCCGCTCTTCTCTCAGCTGCATCCAAGACCTTTTTAGTGCCCCAATGTCAGTGGGCATGTAAGGATGGAGGATGGTAGGAAGAATCCCCTCTTCATTAGCAACTTCAACAATGATAGGTAGGATGACTTCATATGGCATACCCAGCTTTTGGGCACGGATACGGACCCATCTGAGATATGGATCCATTGGAAGGGAAGTCTTTGGACCCAGCTCATGTGGATCAGATCTTTGAACTCTATCCCAAGCCCTTATGAATTTGCGGCGTTGCTCGTCGCTATCCCCTTGAAAATCAAAGATGATACTAGGCAACAGCAGCTCATGAGGTCCTTCTCTTCTGGCTCTCCCAAACTGACGTAAGGCCAAGCATGGATTATAAGAAATCCCTCCATGGGTTCCTATCAGTGGAACATTGGGATACTCCCCACAGCGATCAATAATGGCCACCTCGTCCATACCCTTGATAGTCCAGATGATTTCATTATGAGAGAGAGACATAACCCTATAAGCCCAGCCCATGCCTTTTTTGTTCTTCAGCACTAATTTGGGGAGGTGTGAAATAAACCACCTTGCCAATAATGGAGCACAGCACATCAAGATTCCCCACTTTCGGGCAGTACGGGCATAAAGATGATGAAGAATATCACCCAAGAGAGTGGGTACAGGATTACGAGAGATGAATATTTTCACCGCATTCACATCAACAAAGGATTCAGGATTCGGAAACAATACCAAGCCGTATATCAGAAGAGCCAGAATATCTTCGAATGCCTTGAAGTCTAGACTATCCCAGAAATGATTAGCCTTACCAACCAAGAACTTAGTCAGAAAGCCCTTTGCTCCACTTCTAGTCTCCCAATTAGCCATTACCTCATCCTTCATCATATGAAGGGCTGAAGCAATCTCTTCTGGCCTAAGGATCTTCTCCCAACCAGTAAATGTGGTCTGCTCCATAATAGAGATACCGAGCAGATCAGAGAACTCTTCTAAGGTGGGAACCAACTGGTAGTCCTGGAAAGTAAAGCAATGGTACAGTGGATCATAGAACTGGACCAGGACACTCATCATCTGCTCATCCAATTTGGAGGTGACCAAGCTGAGAAGATACCCATGTCTTCTGATGAAGGAGGTAGTATCAGGCATCTTTGCAATTAATTCTTTAAGCATAGTGGGAACCTGAACAAAGTTGATCCAGATGGTATTCCTACGCATGGGCATCATGACCTACAAAACAGAACAAAGATGAATCCCTCTTGTCTTTGAAATGGGTTAGTCCAATGCAAGATGTATGAAATGTTATGATGTCATGATAGAAAGCACACCACAAGTATCCACAAACAGCAAACATGGTAAAGGCACACAAGTCACACAAAGAGCCCTTAGATTTCAGGCTGGCAAGGAGCTTAGGTACTACCCTCTTTCAGTTCAGTTGGTTTAAACCTGTCCTAAAAATAGTAATCGGGTTCTAGAGGATCTCAATATCACTGACTACCCTCAATCGGTCATAATTCCAGTTTAGTAACCTTTTCTTGCAGCCGGAATCATCGAGAGAGTTTAGTCTCAATGAGTGTAGTATACTGCTACTGTCCTATGGCCAAGTTGGTCAATTTAAAGGTTCTAAGGTCAGTTAGTGCTTAATGACCCCTTAGATGACCCATATTCTCCTTTTTCCAACACAAGGGATATCGGTACAATCTAAAGTGCCACACCAACGTAGCTACTGCTTCAACCGTATCGGTCGATGCCGTACAGTTCCCTCACAGTTTATTGCTACTTACCTAAAGGGTATTCCCAGATCCGGGTTAGGATCTATAGTAACTTAGATACAAGCCCACAAATATAAAGCATACAAAGCAAACAATTGAAAACACAATGATCTAATCCTAAGGTACACCCCATTTATTAAGTTCCCCAGCAGAGTCGCCAGTTCTGTGATACGGTGGGAGAGAACTGACTATTTTTGTAATGTTGGTTCGCGTTTTGCGTTTGTTTTCGCAAAATGTCGCGGTAAGCAAGAGTCGCCACCGTCTTTTATTTTATCCAACAAGGAAAGTAAAAAAAAGCACAGAAAAATTCCTATTTCGAGATGTTTCTCGGGTCCGGGGGGTAGATTATAGAAAGGGAAGGTGTTAGCACCCTTTCTATCCATGGTTATACTGGCTCTTAGGTACTTGCTCAAAGTGTTTTCAAGAATTTCTTTTCTTTGTGTTTGTGGGTTTGAAAAGAGTTTTTTGTTTGAAAGGTGTAAGTGTGAAAAAGGTTTTGTTTTTTTCTTTGAAAGAGCAAGTACTTAAGAACCATCTACCTACTCGAAAAAAGGAATCGTTATGTACTAATATCCTTTAGACAATGCTATCCCACTATTGATGAGTAGGTAGCATCGTAGTTGGAGTTTAAGGGTCAATTCGATTAAGGGACGTGTGGTCACTAAAGCAATGTTAGGACGCCTTAGCGGTAACCCTAATGTCTTAGATCATTTTTTCGAGGCAACCGTTTCGAGGCAACTATGATCTTTGGACAAGAGGGCGACCTCTAAAACTTCCTATACTCAATGACCACGTTCAAAGGCAACCAAGTGAGGGTGTACCCTAAGAGTGCGCATGTGCGAGTGTGTTGTTTTCAGTTAATTTTGTCTTTGTACATGTCAATGGTTATCTATGTTTACTTTAGGTTTAAACATTCGATATTGTCATGCATTCCCTATTATCAAACATCTAACAGTGTATAAGTTGCCGAAATTAAATTGCGGAATTTAAACTAACTATTACAAGGCGTCGGGTATTTACATCGCCAAAAGCAACCCTTGAAATTAAAATGCGGAAAATAAATAAAGCGATAAAAATATTTAAAGTCCTATTAAACTATTACATTCCGGGAAACAGATACAATATTGAATAAAATGGCACACGTGCGGGAAATTAAATCGGGCGAGTTCTAGGGTTTTGACCCTTTAGTTATTAAAGAAAAGATTTTTTTTGGTTATTTTGAATTAAAAAGAAATTAAACTAAGTTAGTCATTAAATTAATAAACTAATTAATTAATTAATAAAAATGATATTTTTGGATTTTTGATATTTAAAGAAATAAAAATAACTTGATCAAAGTTAATAAAAACCTAATTGTCTAAGTCAATTTTAATTTATTTCAAAAGGTATTAAAGTTATTTCCTAATTAAACTAAATTAATTAAATTAATATTTATTAACAAAAATAAATTACTGAAATTTAATTTAAATAAGAAAATATTTTTTGGTTTTCATTTTTATTGAGAAAAAGTTTTAATTGGTTAGTGATTAAATAATAAAAATAATAAATAAATAAAAGGAAATAATAAAAGAAAGGAGAGAGTTTAGGAGGTTATGGGCCTGAAAGGAGGGTGAGAATTGCAATTTTGTGGCCCATTTACATGCAAGCCTGGTGGACTTTCTGATTCCAGCGTGGCACTTTGACTAGGGCATATGGTGGACATCACATCTGGACCACCAGATCTGGCCTGGGGGCCATCTGGAAAGCATCTGAGTGAGGGAGTATGATGAACCACGCGCTTGGTTTTGTATTGGATCACCTGAAGACAAAATATAACAAATGCATGGGGGGACCTGGGATTCGAACCCAGGTCATGTGAGTCACTGGACAACGCCTTCACCACTCAACCACAATGCTTTAGTTGTTATGATATTGGATAATAATAATAGTATGGAAAACAAATTAATATGCCAGAGAATAAAAAAAACACGCGCCAAGTATTTGAATGGGCCAACCAGGGAGAGACGCGTCATCGTCTTCTTCATTCAGCCCTGGATATTTACCTGCGGATTTATATCCGCAGCTAAATTCGCATGTTCAACCTAAAATCCGTTCTAGGCCATAGAAATTGATTCCAAGCACATGGTTGCGCTCGTCTAGGCCTCCTGAGCAAACCTATATCTCTCTTGAGTCTTGATTTCGCCTGCAAAAGAAATGCCCAAAAAACACAAGCCATGAACCCTAGATCCGGCTATGGGGTTACAGGCCAGATAAATGCAATTGGCTAATGCAGAATGCTTCTAAATTGAACAATAATCATGAATATGCAAAGATTTTGTAAGAAAAGTGCAAGAATGATGATCTACGAATTCAACTGAAAAGCATATTTTTGAGACACTTACAGAGCTTTAGGGCGCGTATGAGAGCTTGTTAGGGATTGGTTTCGCTTCAATGATTGCCCAGCAATTGATTAGCGTTGAGATTTGCTTCTGAATTGGCCTCCAAGAAAGATTTCAGTTTCACACTTTTTCACCTTTTTTCAAGTTTTGCTTTTGATGATTTTGCAGCCTCTAGCCCTTGAATTCGTGTGCTTTAGCTTGTATATATATGCTGCAATGTATTAGGTCAACTTTTGGGTCTTGAATCTTTGCACATTGATGTTTTGAGATTTGATTTGATTCACCATTGATAACTTCCCAATTTTGCCATAAATCCAATCTTTTTGCACATGGAATGTATGATACAAATTTGATTCACTTGATGATGATGATTCAATCCTGAAATAGCCAAAAAGAGATCAAATAATCAATGTTTGGATTTTATTTGATTTAAATTGATTTAAAATGAAATAATTCATTAAAAAATAAAATTAAATATTAAAATTGATAAATGGTCACAAGGATGAGGCTAGGACACGTGTGGAGTGTGAAAAGATCAAATCAAGTGGAAAAGAATGGGCCTATTTGACAAAATTTGAAGTTTTGGGGATAGTTGACTTTTGGCAATTTTGCAAAAATGTCCAACTTCAACAATCCATAACTTCTTCAATTTTGAACTTTTGGAGGTGTTCTTGGACTTTTTAGAAATCTTTATATGTCCTATAACCAACACTTTTGGTCTCATCTCATTTTGAAATTCCATTCTCAAGTTATAAGCTTTGGAAAAAAAGGTGTTTTTGTTGACTTTCAAAAATGACCTATAATATCCAAATTTGTAACTTTTTGTGAGTGCATTTCTTGATCTTGGGGTGTGAAGATGGATTGTAGTAAATTTTATCCTCTTCAAAATGAGCTTTGGATGGGTCATTTCTCATAAAGTATGAGAAAGTTATGCTTGGTCAAAGTTGAGTTGACTTTTCCTATAAAACCCTAATTTAGCAACTTTTGAGTCTTGATAAATTTTGAGCAATCCTTGATGAATCATGATCAACCCTTGATAAAATGATGAAATATCCTTCAAAATGAGAATTTTGACATAAAATCTTGAAGTTTGACTATTTGTAGATCACAGTTGACTTTTGCCCTAGCACAGTCGATTTTTGGACCCCTTGAGCAATTGACTGAGCAAACTTCCTCTGCAAGGCTTGAAATTTGACATGGATAACCTTGAGAACATATTAGGACATTGGGGAGAAATTGAGGTCATTTGGATGCAAGTACCTTGATTCAACACAAAACCCTAATTTGAGGTTGACTGCCTTAGAAGATGATTTGACTATCCAACTCTTGAGCAATCTTGAACCACTTGGAGATTTTTCTTGTCATGTTTTGAGAAATATGAGAGGGCAAATTTTGGGGTACAACACCCTCCTTTCTATAATCCAGCAACAGGTTGCCGACAACATGGCTTTCATGCAGGCGTCTCAAATTCAAAATGCCCGCTCTCTGACTACCATCATGGAAAGTCAATTGGCTTTCCAGAACCAGCAACACCGTCAGCAGACTAGCTTCTCTACTCACTTCCAATTAATGGAGGCCACACAAGGCACATTGATTGGTCGGACTAGGGAGCTACAAGCTGCAAATGCTGCTCTCACTGAACGCATGGCACAGTTTAGCCTCGATAGAGATCGCCGCTGCCATAGTCGTAGTCGCCGTTCCGGACGTTCACCTCAGGATGGCGAGGGTAATAGTGGACCTGACTAGTTTTACCAGGTACCTCCTACCTAGAATTGTTTTGGAACATTGGGGACAATGTCCAATTCAAGTGTGGGAGGAGCATTTTATCGCTTTTATCTCCTTTCTGTTATTTCTTTTTCCGTTATTTCCCTTTTCAGTACTTTTTTTTCCAGTATCTTTTAGTTGTTTCCCTTTTAGTAGTTTAGCCGTTAAATAAAATACATGTGATTGATGAGTCATTTTGCGTAGTGTATCCTTAAGTTCTCCACCACTTCCTAGCCTTGAGAAAAAATTTCGCTAAAAATGAATACAACATGTTTTTAGTTAGTTTTTTGAGCCATAAGTAAAGTTTTTAGGTTTAGGATAGAGTGTGATTAGTCTTAGGTACCCTTTTTGGAAAAATCAACATCGTCTTTTACACCATAGACCTTGTAAATATTAGAGTTAATTTCGTCTTCTCCCCATGCTATGATTTTAATTTTACAAAACGGGTCCTAAGTAGTTTATTCTCGTAGTCGGCTCCGGCCTAAGCATGCGCTACGTGTAGGATCGATGAAAATAAGTGAATGATCTTTTTTCCTTGAATATATATATATATATATATATATATATATATATATATATATATATATATATATATATATATATATATATATATATATATATATATATATATATATATATATATATAAGCAAAAATGTATGGTTACGACCATGAATTGGGTGATCCTCACACAATCATTTAATTCCACTGGTCGCGAACATCCACAAAAAAATAAAAAGTGAAAAATAATAATAAAAGGAATTACCCATTATGGCTGGTTCAGAGGTATATGGTGCTGAACTCGGTAGGGAAGATTACGATCTGATCCCCCACAGCTATAATTGGGTAATAACGGGATTACACCAATTCTTGTACCAGAATCCCATTGCAAAGATCAGAATCACTAACCGGTCACTACACTATGAGTATGTACGGATAACGGGCTTAATGTGATTACACCTGAATGAAAAAAACCTTACCTAGAAGAGAAGTCTTAGGATAGTGGGAGTAATAGGAGTTGAATTGTGTAGGAATAAGGTTTATGTCCGCATTCTGCGGTAAAGTGTCACTTTGATGATCTTAGTTCAAATAGTTGGTACCTGTCGAATACACTCTCACTTGAACCTTACTGCTTTAGATCGATAACTAGAAAAAAAACACTTGTATCCCTTTGACTACTTCTGAGAGTTTTGCTTGAGGACAAGCAAAGGTTTAAGTGTGGGAGAATTTGATAACACCGAATCGCACTATGTTTCTGACTCGAATATCACATGTTTTCCGTAGTTTTATTATTGTTTTTCTAGTATTATGCCCTTGTTTCCTTTGTTTTCAGATCACATGTCCTTTCAGAGCCTTCAGAAAAGAAACGAGCGAAAACGCCAGAAAAATAGGGTTTTTCCAAGAAAATACACACATGGCGTCCAGCTCCACGCCGGCTACAGGGAACGCGCTGACATGGCGCGCTTTCGCCCAGGGGCCAACTGCCACGATCTCTCCATTTTCACTCACCGCGCCCGCGGGGAGGGTGGCCGCGCCCGCGGCCTTCACAAACCATTTCCCGCTCAGAAGGAGTTGAGGGGCATGCTCGTCTTTGCAGAATTTCAGAATCTTCTATAAATAGCAAGTTCATTTCATTTTCGTTTTCATCCAAACTTAGATGCAAACTTAGATCCAGACAAGTTTCTTCTTAGGTATATATTACTACTTTGTAAAGTGATAATCTTCTCACATCGGGAAGTTATCACACTTGAGTGTGCGAGATTGTATTCAAGTTTTGGAGCACTTTGGTTGAAGTTTATCATACTATCTTTTACATTTCCACGACTTGTATCAGATTCAAGCCTCTGATTGGAGCAAGGTTCTAATTTAATTTCTTTCATTTATTTTATGCTCTTACCATAGTCTACACGTTTTATAGACTCTAAATGCTCTTACCATAGTCTACACGTTTTATAGACTTTAAATGCTCTTACCATAGTCTACACGTTTTATAGACTCTAAATGCTCTTACCATAGTCTACACGTTTTATAGACTTTAAATGCTCTTACCATAGTCTACATGTTTTATAGACTCTAAATGCTCTTACCATAGTCTACACGTTTTATAGACTTTAAACGCTCTTATTATAGTCTACATGTTTTATAGACTTTAAATGCTTACCATGTCTAGCTAAATTTATTAGGGTTAGAATGTAAGGATCGAATCATAACTATGTTCTGTATGCCTTGCTAATAGAAATACCTTTGGGATGTTTTAGCTTTTTAATACTGGTTTAAATGTGTTTAAAAGTTTATGGGTAAGATCGAAAGCCGTCCATACTCGAGATTAAGCCAGATTAGTTCTTGACCAAACGAAAAGAGCGAAAGCAGTTCATTTGGTTAAGTAGGATTACTTGATATAATTTTAGAAAACGATTTTGAAACTATTTGCGGACGCGTTTGTGGGATTAAATTCTGATTCTTGGTCAAAAGCCAAGGATCTCTTTAAATTAAGTTTTCCAAATTAAAACACTTTTTCACTAAGTCAAAGTAACTTGTTTCTTAAAAATAGGTTTACTTCTTTAACGCATTAGGCACCCTTTATAAGTGACAATAAAGGAATTTAATTTAAAGAGTAAACTCGATTCTTAGTATGCGAAAGCTACAAGTTCCTGTTAAACAGTTCTTTTCTATAAATGGAAAATATTGCCCAAAAGTAAATACTATACATGCATGCTGGGACATTGTCTGATCTCGTGATTTACATTCGATCCCGTTTGTTTTATCTCTTTAATTTTCTTCGCTTTTATTTCCCTGTACTGAACTCAATCCCTTATCTGCCTTAGATAAACACCTTAACAATAGAGTCGATAGATTGATACTTGGTCTCTTTGGTTCGATAATCTTATATATTACTTCGATAGGCTGTGCACTTACAGTTATAATTTAGACTATACAGTAAAAGCCCATCAATAGAAGACACTTAAATAAGGGCAGATGTTGTACCCTAATTTTTGCCCCTAAGATTCCTCTATCATCTCATATCATCTCAATGCAACCAGATCACAAACTAGGGTTTGGGGTTTTTCTCCTACTGCATCCCGTCTTTAGGTTTTCCTATGGGAATCACCAAGCACCTTAAAGCACCTTGAATTGTGTATCTTTGTACATGCATGTTTTTAACTAACCTCAAGATGTGTATATTTTGTATCTTGGAATATCATATTGTAGGCAATGGCACAATTATCTTCATCTCACCATCTCCTAGCACAGAGAATCAAAACTAGGGTTTCGATTTTAATCAAGAAATATTAGGATTTTTGGGCAATAATTAATCACATACTTCTCTACATAGTCATTAGCATTTATCATTGGAATTTTTATCATCAATTTTGGCTTGAAAATGTTCAATTGATAAAAAAAAGGGGGTAAAATGGTCATTTTGTCAAAAGACTGTCAAAATCAGTTGTTGACCAAGTGGACTTTTGGTCAACCATCAATTAAATATCCCTATTCTCATATTTCATGGTTAATAGTGGCAAAAATATCAAGAGGAAGTGTAAATTGGAGATAACTTGTCAAAGAAGTTATTTGAAGTTTTGAAATTTTCTAAGTATCCATAGGGCTGAATTTTGATTAGCTACAACTTTCTCAATTTTAATTGAAAATATGTAAACTTTATTAGCCTATAAAGAGGATGAAAATTATCCAACTTTTTAGGAGAAGCCACAAGTCCAAAAAATGAAAGGAAAAAGAGTTATGAAGCTTGGAAGATTTTGACACTTACTGAAATTTTGGTTAAAAATGCAAAAATTTGACTTCTTCATGTCCATTTTTGAATGACCATTTGGACTCAAATCAAAATTTGGCAACATGAAAGTTGTATATTGAATTTTTCTCTTCATTTTTCATTCAATAATCATCTCAAATGGTTAAGTGTAGAGAAATATATGGTGATTAGGATTTTGAGCTGAAAACTGAATTTTTGCCCAGCAGAATGTTAGTCACACGCGCTAGGCAGGAATTTCATCAAACATGTTGTGGGAGCTCATTCATCATCACTTTTCTATGAGAAATATTAATTATTTTGAAAAATGTCAAACATCAAAGATCAAGCCCTAAATGTGAGGAACACTTTGCTTCAGAAAGTTTCTCCAAATTCTTCCTACATTTTGAGATATAATTGTGAGAAGTAGACACCATGCATGCTGAATTTTCTACACAGCAAGCCATCACACGCGCGTAGCCAGCCCAGCTAGGCATGGCATTTTATCAAACATTTTGTAAGCTCGTGTTCATGGCCAAATATCTCATTGATTCAAGCTTCATTTTGAAAATTTTCGAACATGAAAGTTGGAGTATGAAGTGTCTTCTACATTTTTGATTCAAAGTTTGTCACATTTCATGCATTGTGGAGAGAGATATAAGGAGGTGAAGAGGTATGCATGAAATGGTGAGTTTGCTTGAAAATGCATGAATTTTTGTTGTGCCAATACAAGTCTCATTTTCCAGCTCATGCTCCATCCTCTGTTCACTTACCCAAGCACGTGATTTGCACCCTCATATGCACACAAAAACATAGCATGCCTCACCCTCTCTCATTATTTCCATTTATCTCATTTTCCATCTTTCTCTTCTTAACTCTATATAAATCATTGCACTCGACATTCAA